>KZ061729.1:353335-368839 GCA_002091835.1 Anopheles maculatus | reverse complement strand
AGCGGTTCGCTCCGCTCTTTGAAAAGAGCTACTTGACCCAACACTACACGTGTCTCACTTCAAGTTTCCAGGACACAAATAGGGCTTTTCAAAATTTTACTGTATAAACGAAAGTACGTAGCTGAAAGCTATTTTCCACGATATATTGTATATATTTATATTTGTATTGTTATATATATTGTTCTTTGAAAACATCATGACACTTGGCGTAAGTTAATGGTAAAAGAACGAAGCTATAATTGAATGTAGGACTTTAAGCTACTGTACATTTATTTAATCTTTGGTGACTTTCACATGTGAACCTACTTCATGTCTACATTGGGCCTTTCAGGTCCCTAGGACAGCATGTTTCCTTTCCAAATCTCTTCGTGGACGAAGCTTTTTTGTAGACGAAGTTCCTTGGCCGGTAATGTTTCTAACGACCGGCCTCTTTGCCCACAGTTACCGAATGTAATGCCAAGAGGAAAAAGTTATACAAATACTAGTTATATTATTTTCTTATCCTTATACCCCTATTCGCTTCTTACGAGGAAAGCTTGATAGATTGCTCGAATAGCTTGGCGGGACGAGAATAGAAATAGCTTACATTGCACTACTCCCTTACAACATTTCATCTACCTTCGTAATGCATCCCAGATTTCGATTACCAGAGAATCATGCAATACCTTGTAAATCATCACACCCGACCTAATTAGCCAAGCTTCATCATAGATCCATTGTTTTCCCGTCTGACGAGTGTGCTTTAGTAGTTAACCTTCACCAGCTACCAGCACGTTTAGTTCTTACACAATACAACGCTGCCGTCTACCGTTTGCTACACTGCACCGTAACTCCTGCCCAGCGGTACCACCCTAAAAGTAGGTTAGTAGCGCACTGTCCCATAGTACCCGTAAACCATCGTAACACAGGTTCCGTGGTAGTAGGGAATGGGCAAAATTGGATAGATACGCCCTAGTGCAGGCGATGAAATCGAGCCACTACACGTAAAGTAAAGGCCAACCTCTCGGGGTTACCGCACACAATCAGGTAAGAGTAATTCATCAGCTCGTCCGTCGCCCACAGCGTGAAAACGGAGCAACCCGGATCCGGAAGTAAATGCCGGAAGTTGCCGGCAAAAAGTTCATGGTTTGCTTTATGTTGTGTTTGTTACCGTATCGATGTACTGTGTATGTTTGGCTTTCCTATCCTTGAAACTGAGGGGGGGGGGGGCGAAACAGGGCTTTGGCAAAGCAATCTCGCAACCGAAACTGTTCCGGTGCACCACCTTACGTACGTGCCGTGCATTACCAATCCCGCCACTAATGACTTTATTTTCCCATTCACACCATCACTTTCCGACTCTCCGACTCTGTACACACACACAGATGATGGCGGTTGAGAACTACCTGCGACTGTGCACGTTCCAGAACGAGCGCGGTTGGTTCAACAAGACCAACACGACCGCGATCCTGCTGCTGATCTGGGCGGTGGCCTGCATCTCGTCCGGCATGCAGTTCGTGTACGAGATACGGTTCGACTACTGTAACTGGCGCGTCCACCAGGACATCCCGCAGGAGGCCGGTGTCGTCGGTTTGATCGTGCTGTTACCGCTGCTGCTCACCTTCATCACGCACATCCGCATCATCGTGGACGTGAAGCGTACGATGGCACTGCCGAACTTTAAGCCGAGCCTTGCCTACACCTGGGACCTGTCGCTGGCCCGCACCAACTTCTACAGCTTCCTGATCTTTGTCGTCTTTTGGCTGCCGTTCTGCATTATCTTCGCGTACGGTACGGCACGGTTCGTCTCGAACCGGGTGTTCTACACGACCGTCTGGATCGGGCTGTCAAAGTCCTGCTTTCACAATGTCATCTACTGTCTAACCAATCGTCACTTCCGGAGCGCCTACATCAGCCTGTTCAACTACTGCTGCTGCAAGACGACGGTGGCCGTCTCGAGACGGCAGCGAGCGGACGGCAATCGACCGACGGCGGACGTACGCGTGCACATCATACCCGGGTACAACATGTACTCGTACACTAGCCCGCAACGCTCGGGCAACTGCCACGGTCACTGGGGAAAGCGCGATTGTCACGAGTTATGATCGGAAACGTAGCTAAATTAATCGAACAGTGCGAGCCGCGCGGGTCGATTAATTTAAAAACGCATCCACCCAACAAACCATCCCCATATCCTTGTGGATCGGGGGTTGGTGGTCGCTTTTCACTGTGGAGGTTCACAATTTTCGTTCCGATCGGTTTGAGGATTAGTTTATGGGTGGCTGGAACGCGTGAGACCATCGGCAACTGGCTGATAGACGTCTTAAGTCTCGAATGGGCGGGAATAAAAAGGGAAGGCTAAAATGGGATCCGTAATTTGGAGCAGTGGGAGGAGATTTACCTCACCACCAGTGCAGCTGGCCGTTTCTCACGTGCTTTCGTAGAGGAAACTATTATTACCATGCTTGCGTGATGATGTGTCCCTCATTAAGATTATGCCGTACGCTAATGCGTTGGGTCTCGTCGATCGCTGTTAAAATGTTGAAAGGATAGTTTCTCGTATGCTAGGTTTTAGTCTTTCGAATCAAACCCTATTTTAAGACTTATTTCATTATTAATCCTTTCTCGCGTTTCTACAGCGCAAAGGATAACAAAGCGAGCAAAAGAATAACCATAAAATCATTCTTTATCATATACACGCCTAGCACTACATCATACAAGACGAGGGCCTAATCCTAATAGGAACATAAACACATTTTCCAATTAATGCTCTTTGTTTTGCGAAATGTGAGGTGTACAAGTGGAAAAGTTTACATTAAGTTTAAGCTTCAGACTTTGGTGTTTTGACACCGTTTTTTCTTTCTGTTCTGCTAATTTTAGTATACTGCTTGAAGGAGAACTCCCGCAGATAGTGTAACATTTCTTTATGATCTTGGCTTGTAATTACGGTTGAGCACTGGCATCTACCATTTTTGAATCTCAGTCCTCATGGAGGACGCATCATTGCACTCAATTTGATCCCAACACAACTCCTGTACCGGAGCTTTGCGAGTCTAATTCGCTGTACAGTAGAGCTTTTTGCTGCATCAGTTCCTCCATTGTTGTACTCGCACTCATAGAGGGCCAAAAATCTTGCTAAGCATCATCCTCTCGAGAAAATCGTCTGTATTGGACAGAGTTCGGACTATAAATGTATGATTTTTTTTATCAATAATCAATCATGTTTTGGCCGACTTCGAAGATACGATCAGATATTAACTGACAAAAATCTAACGATGGCAATTTTCTTTTTTGAAATTAATAGTTTAACTATCTGATCAGAATCCCTTGTCATAAAATGTTTTATCTGATTCTTTCTCTAGTACATGAATAGCTTGTTTAACCAGTTTATTTGTATATTCTTCATTTCATCCTCGAGTCCTCGAGACTCGTTTCATTCCGAACGGCACGCTTCCATTCGTACACCTTCTGATAATTAAACAAATTTCTTTCAATTGCATCTTCCCACTTGCTGAAGCTTTGCAAATACACTTAACAAAAGCATAAAAAGACTACTACACCCCCTCTACTATTGCTATCCTTGAATGTTTCCCAACTATGGCAAGCTTCTTACATAAATGTACTAACAAATTGATGTTTTGTGTTGACCGTTTGTCTCTATTGTACTGACTGGAGAGTTCCCATCCAACAGCACAGGGGGACATCGATATGGAACGACTGCAAATGTGTAGTAGAACCAATTTAACGAAGGAAAAAAAACTCTCCCACTCTTAATGCGAAAGGCCCCTGTGCACATTGGAAGTGATGGAGAGAGAGAGATGGAAAAAAGCACACAAATTAAAGCAAATATAAACGTACACACTTATCATAATCCGATTTAGATTCCCGGTTGACCATGCCCGCCAACCTTTGGCAGTTAGTTGCCGTATAATCGTGACTGTCCCTGGAAGTAACCAATAAGTGGTAAGAATTGCTCCACTACACAATACGCTCGAACATTCTCGTCCCCCTGAGGGAAAAAGTGCACCTGACTGAAAATTGTATTGCAAACGAAGAAGCACGTTTGCCACGCTCGAAAGCGGAATACAATGAACGGGAGAATAAGCGCCCCACGAAGTGAATGTGAAATGTGAAAGGTTTACGAGCAATTTTAACTATTTGAATGGAAAGCGAGAGATTGGAAACCATTGGGGAAGGATTTGGGTGCAAGAAAAGCATACAATAAACTATACAAAACGTGATTCGCGTCCGGAAGGGTAGTAGTAGTAGTAGTAGCAGTAGCAGTACGTCGAAGATGTGGCATGTATCTCTAGTGCAGTACCGTTGTAGTTGTTAGTTTTGTAACGGAGAGCAAGCAAACATGCACTCGAATCACTCTACCAAAGACTACCATCAACATCACCACCAACCAACTGATGCACCGAGATGATCGTCCCTCCGACGTGGCCGTGTGGTGAAATAGGAGCAGAACTCACTATTTTAAAAACAGCAGCAAATATATATATATACAACACAACATAAGCGTGTATGGTTTTGTACATACACACCGATATACATATACACACACTATAAAGATGTATACATATTGATGGAAGTATATTTCTAGGTCCGCTGGCAAAGCGCGTACACCCGTCGTTGTAGAACCAATAAAAGGCAGCATAAAAAAACCGTGTGATTGTTAACCAGAAACTAATAGATATTGAACATATATAGCGTACTATTTGACGTAATGTGATGCTGCGACAGCGGGAAGGAACGAAAACCCCGAAGCGCAAACTGCAACTGAATATCAAACCTGTCCGTCGTTTAAAGCGAAAGATTCTAATACACCCACCATTCGCGGGGTTGGCAAATGGCACCAGCATCGAACAGAAGAAACAAAGTAAAAGTATCAAACCGATGGCAAAAAGCCCAGGCATATGCAACCTTGAAGAGGACGGTGGTTGGGAGGCAAAAACCAATACGATTCCAAGGGAACAATAGATATCTGAAACTGAATGAAGACACTGTGCACTTCAATAATGCAACCATGCACCGTTTTCTGAACCGATGATGGTGATGGTGGCGCCGGTGGCGCTGGCGACGATGGTGGACAAACATTTTCCTGTTTGCGCGTTGAGTTTTTTCTTCGGCCCTTTCCTTTCTTGAAACGACTAACATGTATGCAAACAGTCAAAGTCATTCGAGAAGAGCGCAGACCCGCCCAAAGGGAGACTAGGCTAGGAAGGAATTGTACAAGGAGACTCGTCCTTTTCGATCACTCTGGGTTCTTGTTGATGTGATTGTGTCGTTGTGTCGATGCGAATGCGAACTGCAAACAAAAATGCACCATTATTCTATTCCTTCGTGCGATTCTTGAAAAGAACGGACGCAAGGCACTAGCCTTTAGTTATGTTTAGTTTTTCTTTTCCTCTAAAAGCAGTCCACCATCGATCGTCACATAGATGGATGTTTGTCTTGATTGTCTGTCTGTCTGTCTGTCTGTGTGTATGTGTCTTAATGTATGTAATATGTCCGTGTTTTCCGCAGTTTTAAATTGCCTTTCTTGATAACACATGAATAGCTGTGATGATGATACTGTAGGCGGGATTAGTAAATTATCCATAACCGAATAACGAAACGTATGATTCAGGAACCGGCCACTACGTTTGAAGTAACGCGAACAAATGGCGCAAACATACAACGTCCGTGAAAGGCAAATAATACCTCTCCTCCTTCCTTCCGGATTGATTAGGAGCATGTCTACTATGAAAAGTAAATTTTAATCGATTCGAGCTAGGCTCCCACAGCAAGACCACCCCGAGAAGGGATGTGCAAACCGATTAATGTGCAGCAAAAAAAGGTATTTTAATAGATTACCGACCCACACAGCTGGGACGTCCTTGTGAAGGTGGCATCGTATTAGGCTATTTAAGCCGTACGAATAGAAAAAAAACTATCACCAATACAATATTCATTGAACGGAGTGGGGTTAGTCATACCGGCACCCATCACCTCGTATATCTTGTTAATCAAAACCCGATGTAATAAACCTGTTCCGCAAGCGGGACGACTACTGATGTATAAGGCTGGTTATCGATGATTTCATTGTTTGTGTTTGATTAATCCGAAAGCATTTTCTTATTAGGTTTTAAAAGCTCCAAAGTTCATGGCTTCATGCCTATTGGCGAACGGGATTCGATTGGGATTCTAGACTGGCGCCGGTCTTCACACGGCGGAACCGGAGATCGGCACCGAAACGTTTCCCCGTACGCAAGACTAACTATCCAGCTACGGATGATAAAAAAAATCAAAGAAAGCAAGAAATATGGCAATGCCAAGACCTCGCGAGGTTGTAGAGCCAAAGAAGAAGAGGCTCACAGCAGGAGATTGGGATTCTAGAGTGGCGCCGGTCTTCACATGGCGGGACCGGAGATCGGCACCGAACCCGTACGCAAGACTAACTATCCAGCTACGGGATGAAAAAAAAGTCAAAGAAAGCAAGAAATATGGCAATGCCAAGACCTCTCGAGGTTGTAGAGCCAAAGAAGAAGAGGCTCACAGAGAGGAATGAATATTGAATCCCATCCTAACCGTCGTCCCGTACACCGGACTGACTATCCGACCAAACTAAGTCAAGGAAGTCAGTAAATTGTAGGCTAGCGAGGTTGTAGATCCAGCTAAGAAGTTCGAGGCCATAACTGAGTTCAGAGACAGAATCATCCAACTGCATATCTGAAATTCAAAGGAATATTAGTTACAAAAATTCATGTTCTTGGGAGCAACATCTTCCGGCAAGGTTTATCACGCCACATCCCTAACCCTCAGTATGCTTGTTTTCGTCATTCGTCCAAGGAACAACACTGTGCCGCTTTGGCTGCACTGGCTCAACTTTAAATCAAACCTTTTACTAAAGTCATCATAGGTAAGGATGCCGTGCGATAATTATTTGCCAGAAATAGAGACTTTGGAATTCCATTACTTACCATTCTGGTTCCCCCAAGCAAAACTACACAAGCGCACTTTGGTAGCGATTTTGAGCGGGTAAACAAATGATCAAATGTCAGGGTTGCTTTCAATGGCCACTGTGTGTTGACGTCTACGATGCACAGTGGATAATTTTTATTTTGGCCATCCCACACGTGCGCCAAACGTAGAAACTAATAAAGACGATTTTATTTCAATTTTTAACTGTTTTTGTGTGGCCGACCTGGCTTTTATATCATTTTCAGTGTAAAAAAGCTACAAAAATACACAACAAACTTCATTTCCATTGATTGTGAGGACTGAACAGCCCAAATTCCTTCAAACATTTGGCGCTGTATACACCTTGACCGGAATGGATTCATCGTTCTGCTGCGCATTTCACCAGTCCGAGCCATCGCTACCGTTGATTTGTTTGCATGTGACATTGTCAGTCAATTCTCATCAAATAAATAAATGAAAATCGCAATTACTCGGCATTTACATCGTGTTTTTCGGTACCATCTTTAAAGATTTTAGCAAAACATCTTAAAACTACAAGCTTTTACTCAAAAAAAGGAATAAAAAGCGCTCGATTCAACAACACAGGCGTACGGGCACTGTCAAAACGGAGCTGTCAAACGTTCCAACTTGGGCACCACAACGCAACCCGATGAAAAGACCTCGGCTTCACTTGGCCCTGGGCTACGAGAGAAGAAGGAGCGCCCATCACTAGAAAACAACAGCTACAAACGCAACCTCGATGCTGCTGTCGAATCGTACCTAGCGAAATTGATCGATTCCACAGGCAAAAAAAGGTAATAGCAAAAGGTTGGCTACCGAATTCGACGGCACCAATCGCAGCAATCTTCCTGCAGCCGACTGTTGTGCGCCATTAGTGAAGTCCCGGTACCGTACGGTGAAAAACTCGCAAACGTGCGTGTCGTGACGACGCATTCTTTGCGAACAAACGCGTACGCCATCGCGCCGCCATCAACTCCAAGCGAAGCACATTTTTCCAGTGCTTGTGTTGTGTGTCGCGCGCGGTCCAATACGTGGTCGACTTTTGTGAAATTGTGCGAAACAACACGTGAAAAAACGGGTTCTGTGAGTAGAGCGTGAATTGTGAATTTTGCGTTTCAAACCAATCGAAGCAAAAAACACACACTGCTGCCTAGTCTTCTGGTGTACGTGCTCGCTCTGTGTTCTCGTTTCTTTTTTCCCCATTTGCGCTAAGGTTGCCTTTTGCGAAGTTGTGTGTGTTTGTATGTGTGTGTGGGGAGGCATTGTGTCATTGCGTTTCTTCTCTTCTCTGTGGTCTTTCTTAAAATTCCTTAGTTTTTTTTCCTCCCAACACATTGTGATAAATCTTGCATAGTGTACAGATTCGAAGCTACACAGTAGTAGGCTGTATAGTGGAAACGGCGAGTTTTCCACAAAAGCTAAACCCCCAAAAAAAAGCCAAACGTCATCGAAGACGAAGCAGGCGCGGCAAGACGGCGACGACGACGACGTCGGATGCGCCCAGCAAAGCAGCAACCCATGATGGTGCGTGTGTTTGTGAGAGAGGATGGATGGATGAATGGATGAATGGCGTAGCGCTACTACCGACGGTGGTGTAGAAGAAATCGGCAGATAAGTTGAGGTCGTCTTCCGTCTGCATCCAGGTTGCCGTGCACCAGAGGAAAACTCCACACATAGGAGAAAAAAATCGTATCCCGTGCGCGCATTGCACCACCACGCAACGGACACATCGCATCGAACACAGCAGCTCATCTGGTAGCATTATGCAGCAAGAAGCTTCATTTTCCCATGCCTTTTCTTTCCCGAAAAGGGTGTTTTTTTTAACGGGGCAGCATTGGAGCAGGGGTGGTGCTTGTATTTGTGTTCCCTGTAGCATACGCGCGTACGTACGATAGCTCCCCCCGGTTCGCAGTTCGTTCTCCCTTTGCCCTTTACCTTCTTCTTTCGCTAAGCAGTTTTCCGTGGAAAGTTATGCAGAGTAGCCCGTAGTAGTAGTAGATGGCCATGAAGCTGGCGCACCAGGCACCCCTCGTGTAAAGTAGGTGGATGATATACAGAGCGCCCCCCACCCAGCCTGTAGCATAGTATAGCCCCGAGTGTGGCCAACAAACCGAACCCCGAACGTTTCCCGCGGTGTGTGTTAGTGTGTGCTGGAACGCAGCATATAAGCGTAGTGAGTGCAATTTTTCCTTCAGCGCAGTTTTCTCATTTTTCCCGTTTTTTCACAGTGTTCGCGTTTTTTTGTTTGGTGTCATATGTTATTTTCACGCGATGTGTGTGTATATGTGTGTGTTTAAATAGCTTTTTTTATTACGTCCGTATTTGTGTGTGTGTGTTTGTGTAGCGGTCGGTCAGTATTTTTGTGGGTTAAGGTGGTGCGCTGTGCAAAAGCAAAAATATAAGAGAGATCAATTGAAAGCGTGTGTGTGTGTGTGGTCAAGCAGCCAGCAGTGTGCACAATCGACAGTGTTTTTCCGTATGAGGAAAAGTGCAATTGGCAGTGGTGTAGTTGAGTTGTAAGCGGAAAAAAAGGAAACCCTTACCGGTAGAACACGGCTACAGGATGGATAGGGCACATTGCTGAAGGCGCGCGCAAGAGAGGCAGCTGTTGCAACGCGGGGCTGCTGCAGCACAACGGAAACCGACTGCCAACGGAAATTGTTCCAGGTGGAATCAACATCATTCCAACGGTACCGTCGTGTTCGTTGGCCTCTTCCACCGCCTATACCCCCGTGGCATCCGGAACCCGATAATCGCAAGGACGGTTGCGCCACGAAGACCCGACCGGTACAAGGAAGCATTCGAAAAGGATTTTGTCCAAGGTCGCCGTGTGCCGCTGCTAGAGGAAGTGTGAAACTTTTGCCTTTCGACAGCGAATTATCGGGTAAGCATTTGTTCGAATGATTGTTGGAAAATTAACGTTTGATTTTTGCTATTCTGTTTATTTTAGCATTTTCGGTTTTTAGAAGTTTTCATACATAAAATTGCATGAAAAATTAACGAAGAAGGAACACGCTGATCGTGATCTTTTGAAGAACGTTTTCTGATACGCAGTAGGTCTCTTTAAGGACCAAAAATTGCCGACCAATGTTGATGCACAACCTACTTTGATGTAATTTTGATATTTGATGTCAATTCGCCTTCGCAAGTACTAAGAACTGGTTCAATTGGAATGGAAAATTTAGGAATTAATGTAAATGGAAATATGGTACGCTTGATTAGAATTTTAAAGTCTTGTTTTTTTTTAGTTAACGGAAATTATTGCTATTTCAACCATTCGCTTTGATCGTCATCATCACTCACATACAATCCTTTCGTTAAACAAAAAAGTTAAAGATCACTAGAATAGAACCGGAAAGGAAAACCGGAAATGCAAAGCAGCATAACCACGGAATGGGCTGTTTACGTATTCCATGGGAATGAAGAAAAAACAAAAACCTTCCGTGTGTTGTCTATTCTGTATGCCTTTAGCTTTCTTTGATGAGAAAGTGCCTTGTCTGCCTGGTGTGTGTGCAACTGGCAAAGGTGACGATTTTGTTTTCCTTCCCTTTTCCGTCGATTTCCTCAAGAGAAATGCATCAAAGAGCAGCCCAGTAGCAAACACACAAATGGGGGAAAAGGAAACAAACTTGTTTATTGAAAAGTCTTGGTTTTTTTTTTTTTGGTTCATGTTGTCGAAGGTCCTACAGAGGGCAACCGTTACTGGTTGTCTGTCTGTCTGTCTGTCGGCCGGTCCTGAGAAAGGAAGCGTACAACACATTCGCTCTTATGTTGGTGTGGTATCTGTTTGTTGTTTTACGGTATTTTCAGCTCACTGTAGCGCGTCAACGATGGGAAGAAGGGCTGTCCCGATCGACTATCGACACATCCTGTGTTGTCCCATCGATTGAGCGACCGGGAGATCAGCCGTTGCGTATAATATTGTTCATACGTTCACTGTATGCACGCTCTGTGTACATTATTGAGAGGATCGGAAAGGATCACATATAAAATAACGGGTATAAGGCTAGTGTCATTTAGGATCGTTTACGCAGGATGGGAAAGTAAACGAGTTTGGAGCGCGCCGTCAGGATGGGAAAGTTTGCGAGCTTGTTGGAGCAAACCCTGCTACACGAGTATCATGGGCCTGGCTCACCTGGGAATGCTCTTGTATGACAAAATGGTGTAGACAAGACGGAAAAATACAATACAGCAGGACGTAGGCCGTCCGCTTAAGAAAGCTAGCAAAGGAGACAGAGAAAGAGCAGAAGGGCAAAATTGCTTTTTCTCATTTTTCGGGCATACGAAAACAACGGTGGAGAAAATTGATGGAGAACCGACACCCTGTGCCTGGAACACAACAGAAGAACGACCGAAAACCAATCCAACCGACTCATCCTCCGTCTCGGGACGTGCATCTCGGGTGATCTCTTCCTTTACCGACTACCGGGCTAACTGGATTTGGACCGGATTTTGAAAATTTTGAATTACAAATGGCAATCTTTTCTCTTTTGGTTTTGGTTTGGTTTTGGTGATGCATAAATCTCAACATAACAGCGAAAGGAAAAACGGATAGAATTTTAGGAAAGAAACTATTGAAGTATTTTATGTTTTGAAAATAATATTTAGTACCCAACAGGCTTTTATCATACAAAATTCCATCCAGTTTACTCGCCAAAACACCAGTGTAATTGTAATGCGTAATTTACAACGTGTCCTCCATCGTCCGTCCACGATCCGTCGGGCGTGAATATAGTCCGCAGCCGCCGCCTGCAACTGCACTTGCACGATCTCCTCCACCGTTAAGCGTTGCATCCTTTATTGTTGTTTTCACTTACTTTATGGCCCCCATCACGACGCGCCTATATTAAACGGGTCTCCTTTTTTTTTTGTTCACCACGCATATGCGCCCATTATTTCGCAATTTATGTGCTGCATCTTTTCTTTCGCCTTGTTGTTGTAAGGCATGGCTGTGTTCGGTACTATGAAATGGTACGCTCCTTCGCGCTTCTCGGGTTTCCATCTCAAGGTGGACAAACCGTGTGTGCAATAGGTTGCATCTGGTAAAACTGTTTCTTGTTGAATTATTTTTGATTTTTTTCACTGAATATTTCAAGATAAGAAACATTCATCTAGATTGTCTTCTACACACTGCTAACCACAGGAAGAATGTCTTATTTTTGACAGTGCAATCAATGAACATATTATCCATTTTTTCTCCCTTCAACTAGAAACCCTACAAACTCCTTGTACTTCAAGGAAGTAAATTGTGGGAAGACGGTCGTCTCTGCCTTTTTTTCATCTTCGTGAAGAGCTCGCAGCCATAAACACTGATGAGAAAATGATCAAAAATGAGGTTAAATTCTTTTTGCATTTATGAAACCCGCAACCAGTTCTTTTTCGGGGAAAGTTATTTTTGCTGTGTACACGGTAAATCGTGTATCCAATAAATTGGTATCCTTGCAGTGGAAAAAGACGAAACAAAAAGAGAAAGTAGTTTTTTTTCTTCTACACATAATTACCTTTACTGTGCGTGGGTAATCATTGTGGGATTAAATTTGCACTTCACATTACTATCGCTTTTGCAACAGCAACTACTGCAAAAACGCAAAAGAGTTTATAAAAATAAATTTATAGAAAAACAACATTAAAGGAGCAACAACTACTGCAAAAACGCAAAAGAGTTTATAAAAATAAATTTATAGAAAAACAACATTAAAAGAGCAAAACCAGGTAGCGTAAAATAGCACCAGTAGGGTCTGGTGTCCCGGCTTGATAATGTAGTATCCTCCATTTTGTGTAAGCCTTCAAGAGAGCCCGCCTCAGGGTGTGTTCGGCATTTTTTTTTTGGGTCTGTCTTTCCCTGGTACGTTTGTATGTGGTCTCATGCTCATGTATTGGTATTTTTTTTTGTTTCGTTGGTGCACAAAATCCGGCCCGAAAACCCAACCCGGTGTGGCAAGATGCATTTCGTCGATGGTCGATGAAACCATCATGGCCCATTGCATCGCCGCGTATCCTTTATTGTTTTTCTTCGTCTTTCATCAAAACCTTTCATCATCAATCCCTTTTCCATTGAACAGTGTGTGTGTATACGTGTGTGTGTGAAAGAGGTTTGCACAAACTGCATTCGATTGAAGGGAACCATTGAAATTCGATTGGCGGAATAAAGTTTCTAATGCATCGGAATGAAGAAATTGTTGGTAGGATGAACTTAAAAATGATTGTTAAAATGTTTTTATAATGAAAAATAAGATGCATTATCTTCGTTCGTGATTTAAACGGATTTGGAGCAGAAAGTATTCAAAATTCAAAATATCGAATATCTCAACTTGAATCGTTAAAGTTATGGAATTTTAATTATGATTACTTTAAGAATTGAATAAATAAAGGAACGGAATGCTTATCGTAATAGATTAAGGGTAATATGAGACTATGAAAGTGTAGGATATTGCCATCTGAAGACAATAATGAACAGTTGAAGTCTAAGGAAATAATTTCTCTCAACTAAAACATTGGTAGTCACAGACAGTCGCCTAGAATTCATCTGTATCCTTACGAATTTTTGAAGATCGTCTTGTCTATTAAACCAATGGATTATTAAGTACCCAAAAAAAACCATCAAAATAAACTCTTAAAACATCATCGTATCTTCTAAATAGACAACAACTAAACTATTATGAAGCATTGGCGAAAAAGCAAATCCCCCGAATAGTATAGCTTCGGGCTCATTCTTTAATGCTACAGTTAATGTGTTCTAAAACAAAATGACAGTATTTTGCTGCATCGTGATACACTTCTCAGAATTGGCACTTTTCAGCACATTCCATTTGCTGCCACAGGAACCATTAACAGTTCCATCCTCCTTACGCGGTTCTCCGGCCTAGGACTATTTCTCAGCATTCTCCTCACTGCTCCAGTGCGGAACGTTTTGTACTTTTATCCTTGCCGATTGTACAAGGACAAAACTCGCCGCCTGCATTGCACACACAGAAACACACATACACATACACACACACATTTCCTACCGGCAAGTGTCCTAGAAATTCCATTCAACATTTGAAAAAAGCATATATACACAAAAACTGTTTCAATCCAATGCTTGTGTGTGGGTTTGCTGATTTAGTACTTATCTCTTCTTTCCTCCTGGTGTTTTTTTTCCGGCAAACCGAAAAATATAGAGGTACGCCGCTTCTCTATTGCCCTGTAGAGTTTCCCTTGGCCGAGTATCCTGCTGAGTTTGTGTCTTTTTTCCCCCCCGTTCCGTGTGCACTGGTGTGGCATGCCCGTTTCGTTCGGCTTTTCAAGGCTTTCATTCTCTAGCGCGCGATGCTTTGCTGAGCTATGCCATTTTCCTGACTGCTGTTTCTCTGTTCGCTTCCACTCATCATGATGTAAAATTTTGCTGCGTCTACCAACCGATTCAGCACACTCAGTGTGTCGCACTGCCCACCAAGCTGGGTAAACTGTCTTCTACGTTTCGGTCCAGATGGGCTGTTGCTGTATTGCTACCGTTAAAGTGTGTGTGTGTTTGTACGTGTCTTTGATGGTGGCCGATGTCACGCAGAAGGGGAAAAGTGTCCACTGAATTCCAGAACTTCCTTTTACAATCAGATGTACCGTCGTCGTCGTCGTCGCTGTGTCCGTCTTTATCAGCAATGTCATTTCCTTCTTTCCCCAAGAAGAAGGAACCGTTTTGTTGCTTGTGATGAACGATTTTCCATTCTTGGTACTGGTTGTGCTTTGCCTGCTAGAAAGCGGGAGGAAAGCTGGAGTTCTATTTCCATTTTCTCTCTTTACACAGAAAAGCATTCCTGGTTCTCTACTAGAGCTGTGCTCTAGTTTCGGTCTTTATGTCCTTTTTGGAAAATGAAAACTGTCCAATGGACATGGTTATTTCGATGCCATTCATTAAGTACCTGCTTTATGGGCCCATTTAGAAATACAAGCCGTACTAACTCTAGCTTCTTTTCCATTCGTTTCAGATTGATGGTGTCCCGCAGCTTAAGATTAAGTAAGTATGTTTGCGCTATAAATTGGATAAGTTTCTCACGTAAGCTTTTGCCATAAATATAAGAAACATTAGTACATGGTGCACAATTGTTTGTGCATTTATTTGCAATTATGCTATAAATTGCAGTGGATGATGCTATAAAATTTTATGGCACGTCTATATTAAACATGATGAGGTGTAATGAATAGAATTGTAAAATACTCAATAAACTGAACTACCATTGATGCATTTTATAGAATAGTTAGATTTGGCCGCTGTCTAATTTGGTTTAAAGTGGTTAATTTAAAGATATTTAAGTTCATCGCTTTGAATGAAGCTACGAACTGTTAATGTGTTCCGATGTAACCAGTACTAGACACGCAAACGAGGGCAAGGATGTCCTTTCGCATCCTTGTAGGCAATATTCTCAAGAAGGCACTAGAGAGACCCTTCCATAGAAGCTAGAACCATTTCGGATTGTTTTACAACGTTGTGACAATCATTTGCCGCCTAATGTGACTGCGACAAACAGGCAAAACTAGACGACGAAACCCCATTAACGTTTAATTATCCCATTTCCATAGGGT
>KZ061729.1:281483-349239 GCA_002091835.1 Anopheles maculatus | reverse complement strand
GGAATTTTAATTAAGATTACTTTAAAAATTAGATAAATAAAGGAACCGAATGCTTATCGTAATAGTTTAACGGACATATGAGACTATGAAAGTGTAGGATATTGCCATCTGAAGACAATAATGAACAGTTGAAGTCTAAGGAAATAATTTCTCTCAACTAAAGCATTGGTAGTCACAGACAGTCGCCTAGAATTCATCTGTATCCTTACGAATTTTTGAAGATCGTCTTGTCTATTAAACCAATGGATTATTAAGTACCCAAAAAAAAACCATCAAAATATACTCTTAAAACATCATCGTATCTTCTAAATAGACAACAACTAAACTATTATGAAGCATTGGCGAAAAAGCAAATCCCCCGAATAGTATAGCTTCGGGCTCATTCTTTAATGCTACCGTTAATGTGTTCTAAAACAAAATGACAGCATTTTGCTGCATCGTGATACACTTCTCAGAATTGGCACTTTTCAGCACATTCCATTTGCTGCCACAGGAACCATTAACAGTTCCATCCTCCTTACGCGGTTCTCCGGCCTAGGACTATTTCTCAGCATTCTCCTCACTGCTCCAGTGCGGAACGTTTTGTACTTTTATCCTTGCCGATTGTACAAGGACAAAACTCGCCGCCTGCATTGCACACACAGAAACACACATACACATACACACACACATTTCCTACCGGCAAGTGTCCTAGAAATTCCATTCAACATTTGAAAAAAGCATATATACACAAAAACTGTTTCAATCCAATGCTTGTGTGTGGGTTTGCTGATTTAGTACTTATCTCTTCTTCCCTCCTAGAAATTCCATTCAACATTTGAAAAAAGCATATATACACAAAAACTGTTTCAATCCAATGCTTGTGTGTGGGTTTGCTGATTTAGTACTTATCTCTTCTTTCCTCCTGGTGTTTTTTTTCCGGCAAACCGAAAGATATAGAGGTACGCCGCTTCGCTATTGCCCTGTAGAGTTTCCCTTGGCCGAATATCCTGCTGAGTTTGTGTCTTTTTTCCCCCCCGTTCCGTGTGCACTGGTGTGGCATGCCCGTTTCGTACGGCTTTTCAAGGCTTTCATTCTCTAGCGCGCGATGCTTTGCTGAGCTATGCCATTTTCCTGACTGCTGTTTCTCTGTTCGCTTCCACTCATCATGATGTAAAATTTTGCTGCGTCTACCAACCGATTCAGCACACTCAGTGTGTCGCACTGCCCACCAAGCTGGGTAAACTGTCTTCTACGTTTCGGTCCAGATGGGCTGTTGCTGTATTGCTACCGTTAAAGTGTGTGTGTGTTTGTACGTGTCTTTGATGGTGGCCGATGTCACGCAGAAGGGGAAAAGTGTCCACTGAATTCCAGAACTTCCTTTGACAATCAGATGTACCGTCGTCGTCGTCGTCGCTGTGTCCGTCTTTACCAGCAATGTCATTTCCTTCTTTCCCCAAGAAGAAGGAACCGTTTTGTTGCTTGTGATGAACGATTTTCCATTCTTGGTACGGTTGTGCTTTGCCTGCTAGAATGTGGGAGGAAAGCTGGATCTCTATTTCCATTTTCTCTCTTTACACAGAAAAGCATTCCTGGTTCTCTACTAGAGCTGTGCTCTAGTTTCGGTCTTTATGTCCTTTTTGGAAAATGAAAACTGTCCAATGGACATGGTTATTTCTATGCCATTCATTAAGTACCTGCTTTATGGGCCTATTTAGTGTGCGTTCACGGTTTTAGAGCTTCATCGGAATACAAGCCGTACTAACTCTAGCTTCTTTTCCATTCGTTTCAGATTGATGGTGTCCCGCAGCTTAAGATTAAGTAAGTATGTTTGCGCTATAAATTGGATAAGTTTCTCACGTAAGCTTTTGCCATAAATATAAGAAACATTAGTACATGGTGCACAATTGTTTGTGCATTTATTTGCAATTATGCTATAAATTGCAGTGGATGATGCTATAAAATTTTATGGCACGTCTATATTAAACATGATGAGGTGTAATGAATAGAATTGTAAAATACTCAATAAACTGAACTACCATTGATGCATTTTATAGAATAGTTAGATTTGGCCGCTGTCTAATTTGGTTTAAAGTGGTTAATTTAAAGATATTTAAGTTCATCGCTTTGAATGAAGCTGCGATTAATATGTTTCGGTAATGTATTCTGATGTAACCAGTGCTAGACACGCAAACGAGGGCAAGGATGTCCTTTCGCATCCTTGTAGGCAATATTCTCAAGAAGGCACTAGAGAGACCCTTCCATAGAAGCTAGAACCATTTCGGATTGTTTTACAACGTTGTGACAATCATTTGCCGCCTAATGTGACTGCGACAAACAGGCAAAACTAGACGACGAAACCCCATTAACGTTTAATTATCCCATTTCCATAGGGTTTATTAAGTTGGCAAATGAGTTGTGGAAAAATACGGTAACGCTACACACAGTTTTTGTTCCGTTTTGTGCATCATGACCATTTATTTGTTTGAGCAGAGCAATGGAAAAAAACCCTGCGGACCGGCAATGTGTGAAGGTGAGTCAACAGTGCACCACATGTACTACACACACTCCACGCTACTGCAACACTTGACCGGGACTGGCGGGTGCAGCTTTATGTGGTGCGCCAATTAGTGGCTTACAATGCCGGTTCGGGTGCCCACAGTGTTGCGAGAAACTGTGCGAGAAAGGGCGGTGTTATGGTTGTGCCCTTTGCTCAACAGAACAGAAGCCACTTGGCGATTTGTTTTTATCGCACGAGAATGCATTAATGTCCTTTCGTTAGGTTTGCAATTTAATGTTATCGGAGGCGGTTAGGTACCGGTGGAATAGTTTTATGATGGGAATGGGTAGAAGAAGGTAAAACGGGGGCTTACCGGTGGTACCTTTATGTACTTGCTGATGAGTATTGTTCATCGTCCGGTATGGAGAGCTGCACCTTTGCTTAGTTATCATAATCGATCTATCGATCAATTTGTTCGTTTTACTGGAGAATTGCATTGGCAGTCGGTAGTCGGAAGACTGTAGTATGTTTACCAACTTTTTCCAATTTCTGTGGTAATATTTATTTGAGTTTTCCTTCTTGGTATGCCTATTTGTCATTACTCTCAGATGAATATTCAATTTATGCGTAAAAAAATAGAATTAGTAGAATAGCAAAAGATAATCATTTCTTATGATCCTTTATACTATAAGGTAGTCTTGTTACACAATTATTTTACAATAATTTAAGTAGTGAGTACATATTTTTAGTTTCGATTACAAACTAACGAGAATTCTGTGTAACTTGATAATCTTTTTGGCTAAAGTTAATATCCTAATGTCTGCCGAGAAGATAGGGGCACGTCAAGATCAAAGTCTTTGCACTTCCACGAAATCGTCCTCCAATCCGACCATCGTTGGGATTTTGTTGCAAAGTTGCTGTGTTTTTTTTTCCTGCTCGCTTTCCTTAATCATCATCGTTATTATAATATGCAAGATCTTAAAATTAGGCAAACACCACGACGGTCGTGATGAGACGATAGCGGGTAGAGAATTTAGAAGCAACCAAAGTTCTGGTTTTCGGTACTGTTGTATCCTTTTTTTTTTTGGTTCTGGTACACACTTCTTCGCCTGTTCCCGATCTTCTCAGACCTCGACACCGATGGTGGGAAACGTTGTTGCGGTCGTATCCACTTTTCTGGAGAATGGAGCAAAAAGGGTGCGTGGGAAGATATTGTTAAGCCTTCTCATCCGACAAGTTCGATTCTCACCACCCGTGTGCTTTGTGGTACGGTGCTTACCCGGGTCTCTTAATTCTTTGCATGGTGGCGATCTCGCGATCCCGACCCATCCCTGACTGCTAAACCCCTTCCGAAGAGATCAATCTGTGCCTGGGTCTGTGTGCTACGCCGCTGAGCCTTCAAAACTCCCACGACCTGTGCGCGACTTGTAGCAAGCGATGGACAGACACGAAAGGGAAAGCAAAAGGAGGAAGCGAAGATACTGTTTTTCTTTTCGATCTTCGCGTCTGCAAATGTTGGTGGTTCGCGTGAAGGTCTCGGTCGTTCAGGATAGAGACTCTGGAGAAGTACGTTCGTTAAAGGAATGATCACCCACCACTGCGTGGGATTTCTGTTTGGAGAACCGCATGTGTGTGTGTGTTTCTTTGGTGAAGAGCTCATTAACAACACATTATTTTGCAACGAATAAACGAAAAGAAAAAAACAACATTCAACTCCCACCAGAAAATCACGCCGCCGCGCAACGTTTATTCTTATGCGCACGCGGTGTGTTCCATGCAAGCGTGTGACGTGGCGACGTTGATTTTTGGTGTCGTGACTTTCGGTTTCGTACTAGAATTTCAGCGCATATTTTGTACGACCGGCTCTGTACATCTTCGTTTTTTTTCCACCGCCTGATGTTCGGAGCGTCGTTCCGGTAGCAGTATCCCAAGGGGAACATCAATCGTACCATCCAGCGATCCGGGATTTGGGTTCCCCAGATGTTTGTTGTGACGAGACGACGTGGCTGTTGGCTGGTTGATCTACCATTTCAAATCGCGTGTGAATCGTTTGTTAGATTTGTTCTTTTTCGGAAGGACTTTAAAATTGAAGGAAAAAAAGATAACTCAAGGATTCATCCCATCCTCTCTAAAGCGAAAAGAAAAAGCCAGTTTTTCGATCCGGAGACAGATCACATTTCCCACGCCGTTCACGAACAATCCCACGCCCTCGGTCCGTAGATGGTGAGAAGCAGGAGTCTTCCACGAGAGACAGATCCGAGTTGGAAGCGTTAGACGTGTGTGTATGTGAGTGACCCTTTTGGTAACAGTTTCTCGTTAGCTTCTGTTCGTACGCACACGGGATAAAAGACGTAAGGCGATTAGCTCTCGGCCGAAACTCTTTACAGTGCGGTGTGCAAGCTTGAGAGAAGATGAATTTGAGAAGCAGCAAAAATCCCAACCGATCAACGACTAGGTAATCCTATAGCCCGGGACCGCGTTGCCTTGGTGTGGTGGTTGGTGATGATAGCCACAACACACAGCCCCCGAAACAATGTAAAGAAAACTTGAGATAGTTTCGTTTGGATTTTATCCGCAGCCCCCCTAAAAAAACCCCGCACGAAAGTGGGTTTAGTGTTATTTATTTTAATTAAATATTCATCTCGCGATCCCGACCCATCCCTGACTGCTAAACCCCTTCCGAAGAGATCAATCTGTGCCTGGGTCTGTGTGCTACGCCGCTGAGCCTTCAAAACTCCCACGACCTGTGCGCGACTTGTAGCAAGCGATGGACAGACACGAAAGGGAAAGCAAAAGGAGGAAGCGAAGATACTGTTTTTCTTTTCGATCTTCGCGTCTGCAAATGTTGGTGGTTCGCGTGAAGGTCTCGGTCGTTCAGGATAGAGACTCTGGAGAAGTACGTTCGTTAAAGGAATGATCATCCACCACTGCGTGGGATTTCTGTTTGGAGAACCGCATGTGTGTGTGTGTCTTTGGTGAAGAGCTCATTAACAGCACATTATTTTGCAACGAATAAACGAAAAGAAAAAAACAACATTCAACTCCCACCAGAAAATCACGCCGCCGCGCAACGTTTATTCTTATGCGCACGCGGTGTGTTCCATGCAAGCGTGTGACGTGGCGACGTTGATTTTTGGTGTCGTGACTTTCGGTTTCGTACTAGAATTTCAGCGCATATTTTGTTTGACCGGCTCTGTACATCTTCGTTTTTTTCCACCGCCTGATGTTCGGAGCGTCGTTCCGGTAGCAGTATCCCAAGGGGAACATCAATCGTACCATCTAGCGATCCGGGATTTGGGTTCCCCAGATGTTTGTTGTGACGAGACGACGTGGCTGTTGGCTGGTTGATCTACCATTTCAAATCGCGTGTGAATCGTTTGTTAGATTTGTTCTTTTTCGGAAGGACTTTAAAATTGAAGGAAAAAAAGATAACTCAAGGATTCATCCCATCCTCTCTAAAGCGAAAAGAAAAAGCCAGTTTTTCGATCGGGAGACAGATCACATTTCCCACGCCGTTCACGAACAATCCCACGCCCTCGGTCCGTAGATGGTGAGAAGCAGGAGTCTTCCACGAGAGACAGATCCGAGTTGGAAGCGTTAGACGTGTGTGTATGTGAGTGACCCTTTTGGTAACAGTTTCTCGTTAGCTTCTGTTCGTACGCACACGGGATAAAAGACGTAAGGCGATTAGTTCTCGGCCGAAACTCTTTACAGTGCGGGGTGTGCAAGCTTGAGAGAAGATGAATTTGAGAAGCAGCAAAAATCCCAACCGATCAACGACTAGGTAATCCTATAGCCCGGGACCGCGTTGCCTTGGTGTGGTGGTTGGTGATGATAGCCACAACACACAGCCCCCGAAACAATGTAAAGAAAACTTGAGATAGTTTCGTTTGGATTTTATCCGCAGCCCCCCTAAAAAAACCCCGCACGAAAGTGGGTTTAGTGTTATTTATTTTAATTAAATATTCAAATATTTCAAAAATGTTTGAGATCATAATCATGGGCCATTCTTCCCACAACATTATCGCTACTAGAAAAGATAAACGGCGACACGCCCGACTTGCCAAGCAGCTCCCAAATCCACGATATCGTTGTCTGGCTTTCATCGGCTGTGTTTGGTAACTGTCATTCCCGGCATTATTAAACTCTGCTCTGATCTCTGGCTTGTCTCTGTGTCTAGGCACTGCCCGCTCGATCGGTTCTCTACTTGCCGACATTCTTCGGATTCTATGCTTTTGAGGCTGGCTGGCTCATCACTAGTTTTCTATTTCGCTTCTTTCCCATCGGAATCCGTGGCGTCTCGATAAAAACCTGGGAGTTTCTGTTTGTGTTGGCGATTGGTCGGACCTCTCTCTCGCTCTCTTCCATAACCGTAAGCTCAGGTAAGCCTGGGCCAAAGATCATACAGTAAATCCGACGATTCATTCTCATCCCATACCTCCTCACACACACACACACACACAGCGTTAGAACGATCGTTAGTGAAGCCCTTCTGCGCTATGTCTTGCACAACGAAAGGGCCAACCATTTCACCCGTACACGGTGTGAGCTTTTTTCAACCTGTCTTACAGCATCGTTCAAGTCTACGCGTTTCAGACCCTCGACAGCGACGACCTTCTCAAGATCGGACCGACCCCACTCTTTCTCTCTGTCGGCCGCTTATCGCGTTTACCCCCGCGGTGAAGTCCCTGAATAAAACGTATGCCTGTGGGAGAGTCCGCCGACTGTTTTCTATTGAAAACGTTCGGTCTTCGTGCGCACGGTTCATATTGTCCAGTCTCTATGGCTGGATTGCCTATCGCCGGGCCATACAGCCTCACCCAGACGTAAATCTTTTTGGCCGTTCAGTGCCCACTTCAAGTGCGCACTTCAAAGACACACCTCCGGTGAGGGTGTTCCTTGGTGTGGTGGCTGCGGCCGACGTTGGAACGACCAACATCAGGATGTCTCCGTGTGTATCTGTGTATGTGTTTGTGCAACGCAACCCAGCCAAGCAACACCGATTCTACGGCTCCGATGCGAAGCAGGAACAGTTCCCAGACGAAAACTTCCCCCATATCTCGTCCACAAGACGCACGCTGTACTTGGCTTCCCGCAGTTTGATCGTTCCTTCATTTCTGTTGCTTCTTAAAGCTCACACCGCTTTTACTGCTTGGTGTGGCTGGACTTTTGCTTTACGCTTACGGTTTCCTCCGTACCGTGCGTTTTATTTCTCTACGATCGTTAAGATGGCATCCCATGGAACGGTGTAGAATATCTGCCGGGAGAGGGAGTTGAAACAACCACAACAAAAAAAAAACACGAGTGTAATGGGAAAAAGGTGGAAGAAATTCCACAAAACGAACTCAAGTCTCCCGGTCTCCAGTGAGGCGCGGGCGCACCAACAGACTTATATGGGTGAAGTTAGATGTCAGATTTTTTAAAGCCTTCTCTCTCCAACCGGTGTACTGAAAAATTCAATAGCCTCGATCACCACTTTCCGACGTTCGTTGTCAACGTGGAGGAACGTCACAATGACCTCCCGCGATCGGTGGAACCTGTTGAAACGGTTTTTTCGCAGCCCTCGCCGCCCAGTGTGTCTAGTGATTGATGATCCTCGGACATGTGAGCGACGGCCGAGCAAGAAAAGGAACTGTGCTCCGTTTTGAGATCGACGCAGCCGTTCGATCTAAAACTCTGGTGCGCGTCTCCAAATTTGGCTTTGGATAGTCATGAAATTGCGCGGCATTTTGTGCAATGAAACAATTGTTCCGACTTTATGAAACCGTCACCATGATAGTAGGGTTTCTAAGCTTTATTGTATGTTCCCGCAGCATGGCAAGGGATTCCAGCAAGTAAGGATATGTTAAGGTTAAAAGCGTCATGAACTTGAGACACCTAAATCGTGATGGACAACAACATCACGGTGTGTGTACTGGTCTGCGTGCCCGGAAGATTCAATTCAATGCCACCATTCCAATAGGGGAACCGTGTGGAACCTCTTCTTCTTTGTTATTTCACGTTCTTCTTGACCTAGGTTACCATGCAGCCGCTAGTTGTACACCATCCGATGTCCGTAATGGAATTGAGCGTGGGAATTTGACAACTCACATGTGTTTGTGTGTGTATGCATCGTAGAGTCATCAAGGGGGATGAGGTCAAACAATCGACCAGTCATTAGCTAACAAATGGTTATTTAAGTATGTGTACCGAGCGCATCAACGCTTCCAAGGGTTTGAAAAACGCTTGGATTGCAACAGAACACTTCGTATCCGAATTCAAGAATATTCACAATTTGAAACCAACAGTCACTTCAGAAAGCGCAGCGAATCGATCATCATATCTCGCGTGCATTGCGTTCGATGCTGTGTCGTTTCAGTTACAATGTTCCTTGACACAAGGACATTTAAGGGAAGACGAAGCGCAAAAAAAACACACACCCCATTATGTCGCCACCGTATCCGAACCGGCACCCGAGTGCCAGTGGTTATAAATTAAGTTAATGATCCAAAGGTAGAGGAAGGCCAAAATAAAGCGAGAAGGTATATAATCATAAGTCGCCCGGCACTGATCGAAATATCGGATGTGCACACGTGAAGAAGGATCGACAGATAAGACAACGATCGCAATCCTTCGCCGTCTTCTCGTTGTCATCCCCTTCGATGTGTAGAGCGCAGCCCCGCACGGTCGAAGCTGTTTCGAATGCCATTTCCAGTTCCCGAGAGTGGAAGAATTTCTCACATGAATTAATGCCGGTTCCTGTGAAGAGCAGAGATACATGTGTTGAGAACGGTTGTGGGAACATGGTGATATGACATGATGAAGGGAGACATTTCGTAGGGATTCGGATCGAAATTCCTTTTCGAATTCTTGTTTTTTTTTTTCATTTTTTCTGGAGAGCCAAATTGCTACCAACAGTTGGGTGTCATTATAAAAATCACAGTGATCATCACGATCGTAATCGTTTCGGGTGAGGCCTGCTGGAAAGCAGATATGATATGTGGTCATGGTTCCTGAATGTATCTGATCATTGTAGTTTTTTTTTAGGTACACACGGGCTTGAACTTCCGGTGATCAAACAAGACGAAGGAAGGGAAACAGAATGTTTGGAATCAGACAAGAATATGCATGACTCTAGCCAACGGACAGGAAGCGGAATAGTTCTTGCAGAAGATTGATTTAATTTTCCCTTCAAGTTGTTCAACTCATAAAATCATGCAGACTTCTTAATTCTGCTTTGTCCGTCAGTATGGATACAACACTTCACAAGGACAGACGGGTGACAAAGGATCATAAGCGGTTGCTCTCTCAGCACAATAATTATCTTTTGCGAAGAGCTCTCCCTATCGCTCACTCGTCAGAATGCAGCAGGATGTCCCAATTTACATTCAGAATGGAAAGATAAATTGATCATTAATTAAATGCTGGTTGCAAATGATCGATCAATAACGGAGCGATTAAGGAGGCATAATGGCAGATCGGCAATCAGATTGCTTTGCAGCTTTCCCATGCGGAATATTTGATTGATCGTGTTCATTGTGCGCATTGTGTTAATTGAAGAAAATCATCTTTTTCGTCCATGTGGTGCGTTCGATTCATAAGCGCGCACCACACAACGGTTCTCAAGCTGCTCAAGCTGCGGTTGCTAATCTTTAAAAACAGTCTACAACACTAGCTGAAACTATAACACACCATATGTGTGTAGTTTATTGCTAGTTTTAGTCAGTTGGGATCGCGTTTTTCTTTCAACGATCGACGGTAAAGCAACAAAACCACGCTGCTGCAATAATAGCTATAAGACGCAAAGTAAAAGATCAGTCTCGGGATTGTGTGTAAAGAATAATTTATTATTTTATAAGTTCTTCTTTCATCTCCCTGTGATGATATCCCATCTCCCTCCCCTCCTATATCCCGACATCCGTCCATTCTCTTATTATGTGTGCGTGTGTGTTTTTCTCCGTTTCCGTTCTGCCCCGTGAGAAGAAACGACTTCACGTTTGATGCCAACCTTTTTCGGCCCATGAGGAGATGGCTGTGTGTTGTGCCGTAGTACGTTCGGTTTGTGTTCGCCGCGGTTATCTCACGCTTCATTCCCGATCCCAGTGTGTCCGAGAGTGAGAGAGAGAGTGAGATAGCATGTGCGGGTAAATCACAGTAGTGTGTATAGAGACGCATTCTGGTCCGACGGTAGGTTATACCTTCTTCGCGATCTTGCGTTTCTCTCTTTGCGTGTCCTGCCTTTCTGCCCATCTTCGATTGTCGATCGTTACATCTGTTATACAGTATACGCGCGTCTCTTTGTCGCTTGTCTGACGCCCCTCCACCCGGACCATCCATCCTGCTTCACGTCCACCCGTTTGTACATCCTTGGCAGCTCCGCTTTGCTGCTGCTTCGTCCGTAATGCGCGTTTGTCCGCGTTGTGTTGTTTGATTTTTGATCGTGAGAAAAATATGGGTAACGTGAGATTTTTCCCCTTCCCAGGCCACCAGTCCACCACCCTTACTTTTGCGTCTGCAAACGTATCAATGTGTGTGCGTCTGCTATCTTTGCAGACACACGAGGTTTTGTTGCCCTTTTTTTCGCTGCGCGTCTTTCGTTTGTTGCTTGGCGACGCTGGTTCGATCGAGATCGTCTTGGACCTTGTGGTGGCATCGTGGTTCATCGGGGCAGCCCACAACATATACGCACATCATCATATTACGATATGGTGTCGGTTTTGTGTTCAGAAGGAGGCAATGTGTGGTAACAGGCTTCGAAGAAGCAAGATTTACAAAAGCCGCAAGAAACCGCAACCGTTTCATCAATAGCACAAAAGTTGTTCAGTTGTTTCTTCTCCGTGGGGCATCGTTAAAACTTCCACAGTCTTGTTACAAAACTTCATCTGGTTTGATGGTTCAACAAATCTGTAAGCCCCTCTGATACTGTTGTACCTTAATCTACATCAGGAAGATGCTATTATTCATACACAATCTGTATTAGAAGTTGACCAGAGCTATTACTCTATATATTCGAATCTTGGGTTTATATTGAACGGTGAAGTATTCCGATAGGATTCCAAAAAAAACATACAAGTCAGGCAAAAAAGTTAAGATAAGATTCAAATTTTACGGAAGAATGTCTGACATTATTTTTCTTTGTGGCTGCTAAAACGTCATTTAATGATCAATAAATCGCCAGGGACAAGTAGGACAAATTTAACTTCAATAACACGATAAAAATATGGTCGAAATTGTTTTATGATGACTTAAAGTATGAGTATAAGAAATTGTGCATGTCAGAAATTATTACCCATAACGTTGTGCTTTAAAAATGTTATCAAAAACTCGGTCTTTTGAGGTTAATGGGACCATGTTTACGTCAAGATTTATGACGAGAAATAATTGTGCTTGTGCTTTATATGTATATATTACAAAACAATTAACAATTTATTTCATTTTAACATTTCTTTAACACATAACAAACGATCGGTAGACTATTAACCGGTTTTTAATCGCCAATACTTAGCGACCGGAATCCTAATATGAGCCTTTTTACTGTCAACTGTTTTACTGTAGTTTAAAAATTTAAAAATAAACGTATGATGTGAAATATGACATTTAACAATAAAAATTTAACAAACCCAACTAGCCTATAATGCATGCTATAAAATTGGAAAATAAAAACAGCCTACGCCAGGGAGAATCTGTCACTAAGTTTACTCCGGTCGATAAAATATTAAGTGACAAAGGTGGTTTTTACAATATTTTTTTCTCAAGATATTGTTGTTCCCTCCTTCTCTCTTAACACCACCACCCATCGTATTCAGTGAGCGTGTATGTATTACAATATGAGCTTAACAGTCACTGCTACACATTGCTATAATAATCTTCTACTCCATCGGCTTTTGATAGATGTTTCTTTTAATAGCGCCCGTATTGCTTTTTGATCCTCGCCCCGACGCACACACACACACAAACACACATTAATAATGTCCATCGGTTGTTACATCCAAGGGAGAAGTGGTTTTACACATAAAAAGGCACCGCCCCAGCAGAAGTAGTATTACCCACGTCGTAAGCCGATTATCCGCATTTGCATGATAAGCGCAGTAACGAAAAAAAAAAAATTCAAAGCCGGCTTTTCCTTCTGCGTGTCTGTGTGTATGTACATTTTCCTTACCATGTGGTTTTTACCTTTTGCGCACTATAGCACCTTCTCCACCATCACCATTCATTGTAAATATGTTGCCTTTAAATAGTGGCAAGAATGGAAATTCTGAAAGCCCTCTGCTCTCGACACTCTCGAGGCACCAACATCGAAGATTTTACCTTCGAAAAAGTGAGAAGAAAAAAATTAAACAGATGATGATGATCCACTTTACTTACATATTTGCCCCGTTCGTTCATCTCTCTTTTTTTTGGGGGCTATTTCTTATCCACACCCTCTTGCTCTCGTTCTGCGCCATGTTGTATTGGAGAGCAGACACACACACACACAGAAACTCGGATTTATCTTCGTGGCTTTCTTTACGACAGATGGTGTGGTTGGGTGGTTTACTACGTACGGACCCAAACAGACTGACCGAAAAAAAAGATCCATACGTACAGACGCACACACAGCCGGGCTTCGATTATGTTTTCCTCCCCAAAAACAGGTGCTATGCTCTGTGGCATTCGGGGAAGAAGCAATGCGCGCCCGGGAAGGATTTGTGTGTGTATATTTACATAAGCCAATGACCCGGCGGGTTTGCATGGTGTTGTGCGGTGTGCACCAGAAGACCGAACGACGATTATTCGGTACCGATTGCCACACATTGCCTCAACGGAACCACCAACCGTAAATCATGTGCGAGCCAAAATCCATACCCCCACGATGCACCTGGTCCGAAGGTATAGAGTAGGTACGCAAACTCCCGAAGAAACCCTCTGCAACAAAATCCTCCTGCTGTTGCTGTTGCTGCAAGTCTTGAACCTGGGCAGCATTGTTCCAATTTTGCAACGGCGCGGGCTCTATTATCCTGGTGGCTCGACCAGCATGCATCCAAGAGGAAGTCGCTCATTTGCAACAGACAAGAAGAGAGAAAAAACAACGCAATGCTGCTCTGTGCATAAAATTCCTTTACACATTTTAACCTGCGTTGGTCGTGCGGGCAGCAGCAACAGCTTTCCATTTCTTCTTCCCAGTTTGTTGTGTGTGTGTGTAAAAATTCATTGGCCTTCCCCGAGAAAAGAAGGAAGCAAAAACGAACGCTAAAAGGTACGGTTTCACACAAATTTAAGGAGAAAAGAAATTCGTTTGCCTAGAAGTGCAACAACAAAAAAATCGCATCCCAGGAAGAGAGTGATGCGCGGGCGAGTGGCGCGAGGTCCACAACCGAACATCCGGTGCAATGTGTGGTGAACAATTTGTCTTCTTTTCGGTTAAAATTTTCGCACTCACTCGCTGCATCCTTCGCCACAGCATCCATCAGCTGGTGCGTGTCTCTCCGATGGTGCACTGCAGCTGTCGAAATACGCTTGCTTTATGCCATCCGGCCGCCGAGGTTCAGGTATCCCTGGGTAGGAAGATTTTCCCTTCCCAACCAATATAATCAGCTGCGACGACACATTACCTTTCGCCCGCCGTTGTCTCTTCTCGCACCGACCGAAGTCCTCGTCATCGGAACCTTCGAATGTCCTGTTTTTTCTTTTGTGGAACCGAAAATAAACGGTTTCGTTCGCTTTCGATGGTCTGTCGCATACACAGGTTGCTCTGCAGGCCCGGTGTGTTCAATTCGATGGTCATCTCACACGCACCATAATCATTACCGATCGGCCATTAATGGAGGTGTGTGTGTGGTGCATTGCGTTGATATGCATTTGCACAGGACGATAATTACACTCTTTTTTTATCTACCGTGCTTTTGGAGAGCTGCTGATACCCTCGGGGTAGGTTCCCTTGGACATCGTTTTGCATACAGTTGTTTCTGCCACCACCGCCACCAATATCCTCCCGGAGGAGGTGTCTGTATTTATGTGATTCTTTTTGATAGGAAAATCAATCAAACTCCTCGCCCAATGTTCAAGGTTGTTGCGCATTTTGGTGGTGTGTTTTAATACACACGCAGCGTATTAATGTTTTAATTCAGAGCTTGGTCCTCGCACCTGAATTTCGGAAAGCCCTTCAAACAGCGCCTACACCCATCCTAAAAATGATAATTTAATGTAAATCATATATGAAACGGTTTAAACCATCAGAAGGAAACGGTTTGGGAGCAAAAAAAACCGGATCGTGTTATGCGTGCGTGTTTGATGGCAGGGCATGGCATAATTCATCCACCAAATCATGTCCAAACACACACACATCAGACTGACGGTTACCGATATGATCATATGCCATTTTGACGACATTAGAAACGAATCGAATCCGATCGTTCCCGTCTGTTTTTGCTTTTTTTTTGTACACGAAATGTGAGACGAATGTTTGTGGTTGTTGTGGTGGCAGTTTTGGGCTTCTCTTCTTAAATCTACTGTTCTCGATTTTATTTTTTGCTTAATTTTTTACCCGCTGTACAACATATAATGTCAAAAGCTAGCTCCCAGCAACAACAGCAACGGCACTAACTAGGTGGTATTAATTAAACAAGAAATGCGACAGGGTTATATTATGAAGAAGAAGTATTTAAACTCGTTTTTCCTGATGATAATCAGTGAGCAATGCAAAAAAAAGGCTGAACAACTCTCCCTTCCTTGCTCTCCTTGGGAGAGGTGATTATGAACGACTTTATTTAAGCGTGTAAAAGGGTAACTACATGTTTGCTCCCTTCTTTTTTGTTTTGTGTGGACGACTTTTGGGCAAGTTTCGTTCATAATTGTTGTAGTGTTTCTTCTTTAAAAAGTCAGGTTCCAAATTTACTGATCGGACTGGGCAGAAATATTCAAACTCCATTGTTTTAAAATAGTTTCTGTGCAGATCTACCTGCCAGCTGTCCACTTCATTTTGAGCAGGACATTATAAAGGAAACCCTGTACAAGTTTTGTGAGAAATCTAACCAGTAAGGGAACTTCCTTAAGGCTTGTATTGATCATACAGCTTTGAAATATTATAAAATAGTATCAACAAGGCTCCTTTTTATATATGTATCGCCACCCATAATAATCACGTGGCAATGAGTGTCTCTCTAACACCTCCCAGCTATGATTCTTTCTTACCCCCCTTCACAAAGGAATAACATCAACTACGCATTAATAAAACGCGCCCCAGGGTGCGGCAAAAGATGCGTGTATGTGGCGAGGGCAGCTCTCAACAACACAAAATGCGCGTCTCCAAATGGCGATATGACGTCGGGTGGTGGTGTGGCATTACTACGGCGCAGTCCACGTACACCGTTACGCATGAGTGTGTGTGTGTGTATTTGTGTGAGATAGTGTACAGTTTTGTTTTATTATGTTTGTTCTTTTTGCTTATGGTTTTATTAGTTTTTTAACTTGCTGCTGTTGTTGTTGCTACTCTTCCCATACATGCTGCAACCTGTTTGCTTACTGATTGTGTAGCTTCTTTTCCGCCTTTCTTTTGACCTCCACGGTCAGGCCGGTGGACAAGCAACAACAAAAAAAAAAGCACCAAATCAGCCGTTTGGCACCAACTGCGTCGGTTGTGTTTGAGTTTAATTTTAGACCACTACAGGTTTTTACTACACCGATGCACTACGGGAACCATGCTGATTCTGATGATGATGATGATGAGGTTTGATGATATTGCATTTATAGTAGCATCAAAAGCGCTGAGCCTTCCGAAAATTGTACAGAACCCTGCGAGAGGCTCCTTATAACTGTGTCAGCAGCAGCAGCAGCGGGACACTAGCTCCAGCCCCTATGTTTTCTGTGCTCTTAATGCCAATTTTTTGCAAATCTGCTGAGTCTGTATGCTGGGAAGCTACATACTCTTCTCGTCTGTTCTTTACCACTATAACATCGGGAATTCTGGACCCATCATTTCTGGTATGATGCCCTGACCATGTCGTGTCATCTACCAGTATAAAGCTTTATGAAAGCGCGTAACAGAGTTTTGAAAGGAAATTATCTTATATTAAAGATTTTCCATACGTCAAAATCCTTGCGGTCCTCCCAACTAGTTGACATCGTTTGTGTCATATTACTGTGTGTTTCATGAAATTTGAAGCTGCTTTGGCCAACAAAAATCAATCAACTTCATTTGCGAATTCATCCCAGTGCTAAGACGACGATTGGCGATCTTGAGGCTATTTATGATGACCGGTTGTAACTGTTACGAGTCATACAACAGCTCCTAGGCTAAGACTAAAATGTCGAGTAGGTGAATGATTACGCCAATAGTTAGTTGTGCTTGAGGTTTTATCGCCTATCGAAGATTTCGTCGCTATAAAGCTTGGACCCAGAGGTTAGAATAGCCGTCTAAAAGGTGACGAATATCTCTGACAAAAAGGGATTATTATACAAAATTTGCCAACAATGCTTAACACCGTACTGACAATGTTAAGATCGCTTAGGATTGAACTCTAACCGAGCGATGGACGTCGATGATCTCAACTGATCCCATGTGTAGCCAGATTGGTGGCAGATCATTACGGACCAAAACGAGCTGTAAAAAGGGGAGCATTAATTTAAACATCGGCAACTGCTAAGGAAGGCTTAATAGCCCTTCAAGAAAGCGCAAATTTGATTCCAATGAATTATGTCCAGTAGTTTAATAATAGTTAGTTCCTTTTTGTTAGTGAAAACGCCTACCAAAACTGATGTTTTTCTTATCTTCTTGTAGTCAATAGATCTAAATTTGTTGTATAGTTGTTGATGAAAAATGTCCTTTTGTGTACAGTCTTACGATTCGCTTGTTTGGGCGTCTTGTAGTAGAATAAGTAATGAAATTATTATTTATTAAAAAGAAACGAACGTACGAACCAATGCTAACGATTGCTATTTTGTTGTTGTTTGCTTTATCTTCTTTTAGCCCATAGTACGCCAACCACACAGTGCACGCGAACGCGTTACGTTGTCTTTGTCGCCGTGCCGAAGAATGGCAGAACAATGTACCGTCAGCATTGAAGACAGCAAGCAGCAACAACAAGAGCAACCCGCCATCTCCCATGACGCTAGCCACCACCACCCCGCCAGCCGGAGTCCCCTAGGCAGCAGTATCAAATCGCCCACGACGTGCGTTGTGAAGGCAGAAATTGCGGCGACGATCCCCAACTCCGACGACGACGAATACGTCGTGGTGAAGGAGGAGTCCGGCAGCACCGATGAGACCAGCACACCGAGAACAACTTGTGATCATCGTTCGACCACCACCACCACCACCCCAAACAGTGGTGTGACACCACTGTCAGTGGCCGGGGATGACGACGATGGCGTAAAGCAGAAGCCCTACCGATTGTTCTCGTCCACCATCGCCTCCGAGGAAAACGATCGAACGCTGCATCACCAGCAACATCATCATTTGCTACGCATGGATAGTAATGGTAGCGATGATATCGATGGAAGCCTGCGACATGATGAGCCGGCGGATTGTCCCATCCTGCTGGAAACGCCTGCCATGGAACGTGTGGACGAAATGGGCACCGATGATGTTGTGGTGAAACTGGAGAACACCGTTGACGATGCGGATGGAATGGGCATCGGTAAGCTGACGGCCATCAGCGAAAAGCTGGCCGCAGTTAAACCAAAGCGTCTCAGCGATGAATTCTTCTCGGCGGACGACGATAACGACGACGAGGAGGAGGAGGAGAAGGACGACGAAGACGATGAGGAGGAGCGTGAGGATGAAGAGAGGAAATCGAACGGGGGTTGCTCCGGTGCCCCGGATCGGAGTTCGATGGTCGATAGTGAGGCTCAGGCAAGTCTGAGTGAAATAAAAAATCTCAGCATCACCTGCTGCGGCAAGCTGAAGGATGAAGATGATGATGTCTGCGAGGCGGATGAGGTGGAGGATGAGGACGAGAACGATGGTTGCCGGTCCAGTTTGAATCCTTCCGGTTCAAAGGACGTGCAACTGAACGCGAAGAATTCGAAAAAAGTAACCTTCAGTTTGGTTGATGTCATCATCGAAGATCCGCTGGAACATGCGCAGCAGCAAGCGGAGCAACACAATGCGGCGGCCATTGCCGACGGCGCCGCAGCCGCCGCGAACGATGAAGACGAGGAACTTCTACTGGACGATGTGCAATCGATGGACGCGATCGAACGACGCGATTTCGAGCAGGAGGGTGGTTTTTTGATAAGAAACAGATCACTGATATCTGGCGATAGACTGAATTTAGAATTTTTAAACAATACACATCCCCGTCCCCCGCCGAACGAGCGCACCGAGCCGCCACCGGCCGATCCGCAACCATCGTCGGAGACTGGGTCTGGCGAAGCGCCGGCGTTAGGCTCCGCCACCTCCAAACCAGCTGTCGAAGTGGTGCCAGCTCCAACATCTTCTTCCTGCTCCTCCTCGTCCACGTCGGTGGCGACGTGCACGGCGTTAAATACGAGAGGTCCGGCACAGCATACCACCACGCCGACGAGCAGTAGATATCAGCACAAGAAGCATCATCATCATCACCATAAGAAGCAACACCATCGGGAGGGTAAAAAGGGTGGCGGCAAGTCGCACGTAAGCAGCACTGGTAGCGATAGCTTTAGTAGTAGTTATAATAGGGAAACCGAGAACAATTGTATAACTAGGTGCGCAGTCTATGAGCTTACGTTGGCCCTCTCCGCTAGTCTAGCGAAATGGAGCGATATAAATTTTGACGTGAATGAGCCGTGTAACTTAAGTTGCAGCAGCACCAAGACGTCACCAATTTCGTCATCATTTGCCACCACCTCCTCCTCCTCCGCCTCCTCGTTATCTGCTGCTTCCTCCTGCTCCTCATCGTCGCACTATACGTCCGCGGATACGAAGACCACAAAAAAGGAATGTAAACCGGAGAAGCTTGCCGATGCCTTTTTGAATGCAAACTCGAACGATAGCGTATCGTCGGAACGGTCCCTGTTTGGTGTGCATGGAGCGGCGGAAGATGAAACCACACTCACCGTGTCCGACGGGCAAACGAAGGACGACGACGAACCTCACACGCATCACGACGATCCCTGCTCCTCCACCTCATCGACGGCCTCATACTCGTCCTCTTCCTCGCCGTCCCATTCGCAGACAACGACGGCACAGCACAACGGGGACGTGTCGATGATGATTTGCTCCACGGCCATTTTGCCACCGACCGCATCGCATTCGGCTTCCTCGTCGGTTTCGTCCTCGCACGAAGAGGAGACTACCACCATCAAAAGCGAACCGGTGGATGGTAGTAAACGCTCGCCCGGGGAAGATGACGATGAGGAGGAGCAGCATCAGTACGACGAAGAGGCAGAGTCTAAAGCACTGATTTTAGCAACGTTGGAACATCATTCTTTGGTGGCATCAGCAACGTCCAGCTGTTCCGGGGGAAAAAGCATCAAGGAGGAACCGTTCAGCTGTGCTTTTCCCAAGAACGAAGAAAGCAAACAGTTGCTTCCCTCAACCTCTGCCAACGGTGGCATTGTGCCGAAGGTGGAAGAAGCGGAATCGAAACCTCGTGCCAGTGGATCAACAGGACAGCAGCAGCAGCAGCAGCAGCCTTCACCGCCACCGCCACCGCCGTCTCAGCAACACTCTCAACATCACCATCGAAGACAGATTCATCAACGTGCAGCAGGAGGGGCCGGTGAGGGTACGAACGCCACCCCATCGTCCACATCCTCCTCGTCTTCTCGTGTGGTAACGGTGAACGGATCAGTTCAGGCTGGACCAACGGCGAGAGACGCTAATCCCGTGGTGCCGGAAGTGGTGGTAGCCTCCTTTCATCAGCAGCGCGATGCCAGCACCAACACTTCCAACTCGCCCGAATCCAGCGAACCGGAGATCGATGAGGAGGATTGGGCCGATTGTGAGGAAGGCACGGACGAGGAAGTGTGTACCTGCCGAGATTATACCGACGAGGACGGGTTTGCTAGCAGCGAGGATGAGTTGCCATCGCGAGATGTTGATCTGTCGAGCTATACGCATCTCGATACGATATCGGACGATCTGTTGCACGATGCGCAAACGCCCCGGCTGCATCGGAAACGGAAGCTGACGGAAAACCGAACGATACTGTACGGTGGAGACAGTAGCAGCCCGTCGGCCGAATCGTTGAACTACAGCAGCCGCAAACGTTTGGCACTGGACGGATCGACCGCTACCGCAACTGCGGCAGGTGGTACCGCGGGTTCGGCTAATGGTGGATCGCCTGGATCAGCAGCAGCAGCAGCAGCAGCATCGGCAGCAACAACAGCAACTACAACGGCAGCATCAACTGGTGTGACTCCTTTATCCAGTGGCGTTGTAACGACAACGCCGCGATCTTCCCTTCGCAGCCCAATGAATGTAAGTACTGTGATTCCTTCGCTATGCAGATAGTGCTTGAGCCGTACACTTTTCCGTGTATATTAATAATTCACCATTTGACGCTTCATTACAGATCACAACAACACCAACATCATCCACATTGGGCGAACGTAAAACACCAAGAACCATTATTCCGACCAAAGATAATCCTCCTCCCGAGCTATGTGAATGGTTGATGCAGTTCCAGGTGAGTTATCGTGTGTAGTGTGGTGGTACGGTTTTGTTGTCCTGACCACAATGCTTATTGTAATGTTGTTTCTTTTTTCTCTCCATTTCTCCCTTAGCGATGGACACACGTCGAACGCTTGCTAGCGGTGGATCGTTTGATCGAACACTGCGAACCGACGCAGGTGCGCCACATGATGAAGGTAATCGAACCACAGTTCCAACGCGACTTCATCTCACTGCTGCCAAAGGAGCTGGCGCTGCAGGTCCTTTCCTACCTGGAGCCGAAGGATCTGCTACGGGCCGCACAAACCTGCCGCAGTTGGCGCTTCCTCGCCGACGACAACCTGCTGTGGAAGGAAAAGTGTAAAGAGAGCGGTATCGGCATCGAACCATCAACGGATCGGCCAAAGCGGGGCCGTACCGGCAACATGCCACCGATATCGTCCCCCTGGAAGGCGGCATACATGCGCCAGCACATCATCGAAATGAATTGGCGCTCGCGACCAATCCGTACGGCGAAGGTGCTGAAGGGGCATGACGATCACGTCATCACGTGCCTTCAATTTTGTGGCAATCGTATCGTGTCCGGGTCCGACGACAATACGCTCAAAGTGTGGTCCGCCATCACGGGGAAGGTAAAGCATGAAGCGTTTTCGGGTGAAATTCGGATTTATATTACTTATTTCTCGGTGTTTTGTTTGTTTTCTTTGTTTGTTTCCACAGTGCCTTCGAACGCTTACTGGTCATACGGGCGGTGTGTGGTCGTCACAAATGTCGGGCAACATCATCATCTCCGGCAGCACGGATCGTACCCTGCGCGTCTGGAAGGCCGACACGGGACAGTGCATGCACATACTCCACGGTCACACCTCGACCGTGCGCTGTATGCACCTACACGGCAACAAGTAAGTGTTTGTAGTGGCCAAAGCGAGCAACAGTGCTAAGCAAAATGTTTTCTTTACCGCGCCCCCCCACCCCCAAAACAGAGTCGTCAGTGGTTCGCGTGATGCAACTTTGCGCGTCTGGGATGTGAATCTGGGCACCTGCCTACACATGCTGGTAGGCCATCTGGCTGCCGTCCGGTGTGTACAGTACGACGGTAAGCTGATCGTGTCCGGTGCGTACGACTACATGGTGAAGGTGTGGAACCCCGAGCGTCAGGAATGTCTGCACACGTTGCAGGGACACACGAACCGTGTCTATTCGCTGCAGGTAAGCGACAAACAAGAAAACCGAATGCCGAATGTATATATTCCGTGTCACCATTCTAACGGAGTTTCCACACGGTTTATCTTCTAGTTTGACGGTATTCACGTTGTTTCCGGTTCGCTGGATACATCGATACGCGTGTGGGATGCCGAAACGGGTTCCTGCAAGCATGCGCTCATGGGACACCAGAGCCTCACGTCGGGTATGGAGCTGCGACAGAACATTCTCGTGTCCGGTAATGCCGATTCCACCGTTAAGGTTTGGGATATCATTACCGGCCAATGCCTGCAGACACTGTCAGGTATGAATGCAGTACACAGTCTCATCCATAAGCTATTTTGGGACCCTTTTTCGCACAATAATAATTCAACACGTTTCCTTTTATTTCTGCACAGGACCCAACAAACACCAGTCTGCCGTCACCTGTCTGCAGTTCAATTCACGCTTCGTCATCACCAGCTCGGACGATGGTACCGTGAAGCTGTGGGATGTAAAGACTGGCGAATTTATCCGCAACCTAGTGGCACTAGAGTCGGGCGGTTCCGGTGGCGTTGTATGGCGTATCCGGTAAGATTAGCTGGTCTTACATCTGGAACATCTTATTAATCTCTATCGCCTTTCCACTCTTCGCCTTCCAGTGCAAACGATACGAAGCTGATCTGTGCCGTTGGTTCGCGCAATGGTACGGAGGAAACCAAACTGATGGTACTCGATTTCGACGTAGAAGGTGCCTGCTTGAAATGCTCATAATTTTTAAGATGACTTCTACTACTCTACACCGCCTACCACTCAGCTGCTGTTTCTGCGCTACTACACTGCGCTTAGCTTAGCTTTTAATTCATCAGTTTATCCACCCCTTTTTCACGTAAAAGAAACTGTTCTGTACTCATACGCACGCACCACTCGCACACACACACATCTGTCCCCCGCAAGCCGTACGATATTTGAAACGCGTGCGGAACGTACGGAACCATCCATTAATATGGCCATTCATTGCCAGCCTTCTGCTGCTATACTCTACGGTTTCCCGTTCCGCAATGGTGTGTATGTGTGGGTGTGTGTGTGTGTGCGTGCGTGTGTGCTTGGTAATTAGAAGCCGGGGGTTAGTGCTTTAAATGGTTTAAAAATTGTAAATATGTGCATGCAGCGACGAGATTTATGGTCCATAGCAAAACGATACATCGGAAAATATGTGCAATAGCGCGCGTGCTGTTAGCACAAACTGGATGGAAGTAGTTTTACCTCTCCACACACACACACTCCAGAATACAGTGCCGGTTAGAGATTTCCAACTTTTTTTTTGGATCCCGAAAGCAATCAGTAACAAATCCGTACTATTCTCTTGCTAGAGAGACAACCAGTTTCAAACGTGGTGGCGCGATGGTTTTTTTTATGAATATTATAATAATTGTTTTATTCCAATCACACCCATTTCAGTGTTGTGTTGTGTTTCGATTGGTGGTGGTCTTGTTGAATCGTGTGTGTGTGTGCATCAAAACAGGCTCGTTGATTTTTGTTTATCTCTGTTTTATGTACCCGTACTCTGTGTGTTTGTGTGTTCCTTCGTCCCCTGAACGATGCCTTTCTGTTCTGTTTCACCAGCCACACCCGTTAATGTTTTTTTTTGTTTGTTTAAATTTAGGACAAATACTGTGTTCTCTGTTCGTTATTATCATTGTCTTCCCGTCTATTGTTGTCTCTCTACGGTGAACGTACATTGCTTCGTGTGAAGGATAAGTTAAGGAAATGGGTTTTACCAAATGGAAGCCAACGTGCTGCATATAACCAACAAATTTTAAACTATTTATTGCAAACACGCCCCGCGGCTCGAAAATTAATAAAGGGACTGCTGTAATTTACACACCAACAACCAAACTAGTAATGGACCGTAACAAACAAACAAACAGTGGAAAGAAGAGAATAACACTCATGATAACAAGCAAGCAAGCAAGCAACAACAACCACAAATCGTTGATAATGCTTTATTTTTTAATGTAAAACGTTAGTTTGTAGTGTAGTCAACGACAGTAACAAAAAAAAAACCTGTTGGCGGAGGGGGAAGGAACAACCGCATCGCCGCCGCCGCCGCCGCCGCCGCCGCCGCCGCCCTCTTCCCAAAGCATGGTCGCGTTTGTTGTTGCAGGCAATATAATAACTAGAGGATTTGGTTTGGGGGGGGTTGTTGGAGAGGTGTATTAGGTAAGGATTCAACAAAAATGGCAAAAACAATGCGCCTGCTAACACACAAATATACCAACCGCTCTAACATCCACACAACCACAACCCACAATCAAGAGAAGGGAGGAGAAAGAGAGGGGGGAGGGGGTGACTGCGGAAGAAACAAAACAAAACACACAAAAAAATAATTCTAGTGCGTAAGGACACGTGGTCAGATAGCGATAATAGTAGTGGTAGTTGTAGTATAACCGATACAAAAGGAGAGAATAGCGTCGAACACACCCCCGTAGATGAGTCGGTAAAGAGGGTGAGGAAAGGTGACGAGAAGATGAGGGTGAGAATTTGAAACCCCTTTAGCTTTTCTGCTTAAGTTTTCTCTCTCTCTCTCTCTCTCGCTGTCTGTCTCTTCTTGCTCTTTCAAAACCGACAGGACTGCCAGGACTATGTAGAACGAATTATTGCTAAATGTTATTTTTTACTGTTTTTTGTTCCCTTATATCTATTATGTTCGGTTATCGGAATTCAAAGTTTTTTTCTTTTCTTCATTCTTCTTTACTCTCGTCGTTTCTTTATGTAGTGTGTTTATGTGTTTTTCCTTTCTTTCGTTTGCTCCTATTTAAGGATGAAGCACGATGTTTAACGATGTACAATTTTAGTTAATTTGAATACCGCGCTTTCGGTCTTTCTTTCTATTACGTTTTGTGCGATATAATATTATATATGTGTGTGTGTATGTAGGTTCTGTGAAGCCATGGTCCCACTTTCTATGTTTTTTCTGTTTATTGTTTCTCTGTTTTCTGTTCTACCGGTAGAGAAATAGGGAGGGGGGATAGTAAGTTCTATTACGAAGAATTGAAGAGAAGGTGCGACATGTGCTTTAGTTATTATCGTAGCTAAAAACCGAAACACGTATTCCAAGCAACACAAAAACACACACACAATTCAGAACAATACGCGTGCAGAACGATACAAACAAAAAAAAAAGAAATTCAATAACACAACAACAAGAAGCCCTTAGCAAAAAATGTAAATCATAACTGAACGGTAGTGTTTTTTTTTTTTCATTGCAAACTAAATTACATCCGAAAAAGTTCAAATTTTCTTCTCCGCCTATTGTGAATTCTTTCCTTTGAGCGATTTTGGATTATATCCAATCATTTACCAATCACCGATAAGAGTATGGTTTATGTACTTTCATTTGACGAGGGACAAAGTCCTTAATTGTCCTCAGTTTATCCTTTTATCTTAATCTGCTAAAAAAAGCAAGTGCAAATTATAGCTTCCATCAGTACAAATCATCCTAAACAACTCGTATTCGCCCGCCTAGCCAGCCTAGCCTGCGAACACTAGTTTGAAGTCGAGGATCACCTCCAGATCGCGCGGATGATATGTTGTATATGACCTAACTGGACAGATTGACAGAGATAGTTACAAAAAGACGGCTGGAATATAAGAAAATGAATCGAGCTAGGATTAGATTGACGAACATTCATTGACCCTACATATAAGAACGCTATCGGTAAACAATAGGTGTCCTGAACGCCGGAAGGATACTGATGACAACAAACAAAAGGAAAAAGAAAGAACTATTTCACTTGCTCATGTACATCCAGGACACATTATGCCTAGGATGGGTAGGAAAGCCCCAGAAAAATCCAAACAAATCATCGTTTATCCATACACAGATTTGTTTGTTTATTTCAAATCAAAAGACGAGTTATGCGAATGTTTGCGCATGCTCACATCATGCACTAACACACACACACCAACTGTCAAAATAATAGCTGCAGTCCATGTGCAAATGTAAACAAAGCAGAGACATGTTCGCAATGTGTGCCAGTATTGGTAACGGCACGCTGCACCAAACTGACCGTGAACAGCTGGCGTCGGGTGGTGTTCCTGTCCAATTTTCACCCCTATTTTTTGTCGTCATTCCCGGCGATTACGCGCATCGTCCGGCGGCTGGTGTTATCGGTAAAAATGCCGTGTAGCCAATAATTGCGCTTGTCAGCGAAGTAACGCGTACGAACAAGCGTGTGTGGTGGTAAGGTTCAGAAATTTGGACGCGGAGGACATCAAAACTTATTCCTAAGCAAGCCTTCGTGAATCGGCGAGGGACGCAGGCAAGACCAGTATCAGTACATCTCGTGATGAATCCCAATAATTAAGTATGTATGCTTTGTTTGGGGCGAGTTCAAAATGCATCGCCCGATTACCACTCCCACCACCAACGTTGTGTTTCGACGCAATCGGATCTCACTGGTTGAATTTTTCTTCTCTATTTTTAGGATGTACCATAATAATAGCTAATTTTTTGGCCTCACCGTGCACACGCAGGTAATGTGTGAAGCGAAGGTATCAAACGATCGAAAACTCTCCGCGCAAGAAGGAACAGGCACAGTAGCAGAGCACCAGCCGCGAATCCTTTTGTTTTTCATTTGTTACCGTGTTGAAAAGTATTCAAAATGGGATTGCTGGACGAAAGTGGACTGCTGTACGTAATAGCGGACGTACTGTCGATCGTGACCATCGCATCGTGTCTTGTGTCGAAGGTGCCACAGATACAAACCGTCCGGCAGCTGCAGTCTGCCAAGGGGTTGAGCGTAAACGGGCTGCTAATGGAACTGTGCAGCTACACCGTAACGATGCTGTACAACTACACCAACGGGTATGCGTTTCTGTCGTACCTAGAATACCCGATTCTGCTGGTGCAAGAGTACGTGCTCGTGTACTATGTGCTGCACTATGAGTCATTGCTTAGCAAACGGGCCTACCAGTGGGCTGCCGTCTATGTGGCGGTGTTCATTGGCTTTGCAACCGCTATCATACCTTCCTCGCTTCTGATGATGCTTGTGGTAAGTGACCGCCACACTGTAGCCAATTAACACGTTGTGCTTAACATCCGCTACGCTTTACACTTCTGCTTTTCCGACAGCCATTTACTACACCGGTGGGAGCCACCAGCAAGGTAATGCAGCTGATCGCCATCCTACGGTCGAAGGATTCGCAATCGGTCAGCTTGATCACGTGGGGCATATCGGCGTTTACCAACTCAAGTAAGGCTTAACAAAATTTCGCTACATTCCCCATTCTCTCAACGATGTTTCCGTGCTTTATCCGTAACACAGCTCGCATCTATACGATCATGCTGGACTCGGGCGATAAAATGTTGCTGGCCAACTTCGGCATCTCGACCGTGCTGAGCAGCTCCGTACTTTTGGCCGCGTGGTACTACAAAAAACCAAAGAAGGATTAACGCTTCTACAGCGACAACAGAAAGCATCACAACAACCGTTGTGCGCACGTATTGCCTTGAACGTGCACATTTCTATAAGTTATATATTTTTGCACTTTTAACTACGACCACACCAATCCCCTACTTGCTGCACCAAAGTAGATCAGTGCCTCTTTGCTTGTCCAGTAGCACATCTTCTCCATAGTTCGGGAGAAGCTAGCAAAGCATCCATTTGATTATATATTTTAACGAAACCGACGAACAAATTAACGATCTGACATGACCTGCAAAAATGGCGATCAATAAAGTGAATTAACTAATTAAATTAATCGTTTCATATTTGTTCTACGGATAACCTACGATGGGGGGTTGGCAAGATTATCATCCGTAATAATATTTCCACGTCTATACCAAAATATGCGCCTGTGTACGTGTGTTCAGTTCAGTTTCTATAGATAATCGAATATTGTGGTGCATGTTTTGGTGGAAGAACCGGGTAGAAGCGATAAACGAAACGTTGGCAATGTTAACGTTGTCAGTTAATCAATTTCTTAGCGTAGAAAAGGAGAATAGTGAAAATGGATGTTCTGGGGCAAGAACGCACTTTTGAGCAGTTCCGCAAGGTAAATGTTAATTAAAGTTACAATACCCTGTTCCGATATAATTGTGATCATTGTTTATGTTACAGGATTTTCCTCAATGGCTGATTACCGTACGCAACCCGGTGGATCTCTTTACCCTTCAACCGAGTTACATCGTTAGCCAAGTGTTTTGCATCGTTGGTGCATTTTTATGCTTGGGACATGCTCTGCACCGCGGAGGACGCTGGCCTTTCCTGTGGTTTGGTAGTGTCGTTAGTGGAGTGTTGATTGAAGGGAGCTTGTACTTTTCTCCGTACGGTGAAACTATCTGGCTTAGCCCAACGATGATTGATCTGTTTGGCCAAAGGATTCCTATCTTCATATTTTTTGTCTGTCAGTATCGATAGCGCGATAGATTGAATATGGCAAAGTAACTGTGCTTAGTCTGAATTACTTTTTCCCTCTCGTTTTCAGATCCTTTTTTCTACTATCAAGCATTTTGGGCTGTGTCCAAGCTGCGGCTCAAGTGTCGCTGGTCCGAACACATTGCCGTCGGATTGTTGGTCGTGCTGTTTGATTTGCCCTTCGACATGATCAGCATCAAGTATCTCCATTGGACGCTACACGAAACGGAACCGTTGCTGAGCGAAAGAATCTATTCCGTGCCCTGGACATTGTTACTTTTCTTCGCAATTACCACATTTACATTTTCTTACCTTTTCCACAATATGCGCAAATGGATCGATCCTGCAACACATAACCGTTGGGCATCTGGACCGATTTGCACGGAACTAGTAGTATCGATTGGAGCGGGAAGTCTTTCCCTGACCTTCGGATCAGCTTTGTTCCTGGCGTTCAATTATCTGCTACACACCGTTCTTGGGATTCCACTAAAAGTCATCGTCATCGGTGTGTTCCTGTGTGTGTTGACCATCTTCTGGAAGTTTGATCGAAAAAGTAATCGAAGTAGTCCATCCCGGTAAGAGCATGGAATATACTTACCACCACTTTGAAACACGGTCTAATTTACTAATCTCTACTTTCCGACACAGCCAATCATTCATGGACCACCTATTGAACGTGTATATTGTGGGACACTTTCTACTTTATCTGGGATTGGCAATAGCGCTCAATCCCCAAGACGTCGTTTCATCCGGGAGACATCAACCGATTTGCAACTGTCACAATACAACCTCATCAAATTCAGACCTTTGCCTAGATACGTTCAGCAGGAGCTACTTCGACTTTCATTGCGTTGCCAAGCCACCAAACGAAGGTGCCTATTGGTATACGATTTGTGGCACATCGTATGAGTAAGTTTGCAACTTTTCCTTCTTAACGACCTTTTCTATTTATCCTTTTTCTGTGTTCGTTCATGCAGGAATCGTCCCGAATTTTTGTTCGTGATGGTAATAATATCCTTCATTGCTTTGCTTGCTCACTGGACGATGCATTACGACTTCCCAAAATTACAAAGTACATCTACCAAAAGCACTAGCAAAAAAATGTTGTAATGATGCGATGAAAAAACAATGAATAAAGTGCGATTTTGCTTGATTTTCTACTGAAACTCTGATGTTAAGTGTATCTTCAGATAATGACTCCATAATTGTGATAATTGTGTCCATTGTTGCTACGCATTCAATAGAATTGCTAAATCAAAATACTATCATTAAAGGTAAATGTAACGAAAAATTGAATCAAACATACGTTAACAACAGCAACGGCAAAGAGACTAGCTTTGTTCAAAATCCTCTTTTTTCTTTTCATCTGTTTTAAACGCAAGCATCCACTCCATTACTCCCTCGCTGTCCACGTACACAGTATTCGTGGGTCGTTCGATGCCCTTAATCATGACATAGCCTACCATCTGAAGTCTAGCGAGAGAGCTAACAGATTTCGTTATTGTACCGGCGACTCAATTATCCTGCCCCAAATATCGGTCCAAAAATCCTTCTGAACTTCTTCCTCTCGATCACAGCTAAAAGGAGTCCGGGATTCGGGATCTAGGTTCGCTGAAGCTGTATGCCATGCCCGAGAATTTTCCCGAGCTTTTAGCACCGGGGCCCCTGCCGATCAACAACGAACGATCGAAGAAACGAAGATGTTCGTAATGCCCTTTACACGAGACCCCATTATGTAGTTCGGGGCCTTCTGAATACTGAAGGCCCTTACAAACGAACAACTCGCTTATTGGAAGATCCACCTTCGTCGATGAGTACGGGTCCACTTGAAAGATTGAGCCCCTAGCTCTACTTAGTTGGCTTATATATACTATGATACGCCCGTACTTACGAATCGTAACGGTTTTTAGAACTGCTTGCTCCCCGTATGCGCATGTATACACGAGCTCATTTCGTAATCTATAGATAATCAAATCGATAACGATAAACGATACGTTTGTGACGCTATTAACGTTATCAGTGTATTCGTTCAATATTGAATGGATGTCATTTAAAAAAATGGATACTCTGCGGACAGTGCGCACTTTTGAGCAGTTCCGGCAGGTAATTAACTTAACCAGGCAAACTACATTATACATAAACTCTTGCCAAATGATTGTGATCATTGCTTATATTGCAGGATTTTCCTCAATGGCTGATTAACGTGCGCAACCCGGTGGATCTCTTTACCCTTCAACCGAGTTACATCGTTAGTCAAGTGTTTTGCATCGTTGGAGCATTTGTATGCTTAGGACATGCATTATACCGCAGAGGACGCTGGCCTTTCCTGTGGTTTGGCAGTGTTTTCTGTGGAATGTTAGTCGAAAGCTTCTTGTTTATATACCCGCACAATGAAACAATTTGGATTAGCCCAACGATGATTGATCTGTTTGGCCAAAGGATTCCTATCTTCATATTTTTTGTATGTAAGTATCCATTCAATGGCAAAGCAAATGTTCATAGTCCAAATTACCTTTTGCCCTCTCTTTTTCAGATCCTTTTTTCTACTATCAAGCATTTTGGGCTGTGTCCAAACTGCGGCTCAAGTGTCGCTGGTCCGAACATATTGCCGTCGGATTGTTGGTCGTGCTGTTTGATTTGCCCTTCGACATGATCAGCATCAAGTATCTCCATTGGACGCTACACGAAACGGAACCGTTGCTGAGCGAAAGAATCTATTCCGTGCCCTGGACATTGTTACTTTTCTTCGCAATTACCACATTTACATTTTCTTACCTTTTCCACAATATGCGCAAATGGATCGATCCTGCAACACATAACCGTTGGGCATCTGGACCGATTTGCACGGAACTAGTAGTATCGATTGGAGCGGGAAGTCTTTCCCTGATCTTCGGATCGGCTTTGTTCCTGGCGTTCAATTATACGCTACACACCGTCCTTGGGATTCCACTAAAAGCCATCGTCATCGGTGTGTTCCTGTGTGTGTTGACCATCTTCTGGAAGTTTGATCGAAAAAGTAATCAAAGTAGCCCATCCCGGTAAGAACATGGAATACATATACTTACCACCACTTTGAAACACGGTCTAATTTACTAATCTCTACTTTCCGACACAGCCAATCATTTATGGACCACCTATTGAACGTGTATATTATGGGACACTTTCTACTTTATCTGGGATTGGCTATAGCGCTCAATCCCCAAGACGTCGTTTCATCCGGGAGACATCAACCGATTGGCAACTGTTACAATACAATCTCATCAAACTCAGACCTGTGCCTAGATACGTTCAGCAGGTGGTTTCATTGCGTTGCCAAGCCACCAAACGAAGGTGCCTATTGGTATACGATTTGTGACACATCGTATGAGTAAGTTCGAGTCCACTTGCTATTCTATTGTGAACACTAGACTGTTTCTGGTTACTCTTTTTTGCCTTGATTACTATAGGAATCATCCCGAGTTTTTGTACGCGATGATTGTAATTACTTTCGTGGGCACACTCATACACTGGACGATTCATTATGACTTCCCAGCTGACCCAGCCGATCTTATACTACTTTAATTAGTCTTTTAATAGGTTTTTAATAATTGTAAAGGTTATAAATCATCTTATTTTCGTTCATAGGATTTCAAACGACATAATGTGTATAGCATCTCATACTGAACGTTAAAAAAAAAAACAATCTTTCTTGTGGAGTTAATTTACCGAAGCTCATGGCCATTTATTCGCCAACAGCGTGTAAACGATACGCCGATAATAATTCGATTAAAATTACGATCAGTTCAAACTGAAAAAAGGGAAAACAAAACACACAATTTATTGCATAAACCACACATATAAAACTACACCTATCAACACAGCCACAGCCGGCACGACATATACAGCCCAATGTCTTCCCTTTTCCTCCTCCTGCACCTGATGGCGCTTCCGTTCGCGGTACTTTCGTTTGTTGAATTTGCGTTCAAACTCTTCCAGTTCGCGTTGATTTTCGAGCTCCTGTTTGGCGCGCTCTTCCCTTGCCTTGCGATCCTGTTCTTCCTGCTTCTGGGCACGGATTGTTTCACACTGCTGGTCACAGTCGAGGGTGGGATTGTTGCGCGCCACCTTACACGACACTTCAGCCTTTCGATGTGCACATTTGCAGCTTATTTTAACCTTTTTCGTGCAAAGCTCCGGATTTGGACAGCGCCCAGGATGGCAGATGGAAAAGCAACGATGTCCACAAGGGAACTACATTCGATAAAACGCAAAAAAATGTTACACAAAACATAACACACAAACATAATCAAGCAACTGTAGCGAATAACTTACATTCTTGATACACTTTTGACCACAGCTAAGAAAGGACTCGCGCCGAACGGTCAACTCCGCCAACTCTTCCGGTTTCTTATCTTCCACATCGGAAGGATAAAACTCGTGACATTTATAAAACACCTGCGTGAGGCCACAGTAACAGTTCGCTTTGATCGACACCAGGCACGGACTGCACGGAGGTTTGTGGCAGGGCAGCGTACACGAATGCACACATCCTTCCGGGCGGGTAAGCGAACATCCGGCCGTGCAGGCTTCACACCGCGAGTCTTGCGTCGTGCTGGCCCGATGCGTTACCTTGTGACATGGCAGCGGACAACGATGTACGCCACATTTTAACATTCGATCGCATGGCCTACCGCACGACGAAGGTTTGGAGTTGGAGCATGGCCAATCAGCCGTTTCATGACCGCCGAGACACATGACCGGTACCTTCTCGCTACAGGGCGGATGGGGCAGTGCTTTCACTTCGACAATCTCCTGCGGCACGTCCCATGGACCAGCGGGTTTAAAGTTTTTATCACGCGTCACCACCCGTACCGCATCGTGACATTTTGCCCGGCACGGATGTTCACAGTTTGTTGTATCATTCCGCTCACCGCATGGCTGTGTGCACGGTGGACACTCGCCGGTGTGGCAGAGGTGTGCATTTGGATGATGACACTTGGAAGCCACCCGGCAGGGCAGTTTACATTTCGGGGCATTCGCTTTTCTTTCGCGGCCACACGCAACTTCCACCACAGTGCCACCACACCTAAAAGGGGACAATAAAAATAGATTCAATAATCTAATGCACGTAGCGGGAACGGAAAATCATTACTGCTTACCGACATTTCACGGTTGATTTTTGATTACACGGATAGCATGGGCCTTGATGACAAAGGGAGCTACATTTATGCTTCCCACAGGGCAGTGTCTTTCCACACACACGATCGCACAGCTGGCACTGTCCATCGCAACATTTCCGATTGCACTGATGCTTGCCGCAGGTACGCATCCGTTTGCAGCGGCCCTCGCAAATCGCTTCCCGGTGACATACGACCGGTTTTTTCGTTGAACCGCAGCGACAAACTTTCGGCACCAGCTCCAAACAATTGCCGCACGCTCCCTGATGGCATCGTTCCGGACAGCGGTGTTGTGCGCAGGCAAGCAATTTATCGCACGTATCACCACACGTACCAATTCGTTCGGCACAGGATGCGGTACGTGTTTCCGATTTACCGCACGGACACGATCGTGGCAACCCGAGCGGACAGTCGCCACACGGCCCACCATGACACACACGTTCGCACTGATGTAGGCCACATGGTAGCGGTTTATTGCATACGGCGCCGCACTGCCAGCGTGATTCGTGACAGTTCACCTCTTTGGTTTGGGCCCCGCACAGGCACGACTGCTTGCTACGGTTCAGACACGGCGGACAGTTGCCAGGATCGTGACATTGAGTGCCACACTCGTGTATTCCGCAGCTAAGTGTACGTTTACACTGGAAAGCAACAACAACAACGGAAACAATTAAATGCACGTCCTACTAAGATCCGCTCACCGAAAGGGACTTACCTTTTTGGTACAGGTCCACGTTTTCTGTGCACAGCGAATCGTTTTCATCGGTGAACCACCGCAGCGGCACGACACACTGATCGTCTGTGGACACGGTGGACACGGCCCCGGATGACACAGAAGCCGGCAGGTATGGCCACACGCCGGCGCAAGCTTCTTTTCACACAGTTCTCCACACGAGTGCGGTATGAGCCAGGGATGGGCAGCCGGTTCTCGCTCTTTGCCGCAGAAACACTCATAGTGGCGTGGTATTTCATCGGGCCCATACTCTCGGCGACATTTCGGGCAGTCCCATTGCACATTCAATGCCGGTTTCGGTATATACTCGCCCCGGTTGTTGTAGTAGCCCTCCTGCTGCTCGTGGTTAATGCGCTTCATGGACATGCTATCATTAGCCCACCGTTGGATGCACATGAGGTGAAAGAACGTGTAGCACGCGCCACAGGACCAGATCTGAAAATAGAAATACCATCCCATATGCCTGGAGTGCATTACACAATCGGTCTCTGTGGGAAGAAAGCCACACTTACCCGGTCCACGCGCTTTACCGTCTCGATGCAGATCAAACACACGGCATTGCGTGATTCGAGCAGATTTTGCAAATATTCCTGCGTTTTGCCCACGTCCGTCTCGATACCGTGGTAATTTTTCAGCACGTCCCCGAGAATGTTACGGGTGGTCAGATCGTTCGTTTCCCCGCCGCCACCCTCATCCAGATCCTCCTCATCGCTCGACACATACTCGGCCACATATTTCTTTGCCGTTTCGGCATGCTGACGTTGCACCTGGTTAAACTTGTCCTGCGATTTTTTCAGCATGCTTGACGACATAGTAGGCAGCGGGATTTTGGATTCCGCCGTGGCGGACGATGGTACCACCTTGGTGCTGCTGCTACTACCGGTGGAAGATTTCCGAGGCTTACCACCGGCAGGTTCGCGCTTTTCGGGCTGCAACGGCACATTCCAGGCGTTTTGTTCTTTTGGTGCGATCTTGGTACGATTACGATAAGCCATATTATGAGAAGAGCGGAGTGCGCGATAGACCGAAAATAGTGCGCCGCGATGTTGACTGTTTTTGTTGCCGGTGCTTACTGTGATGTTTTTACGTGGAATCAAACCGTAGGGGCATTGACGTTCCAGCAGCCCGGTGAAAATTATACACCCATAGTACGATACGAACCCTGCCAGGCCGTTTATTTTATTTTATTTGTTCAAACCGGTAATACAAAAGCGCTTAATATAAACACACAGTGAAATGGTAAAATATTTACGAAATGTTGTCTTTTACGACATTCTTAGCTTAGGAATGCGCGAGCGATTGGTTTGTTTCTCGGCACTGCCCGCATTTTCATTGCTGCGGGGCAGCAACTTTTGATCGTCGGCAACCAGTATGCTCTGCTTGATCTGTCCAACCAAAGCCATCTTGCGAATGTTGTTCGATACCGTACCGATGTTCGTCATACATCCCAACGGTGTACGATTGCCCGCCCTAATAGCAGCCGGTGTTAACTTATCTTTTTTCGGTGTTTGCTCGCCCCGGGTAAGGCTGTCCTGCGTTCCCTGCTGCTGCGGGGTGCGCTGTTGCTTTTCAACCTTCGCTTTTATGTCGCCTTCGAGTGCTTGCAGTTCTGCTGCTACCTGTGGTGCGTTGTTTTGTTTCGGTGTCTTTTCCTCCTCATCATCGTCATGCTTAACCAACACCATCGGTGTACGGGCAATAGCAATGGACGGTGAACGGGGATCGTTACCTGTGAAGGGTACAACATCGGCGTCCTCGAATATGGTGATCTCTTTTACGTTCGTCGGTGTATCAATGATCGGTGCCGTTTCGTCGTATTCGATTTGAAGATTACATAAATCTGGCATCTGAGAGTCACAGTCTTTGAACGATGCTTCCGGATTTTCCTCCTCCTCCTCCGGTGCGTTGATGCACTCTTCATACTGTAGCGATGATACCACGTTGGTCAAGGAACAATCGGCAACCTCTTCCGGTTGCACGACTAGCGGAGTTCGGTTAAAGGTGCTGGGCGATCGTGGGTCTATGATGGACTGGAAACGCTTCGGCAACAAATTGCACGGCGTCTGGAGAACATTCGCGGATGGTTCCGCGAGCACCGATGTGAGATCTTTCACCTTTGTAATTGATGCACGGGACACACCCGCATGCTAAAGAATCGATACACTGTACATTATATGCAAACTCGAAAAGATAGGAAGCCAAACGTGATTACCGTACCTCTTGACTGATGGGACTTCTGTTGATGAAGAGTGTAGGCGACCGAGGATCAGAATTTGCATCGTTGCTCTGTTCCAGTATACTTTCACTAGATGGAGAAATTTTGCTGTTTAGCGAGCCCATTTTTCGCGTACTCGGTTTTACAATTCCAAACGTTGTAATTCAAAGGGGAAACCAACTTCACGGCGTTTGCAACGATACAATCTCAGTCCCGCTTTGCTGGCGTTGATGTTTTGGCGGTTGTAATTGTTTGAATATTTGACAGTTTGACAAATGAAACCAAACGCCAGGTTAGCCCATTTATCATTCGTTGCAACAGCTTTTTGTTTAAAAACTGTGGGAAACATCTAAAAAAAATCGTGTTTGGGATGGTTTTTTAAGGAAAATGAAAAAAAAACACATAATTTCGCGATTCAAAACGTTTTGCGAAGAAAAGGATGAATCATTATCGGCCGTGCAAAGTCGAGTTATACTTACCTTGGTTTGTACTGTCATCCCCTGCAAACGTCATCTGCAATGAAAAACAACAACAAAAAGGTTACAAAAAAAGCAATTACAAAAAAAAAACTACCAATACACCTTGCGCTGGCTGAATCCGTGTGCTTTCCACTTTTTTGTGTCGTCGCTCCCGTAAGACGGGGAGATGATGTTATGTTAGATAAGTGGTATTCTGCCCAGTGGATATGCATGCGATTGGTGGTTAGACAACTACTCGGACCAGTTCACCATCGAAATCTCGAATAATTCCGCGATCAAGGTGCAAGGCAGCAGCCGAAGAAGCTCTCACGCACGCTCTCTCTCTCGCTCCCCAAGGCAAACCAGCTTCTGTGGCGTAGTGGCGAATAATTTGCCTACCCATTCCCAAGTGAATCCTTGCAGCAGCAGCAGCAGCGTGGTGCTTATCGGGCGAGAAAGTTGTGTTGTGCGCATACGTCCTCCCACGGTAGCGACGTTTTACGGCCAAACGAGTAACGAAGCAGCAAAAACAAAGCCCACCACTTAAACAAACACCATTTGCTTCGCCGCCAACCGTGGAAAACATGCCATTCCATAAGTACATTTTTACGCCGAGACTATTGAAGGAATACGATGGATCGCGGGTTGGTATTTGGTCAACAACAGAAGCTAAGCTCGATACAAATCGTTAATTTGTTGCTGTACTTTCTCTTCTTCATTTCGTCACTGCAGGACAACTACGAACCGGGCACGTTGGAAAAATATGGAGATCAGATACTGACAGCTGTTAGTTTATTGCCGCTGCTGATTTAGTAGAAAGGTAGCCTGCATTACAAATGTTTATGCCATGTGTTCTTCTCCTCCCCCAAACAGCTTAACCTAATGTGGAGCTTCAGTTACTACACCTCGCCCATCCTCGTGTCCTTCCTGTATCGGCGCGGTTATTTCGTTGCCGAATCGGTTGGCACTTTCGCAAAGGTGACGACCGGACTCGGGCTACTGGTGGCCGTCTCTCTGTGCATGCGAGGTCTAGGGCGGTCGATGAATATGGTGTACGTACGGTTTGCGGAAACGCTCGAAAATGCACGACGTAATAGCGACCGGTGCGGTGATCCGAAAGCGGCCCTGCGTCGATACGACTTTGACTTTCAGCAGTGGCCCATCGATTACACTGTACAGGGTGGAAGGTATGGCAAGCGTTGATGGAAAACGGTGTGAAAATAACACCCTCAGCTAACGTTTAATATCTTTCTTGTAGCCACAAAACGACTGCTCAACGTAATAAGAACTTCTGGATCTCATCCCTCCCGTGTCAGATTGCGGCGTACGTTGCCATTCACACGTTCGGTATTCGTATGATTTACCCCGGTTCGGTACGCTTACTGCAAAGCTATGTTGGTAAGTTCCTGCCCGATCGGATGAGCACGATGTTTCCGTGATGTAAACTTACCCACCAACCTTCCCTAGAACCTATGCTGATCGAGGGACGCACGAAGCTAGTAACCCAGTGTAATGGACAGCGGAACAAAGTAAAAACGGCCGATGGGAATGAAATCGATACGATACTGGTTGATAATCGAAACAAGAGCACAAACGGTAAAACGCTCGTTATCTGCTCGGAAGGAAATGCTAGCTTCTACGAGATTGGAATAATGTCCACACCGTTGGATTTGAAGTATTCGGTGTTGGGTTGGAACCATCCCGGATTCGCCGGAAGTAGTGTAAGTTCTTGTTGTTCGCGTCCAAGTGCGCTTCTCGTGATGGAATGTGAATCATCCTTTACATCCTACTCATTTACAGGGCCGTCCATATCCGGATCAGGATCAGAATGCGATCGATGCTGTGATGCAGTTCGCGATCCGAGAGCTTGGCTTTCTGCCGGAAAACATTATACTGTACGGTTGGAGTATCGGTGGATACTCAACGCTTTATGCCGCCTCGCAGTATCCGGAGGTGAAGGGCGTTATCCTGGACGCAACGTTTGACGATGTGCTGCAGCTAGCGTTGCCCCGTATGCCGGAACGTATTTCAAACATTGTTAAAATTGCGATACGCGATTATGTGAATTTAAACAACACCGAACTGATCGTACGATACAATGGGCCGGTGCTGTTGATACGACGAACGGAGGATGAAATTATTTGCTCAGAGTAAGTGCCGGCCGGGAACAAAAAGCAAGCAAAGTAAAGGATACTGATCTGGGGTTATTTTTTCCGCCGCAGAGATGCTAATCTAGGTACAAATCGTGGAAATTTCCTGCTCATCAGTATGCTTAAGTATCGCTTTCCGAACATCTTCAAACCGGAACAGGAAACACTGGCAAAAGAATTACTGTCGAAACCGGTCGATTTCATCAAGAATGGTGTGTAATGGTTATAGAAATGCATATTCTGGAGGGGAATTAACGTGCTATCCTGCCTTTCGTTACAGTACCCGAACAATATTGCACCTCGCTACTGATGTCCTACCTAAGCGACAACGGCAACAACGGTACCAGCCGAAGCTATCCCCTAGAGATTGGTGCCGAATATACAACGGAGCAACGTAACTCTATGGTTAAATTTTTGGTACGCCACACACGATCGTTATCTGCTTTTATATGCTTACTAACACACTCTCCCTTCTTCCGTAGGTAAAAAAATATTTAGTGGACTTCAAATCGACCCACTGCACACCGCTACCGGAAGAATTCTTCCAACTGCCGTGGGAAATTCCATCCGAAACGGATTACGTTTTTACATAGAAAGGATATAAACATTACTACCTATTTTAAGTAGGCGCTGCCTTTTCAGTTGCTGTGGTAAAAGCTATTTGTGTCTGTCATTTCACACATCCCGCAGGGTCGTATTGGCCTTCAATTCCGTGATTCGCCACAGGTTTGTGGCCAATCAATCCATCGCCTACCAATATTTGGGATCGGTTGTTCCAGTATTGGTACCTTTTAAAGGATTCCTTTCTGTTTATCTAAGAAACGCAGAGAAATAGCGCAGGGGGTTGTTTTTGTGTGTGTATGTTATTATTTAATTAGCCTGCTTTAATCGAGAGTCTTTTCTTTTTTTGTGTTCGGTGTGGTGTGTGCCTGCGCGTGTGTGTGTGTTAAACCATTTTTCTCTTTACTCTGTGCGCCACACGTTTCCGATTCCGAAGATGTTTGATGTTTGTGCTAACAGGAAGTACTGTTTTACCTTAAAAAAGCATATGTACCACGTAGATCTATTAACATGTGGCCGGAAAAGGATCGTAGCAATACACGGGGCCGCTTCTGTGTCTATCTACCCGTGGGAAAAAACAATCCAAAAGAGTAGCAGAACAACAATTCCAGATATTTACTCCTGCATTGGAAATGGAAGCGAGTAGAATGGAGAGTAAAAGGGAAACCATTACATTCTTATACATATAAAACTATATGAAATGAAACTTACTATTGATGGGGTACCATGGTAAGAACATTGGTAGGTGAAGGACTTTCTTAAGGCGCAAGTCTCAAGAGACGAAACCCGGAACGGTAGGGCACCCCCTTCGCTGGTGAAGGATCCTTTTTGTCAACCAAATATCGGGGAATATTTTCCCCACACTGCATCCAGAACAGATGGTAAACACAGATCTAAACTATTTTACCCGTAGGGTGTTGTATAATTCTGATATATAATCGAAGTGTGGCGGCTGGTGAAAAACAAAATAAAACCTCACATCGTAATGTATTTCGCTATTGTGTCGGTGTTTATGATGGATTTGGAGTCGTCTTCTGTCAACTGTAAAGATTCATTCAACCGCGTTCGTGTGTCTTTGTCTGCCGATCCATTATACTGACTTTGATGGTAGATTTAGTCCTATTTCGGGTCAATAAACCTTCTGCGGTGCATACAGACGACTCGAACACCCAGATAAAATGGACGATTCAGTATAACATTTGTGTGTACATTGAATCTGTGTACCGGCTTTATTAAACATTTACGTTACTTGTACGTGGCGAACTACAATGCTACTCCCTTCTTGCCGTCAAACTTCTTTTTCCCACCCTTCTGAACCTTTGCTCCCTTCTTCGCACCGTTCCTTGCCACCTTCGCATCCGATTCGTCCCTTTCCTTCTGCATCTTTTCCCTTTTCGTGGGCAACCGTCTCTTGGTCGCTTTCTTCGCGTTGGCCAACTTAAGCTTGCGCATTTCGTCCCGTTGCTTCATAAGCTTCTGTCGCTTCTCAATCTTCTCGCGTTCCCGTTCCTCCTTCGTGCGTTGCTTTTCCTGTTTCAGCACCTCCTGTACCCGTTCCTCAACATCACCCTTGAAAATCTCCCCGTGCGGCGTAAGTTTGTGTGTGTCCTTCGGTGCGTTCAGTTCACGGTCGACCTTTTTCTTCGTCTTTTGCAAATACTTCTCGCTGGCCGCCTTGCGCAGCATTTGCCGATGTTTGGCCGGGCTTTGATAGATGGGATTCTCCCAGATCGGATCGCCCCCGAACGAACCACTAAATATTTTAATCGGGTTCATCACAAACCGTGGTCCTACCTCGGTCAATCCACCGTCCTCCGAAAGGATCTGAAAGTGTCGGTACCAGATTCGATTGTCCAGATAGGTGAACGTAATTACGCGATCGACGAACGGTTGACTCTTCGGATGGTGGTTCGGTACACCGAAAATTTGCACCATCAGTTCCTTGATCAGCAAAAGGTGCGGTTGCTTGGTAAATTCTTCGCTAAACGATAGCAGCGGACGCGAACCCCGCAGACAGTTACCGGTCAATTTCATCTCGCCCATCGTGTGAATGTTTTCGACGAGAAATTTCACCGAAGGACCAACGCTAACGTTCGCTAGCCACATGTAGAGGTCCTGTTTGCGGCGCCCTTCAAACAACATCACCTTGTTGCAGTGTTTCATCTCGCTCATCTCGTTTATCACCTGCAGCGTTTTCCACCGTTCCATCTTCGGTTCGGCACGGTGGTGTGGCATCAGCGTTCGCAAATCGCGCATCAAGTGGCGATCGCGGTGGTTGATGCCTCGTGCACAGAGCACCAGCACACGCTGTCTGTTGGTCCATTTGCTCTGGAAAGCGGGACACAATATTAAGTGATCATTTGCACCACTTGGTGGCAGAATCATGTCCCACCCATTCATTCATACCTTTCTTGGGATCGTTTCATCCGAGATCCGCGTTTCCTTCAGCGGCTTAATACCTTCATCCTCCGACTCGTCCGAATCTTTTGGTTTCGCCTTTTGTTTGCCTTTCTGTTTTCTTACCGGTTTCAGCTTCTTTTTCAAATTTGCTGCCTTTTTGCCCTTGGCGTCGGGTTTATCTGTTTGCATTAGCTTCATTGCTGCAGATTTCACGTAAAACAATTCGGAATTCGGCTGTTCAAGACGGGGTAGCACGCGGTTTTTGTATCGCCACACGCGAGCAGGGCGATTGTTTTGACACTACTTGACAGGTCAGACTGACAGCAAATTCACAGCATTTGGCACAGTGAGTGACGAACCAAAACAACGAACATTTTCATTTTCAATCGTTGTGCTTTGTGCTTTATTTTGTGAAGTTTATATCAATTAAATATTGTTTTTTTTTCCAAACAATTATATTCAACCATTTAAAATACTGTTTTTTATGATTTTTTCCCCGATCCCACAGCATCTATACACCTTGCCGTGTTCGCCCCGCTCTGACAGCACCGATTTGACAGTTGCTGGTCAGCTTTTTTTTGCCGTATTTTTTCTCTCTTCTGCTCCTTTGCCGAGAACGCCATTTTGCAAAGGCCGCGCGTACACTTTATGTTTGCGAGTGGAAAACTTGCTGCCGCAGTGTAAAAATTACAGACACAACAGCCCACATTCAATCGCTGAAGGATGTGTAATTCCTAGGCAAACAAGTGAGTGCTTGCAGTGCACAGTAATCGGTCCGTACTTCACCTACACCGAACGTCGATTGGTCTGCGGACCGCCCTTACGGGTGTCGAACGTTTTGCCGGGGCCGTCGAAAAATAGTTCGTGGGGGTCGAAAAAAGTGGTGAAAATTCGGACGATATTGGTGCTCCGGTGTGTGCGTGTGTTTTTTCCCATTTTGTTCGGTGTTGCCCATCGGGAAGACAACATTAGCGACAAACAAATAAAAGCTACAGAACAGCGGAGGTGCATTTTGTGTGTTCAGTTGACCGAGCTGAACGAACGGCCGCAGGATGATGTTCACTGTAAGTGTTCTCTTTTCCTTTCCCTAGTTCCCTGGTGGGCAGTAGGAGTAGGACCGTCGAAGGACGTGTCCGAATTGTGCAATGTGCGCTGGGTTCCTTCTTGTTTTTGCCCTTTTGGCATAGAGAAACACCTGTTTTGGTGGTGTTACGAAACTTTCGAACGCATTTCTATCGGACGAGCGTCTTTTTTTCTTAATTTGTTTCTACATCCCTGCTTGTGGTTGTGTATTTTTTTGTCGCCCCATAGGGTACGAATCAGCAGCAGGATTCGCGGTTCTCCGACAAGGAGAAGAAACTGCTGAAACAGATGAAGTTCAGTGACAATCTCAACAAACGGGTCGATATGTCCAAGGTGAAGCTGGACGTGTTGCGCCCGTGGATCAGCCAGAAGATTACCGACATGCTCAACATCGACGACGACGTGATCGTGGAGTTTGTGTACAACCAGCTGGAGGAGGAAAAGTTCCCCTGCCCGAAAAAGATGCAAATCAATTTGACCGGCTTTCTGAACGGTAAAAATGCGCGGCTCTTCATGGAAGATCTGTGGACGCTGCTCCTCTCGGCACAGGACTCCGAAACCGGCATACCGGAAGAGTTTATACAGGCGAAAAAGGAAGAAATTTTAAAGCGCGAAGAGGAAGCATGGCTACAGGAGGACGGTGGCCGTGGCCACCGATCGCGTAGTCACACCCGCGACAAGGAGGACATCGGTGGAACAAAGACAAAGCCGAACAAAAGTGCCCCGCGCCAAATGTACAAACCCGAACCGGAGGATTACATCGATGAGGAGGAAAAAATGATCGAAGAGTTTGTGGAGGCCGAAGTTCCGAAGGAATCGAAAAAGGTAGCGCCGGCACCGGCGGCGGTACTACCGGCTGCTACCGGCGTATCGCCCGAGGAACTGGCAAAAGGGGAAAGCAAGCTGGCGGAAGTGCCGGAGAAAAGCTCGAAGGATCATTCTGCGTCTACGCGCCGTAAATCGACGGAACGGGCAAAATCCGGTGAACGTAATAGTGATACGAGAGCGCGTAGAAAATCTCGCGATCGTTCACGATCACGCACCGATCGGCGGGCATCCTCACGCGATCGGAGAGGATCTTCGAGAGGCGAAAGGCGATCCTCGCGGGATCGTAGACGGTCCCGGTCACCCCGGCGATCGGCGGATCGATCGCGCAAACGTGGTGGCAGCCGATCTCCGAGGGACAAGCGGACGAACGATCGTGACCGAAGGCGTTCGCGTAGCAGCTCTCTGTCGAGGAAGGAAAACAAGAGCAGTAAGTAGTTGAGTTGGCTGTTGTTAATTGAATTAAGAAAGGGACAAATTTGAATACCAATTGTTAGCTTTACTTTTGACTGTTTGTTGGAGTTTTTAAGTCAATTTAGGCTAATTTGTGTCTTATAATATTCCTTTGTTTGTTTAAATTCGAACATTTTTAATTTCCACTCATCCAGGTAATGGTAACTCTGCCGCCCTGTCCAAGCTCCAATCCAAGCTGATGAACATGGCGGAAGGGAAGAAATTGGCGGCAAACAAAAAAAGCCCGAGCCGCTCGTCAGCAGATTCGCGTTCCCGCAGCAGGTCGGGTTCGGCGACGAAGGAGAATGCCCGCAAGAAGAGTGCTAGTCGTTCTCGATCCCCATCGAAATCAAGGTAACTGGGGGCGCTGCTGCTTCTAAACCACCGGCAAGCTCTTATTTGTTTCCTGTGTGTATTCTCTTGCCTAATTCCAGATCGAGAAAAGCGAAGAAGGGTAACCCTAGCTCCCGATCTCACAGCTCGAACTCCAACTCGTCCGGCTCATCCTCGTCCAGCACGAGCGAAAGCGAGAAGAAAACCAAAGCCCCCGGAGGCTCTTCAAGCACGGCCGGCAAAAAGCGTAACGGGCGCAACAGTCGCAGCCGCACCCGGAGCCACAGCCGCAATCGTCGCGACACGTCGCGAAGCCGATCGGGCAGCAGCCGGTCATCGTCGTCACGCGGCCGGAAGAAGGATGATTTCGCGAATCAGAAGAAGGAAAACAGTATCCAAAAGAAGCGCCACTATCGCTCGAACAAAGATTCGTCCGATTCGGAAGCCGCGGATGGTGGCCGTAACTCGACGGCCAAAGGGTCCGCTGCGTCCCGGCGCCGTCCCGGGGATGGTAATGGGGGTGGCGGTGGTGGTAGATTCGGTGGTCGGGACAATAGGAATCGTGATCGACGGTCGCTGTCGCGCGGTCGGGGTCGTGATGTCGAGGGGCCTGGGCGTGGACGGGCGGGCGGTGGACGCTCAAGATCTCGGTCGAGAAATCGATCCCGTTCCAGGTCGCGCAACCGATCGCGATCGCCCAGGAGACGGTCCCGATCGCCTGGTGGGCGGCAAGGTGGTGGACGTGGAAATGTTCGGTAAGCATAACTTGTATTGTTTCTTCTGTGTAGGAATACGCTTCTTTGTTGTCGATCATATTGCCAAGTTTGACCGCTGGAATCCGATTTTGAAATATCAGGGTGGTATCCGATGGTTTCCTTCAAATAACGTACCAACCAGTGGAAAAGGCTCCCTTTTTCTGTTTATGTTTTACAATAGTTACTCCGGTGCAAAAAATATCTGTCGCGACGGACGAAGCTGGGACTGTACAAAACCCTTTATAGTCCCAGTACTCACATACGCCTCTGAGGCATGGACTTTGTCCAACACTGACGAAATCCTCTTAGCCGCGTTCGAGAGGAAGATGCTCAGAAGGATTTTTGGCACCGTATGTGTGGAAGGACAATACGAGGTGCCGCTACAACGACGAGCTCTACGAGCTGTATGGTAATCTCACCATCGTGCATTAGCCTCGCCAGGCTCGCCAGACTCCGGTGGGCTGGTCATGTCATGAGAATGGCACCGGACGTCCCAGCCCGTAAAGTCCTTTTAGGCCGTCCACATGGACAGAGGAGGCGTGGTAGGCCCAAACTGAGATGGAGTGATGGCGTTGATGCGTCCGCCAGAACGGTCGGGATGTTGGATAAAGGCGGCCAAGAATCGATTACTACACCAGTCATAACGCTATAGAAAGTGTTAAAACTATCATTCTGAGCCCTTAAACCGCGATGGATTCTTAGAAATGTAACTGTCCGGATTTCCGATTCTTTTGTTAATTGCTCCGCAGGTTGACCTTTTTTTTGCACTTGCCTTGTAGGAAGGTGTCCAAAGAAGAATTGATAAGAAAATTCCAAATAAGAAAAGTAATGTTGATTTGTTTCCCTTACGCAATTGCTCAAATTGAAGGTGTCGGGATTTCTGTTTGGCTCACTGTAAATGGTCGCAGTTATGGGTAAGATCAAGCCAAGGAAGCCAGTAATGGTAGACCAAGACCACAAGAGCATTTTCTGTATCTTTCGTTTTATTTACAGCGAAAATAGTACAGCGTCATCAAATAACTAGACGCTGCTTATGACCTAAACAGAAGAAAGACTGTGTTTGAAGATTTGTTTTGCATTATCAATTCGTTCGAACTCGAAAGATGTAAAATTCACCTGAAACTAATGGCAAACAATCTGTGGGTCTGGTAGCTTCGTTGTTCTAGGCCTAGGAAGTCTAGATTCCCTAGAGTTTAAGCATCCGTGCATATGATGAAGGAGATTTCTTTGACGAAGAGCGCTAATCGCCAGAAAGACCTGAAAACATAGAAATACGTATGAATATGTATGTGGTACTGAGTAGCTAGACGAGATGGTCATATTTTTGTTGAATACTTCTTGAACATGTGTTTCAACTAACATTTAATCCACTTAGTTGTTTTGGTACTTAAAGCCAACACTGCTTTTCAACCCAAAACATACTAAAAATGGCGATAAATGGGTCAATTTTGCCGAGCAGCTTTAGGTGGCGATTAGACCCTGCATCATCTGAGATCCTGAAGTGTCCAAACCCATTTCAAAGGTCCCAATTTCATTTTATACCCCCCTTTGTCGCATTAATTATATTATTAATCCGACATTTTCCATTTATTTTAAGTAATGTTAATAATATAATGTGATTGCCTATCTGTTGTAACATTTTCTGTTCATTCAACTTTCAGTGATAGTAATTATGGTCGTCGCCGTTCTCCGCCCGCTTCGCGACAGGGTGGCGGCCCCGCCGGTAGAGCTTCAGACCGAGACGTTCGCGACCGAGGAGACCGCGAGCGTGGTGACCGTGAGCGTGAACGAAAAATGCGCGATCGTGACCGCAATCAGCAGCAACAGCAGCAGCAGCAACAACAGCAACGTTACTCCGGAGGTAATGGACCACAGCGTCGCGGTTCATCCCGCGATCGGGACCGTGATCGGGAACGAGGTGCTGCCGGATCCGCACATTCCGGGCCCAACAGTAACAACAATTCTCACAAATGGCGTCGTTCGGACGAACCACAGCGGGGTGAACCTCAACCACAACGACAGCAGCAACGGCAGGAGATGGGTCCACCGGCCTCGAACCGTTATGACGATCGCGAACGCAACAGTTACCGGGATTCGTCCGGTGGTGGCAATCGGTCGGCAGTCGGTCGGCGCAGCAATAGCACCGAACCGCAAGATCGGTTCAAAGGCAACCAGGGCGGTCCGGCACGGGGTGGAAACAGGAAAGCTTCACAAAGTCCTGCCGAATCCACCGGCAGTCGGCGTTCGGCGACGAGACTGTCCAATGCAGGAGATGCTGCTGAACGGTTTGACGATGGTGGTAGTGGTGGTGTGCCATCGGAGCGCCACCGCAATTCCTCCGAACGGGCCCGACCGGACAAAGCATCTGCCAGAGAAGATAGCACCGAAAGGGAGGAGAAAATGCGTCCAAGTAATGCTTCTGCCGGTGCTCGCAAACAGCAGGATCCTGCAGCAGTAGCTAACGCATCCGCCGCAGCAAACACACGCAGGCCAAACGATCCTCCGACTGCTAAGGAAGCAGGCGGCAAAGCTCAGGACGACAGTAGAAAGTCGACAAAATTGGCCCCGTCCCTGGCCAACAGCTCGCGGTCCGATCGGGGTTACAGGAGCAGCCTATCGCGAACACCATCGCCCTTCCTGAAGCCACACGAACTCGAGGCAGCAGCGGCAGCGCTGGCTGCTTACCTGAATGCTACCACGGGAGCCAGCACTGCGCTGGCTGCCGCATCCTCAGCTGTTTCAACCGATCCGAAAAAGCAGCAAAAGATGGTCAAGCCCGGCCGGCAAAAGAAGCAGCGCGCAAGCTCCGACAGCGATGATGACGACAGTTCCGGCAGCGACAGTGATGATTCGCAGGCGGAAAAACAGTCGAAAAAGCCAACCGTATTGAGCAGGCGTGCTGAAAACAACGAGGAAAATGAAGCAAATGACAAAAAGGCCACCACAATGGCGGCCCACAAAAAGCGAAAGCTGAAACGGAAACCAGAATCGAAAAAGCGAAGCAAACAGCATCACCGTCGCTCGTCTTCGTCGTCATCGTCGTCGAGCAGTGGGGAGGACGACGGTGAGGAGGACGACGATGGCGACGATGGGCGGGTAGCAGCACGCGAGGACGAACCATCGTCCGGGGAGGAACGCAAATCTCGCGCCAAGGATCGTCGCGAACCAAAGAAAGTGGTGGCTGGTGGTTCGGGTAAGGGAGTGATCAATGCTGCTACACTGCCACCAACCGTGGATCACGATCAGCAGCGCCAGCGCAAGCAGCAGCAGCAGGGACACTCGAAGGAAGGGGACAGCCGGAAGATGCATCGTGACAGTACGTCCTCGGTCGAACAGCAGCACGGAGGTGGTAAGAAACGCAAGCATTCCACTTCCGAAAGCAATTCCCGGGCGCCCCAGCCGGAAGAGCCCACTGCGCCGAAGGTTTCGAAATCGCTCAGCAGCACAAACAGCGGCAGCAACATCAGTAACAACAACATTAACAACGTGTCCTCATCATCTGCCACCTCAAAGGGCAAACATGCCACCGCCAAGGTGGCGGAGCGTTCGTCCTCCTCCAGCGACGATTCGGACGATGATCGGGTGTCGGAACGGCAGCGAAAGAAACGGCGCAAGGACAAGAAGCGTGCGCGGAACGTTTCACCCGACGATGCGAGCGCCTCATCCGGTAGCAAGCGTAGCAAGAAGCACAAGAAGCACCGGAAACACGCGAAAAAACACAAGAAACACAAGAAGCATAAGAAGAGCAGCAAGGGCAAGTACCATCGGAACAGTTCGTCGTCCTCGTCGGATGAGGAGGATGCTGGTGCACCGGTGGTACGGTCGAAAAAGAGCATCCTAGCGATCGGTGGTGGTGGTGGTGGTACCGGCGGTACGGTGATCAACGATGATCTGGAGAAGCAACTGCGCGAACGGGCCCTAAAGTCGATGAAAAAGCAGCAAAGCATCTCGGACTGAAGGAGCATCTCCCAGCGAACGAACGAACCATCGTTTGATGAAGGCATGAATGTATAGATAGGCTTATTTAGGGTCGATCCGCAGGACAGGCTGCTGGTTAGTGGAGAATTCGGTTCGGAGCGAGAGAGATTTCAAACATCTGGCAGCAAATTCGGATCGAAGCAAGCACGTCATGGCATGCTTCTCCTATTTTCCGTACGACATTTCATCGGCGCAATAGACGGAAGAAAGGTGCGAGTGATCCTTGATGTTGACGATGATGATGGTGATGATGGTACGATTGGACCAATCGTATCGATTTACTCCTGCTACATTACTACGTAGATTTATTATAGGGACTCTTTAGGAGGGGGTGAATCTGTTTTGCGTGTGCGTGTGTGTGTGGGACAGCACTTTTCACGGATGAGCAAAGAAAAAGCACACCCAAAAGCTAGGTTCACTGTAGGGATAAGAAAGAGCAGGGGAGACATGATGGGGTTGAAAATGGTTAAGAGCGGAGGGGATTGTGTACAGCTTCAAAAGGTAAAGCTTTTACACAGTTTTGCTGTAAGTAGTACATACACATCTGGAGAACGCAGCGTGGGAATATTGTTAGTAGAGTTTTAAAACTCCGTGTGTTAGTTTTATTATCAATTTAGAAGTCAGTTTTCAACGACCGGTGACGCGACACGGGCGGTTGTTTCCGAGAGTTTTCCTACTTTCCGATAATGTGTTGCCATGACGATGACGCAGTGTGTGTGTGTGTGTATAGCTAGCTTTCTCTTTACTTTTTCTCTCACCACACAAATGGTCTCTATACTCTCTAAGCGCGCATACCTTTTCTCATCTGTCTCTCTCTCTCTCTCTCTCGCTCTAACTATCCTTTCTCTTTCCATCCAGATCTATATCCTTTTCTTTCAAATTTTAACCGACAACAAAAACGCGGTTGATTGTCTGTAATGATGAGGCAATTATATATAAAAACAAAACGCAAACAGATTAAGATTTAAGTAACAAAAGTTAGACTAGATACGGTGCGCGACGCATTACTGCATTGAACCAGCGTATGTAAGAATGGTAATAAATTAATGCAATTCTCTTTTATCCCTCCATGTTTCCTTCAACAACACCACCACCACCACCTTTTGCTAGATAACCCCGCTTGAGCGGCAAACTACAATGGCGTGTTGTGGTAGCAATATGGAGATACAACGGAGACACGTTTAGTAGCAACAGCAACGGTAACACACATACATTCATTCAATGTACGAAAAGTGAAGAAAACAAAATGCAGTATATAAAAAAAAAGAAAATAGTGTGAAGTAACTTATGGTACACCGAATTTCGGAACTAGATGGACGCAGCAAAAGGCGGGAATGGGGACAAAATAAACCAACTCTTAAATCTTATTCGAAGTGTGTGAAAAACAAAAGAAGTAAAAGAAACAAACAAACAAGCAGACAAGCATTACTATTATTGGAAACAGTTGTAGAAACAGAATTTCAACCGATGCGAACCACAAATAAAGAATAATCATAGAAAATATTTCTATTAACTGTACATGGGGAGATTTCGGATGCTCCAAGTGAGAGGAAAAAAGAGAGGAATCGAATGAAAGAAAAACAACTAGAGGGGACTGATTCAACGACAAGTAACTGGTTAACAAGTGATGATTTGATGAATTTGTGTATGACAATCTTTCGGAATGACTGGAACTTATCACAATCATTGAAGTTTTCCGATATCATGATCCGCAGGACTTCACCAAGCACTTCAATTAGGAATAAACGACATGACCTTGATTTGATTGGAAATAAGCCTACGCAGTACCACTTAAATACATTTAAACATGCAACTTGAAAGACTGACAGTCATCTATAACTTCTTTACATTGTTAGACGCATTGTACATGGTTAAAGGACATTACGACACACGATATCGTCTTTCAGAAAACCTCAGGCTAAAATACATCACAGGACATTATCAAAGAACAGATATCGGCTTCGTCCAACCGAACCACACAACTCCCTTTCACGACGAGACGCCATCCGCTTCACAAACTCAATAGTCCCCTCAACATTGGAACACCATCTGGAACAACATAGACCTCGGGATGATCCCGATACCCCAACCACAACCAACGAGTCCTTTCTCGCCTTCACATCGGACACATCCGGCTGACCCATTCCTACCTCCTCGAAAGAACCAGTCCTCCACTTCGTAGCTTCTGTGGCGTCGATATCACAGTCCTCCGCCACATTCTTACCGATTGCCATGGATACACTACACACCGAAACATCTGCGAACTAGATACCGATTTAGCTACCATTCTTTCACCCGACAAGCAGCAGCAGAACCGACATATCCACCTTTATAGACAAATTTAAAGCATGCTTAAGCCATACTCTATAATCGTTTAGATATGTTCACAATAGAAGGCACTCATACGTAACCATTTACCGGCGAATTAGGTGTATGAAATCAAAGCCTTTCTAAATAAATGAAAAAAACAGTATTAAAGTTAGTAATTTCCGTTAGCCTTGCCCGGCCGCAAGATAGCGAATATGCTGACACTTACCAAAGTGACGCAGTTGGTGATCTTTGAAGTTGTTCAATATATAACCTATTCCGGGGAAAAAATCGCGACAGATAAAGCTAGGTTTTGTTGTCCAACATTGACGATTTCGTCTTAGCTACGTTTTTGAGAGCAAAATCGTCATTAAAAATTTTAGGCCCCATAGGTGTAGAAGCACAATAAAGGAATCACTATAATGACTAGCTATTTTAACGAAGTTAAGGCTCTTAAGGAAGGGAGGTTTAAAGGACTTCTGCGACAATTCAACTCCGTCAAGCAGTTCTAGTGCCGAATAAGTAAGAAACTCTACAAGAATAGATTGGTTCGTTGGAGTACATCTAATCGATCTTTCATATCACTTACCTGATCATAACTTTTCCGTGATCAATATGAATAAACAACAGCCAACACATGAAAGAAAAACATCTTTAGTTAAATCGAATAGAAATATTTATTTTGTATTTACAAAAAGGTATACTAAATGCGCCCTCACACACAAAACGGCTAGTTTTTTTTTGTTCGTTGTTCTTTCTGCTCTTTAACCTATATGCCTATAGTCGTGTTGATGATTGTCGTCTTAAGAACACTACCGGAACTAACTACACATTAAACCACTAAACTGTCCTCACCTAAGCTGCGTTGTGTGTGTGTGTTACGATCAGTGTCGATCAGTCTCGCTCTAGCTACACGTATGACCCGTGTAAACGTGTACCGGCTAGCGGTGAAAGAACGTACGTAAAATAGGAGAAGCAAAAAAAAAAAACGTGTCAAATAATTTAATTGTCAAAATGCCTATGTAATGTCCCACGATGGTGTTAACAGCCGGTGTTTGCCACACACACACACGCACACACATTTCCCAAAGCTCAGCTAGCTCTTCTCAAATCTCACCTAGCGCGCGTCTTTCAATCACAACATTTCTTCGCTTCCTGAAAACGGTGTTTTTGTCCCTTCAGATTATATGCATCTTCAGTGATGATCCGAGTGTCTACGGGATAAAGTTGCCACCGGTCTCTCGCGGCTTTTCGGTCGCGTACTTCGGTTTGCAGACGCATCCACTCTCCACCAGCACGTAGTCCTGGCCGGTGAGCGTTACCGGTCCGAGCGGGATCACCAGGAACAGGTACGGGACGTAGGTTTGTGTGCATTCGCCTCGCACGACATCACATTCGGAAGATCTGATTTGTGTGGAAGAAGAATGGGGGGACACACATTAGCTTTTGTTTTTTCAGCTAATTCTATGTATATTCAATCCGAAGAAACTACGATGATCAATCAAGGGAGGGGCGGATTGCAGGGGCAAGTCGTAAGAGTTGGCGACTTTCTCTGGTGGTGTCGTTCAGGAAAGAGAAAATCGGTCAAGTTTAAAGGCCAACCGTAGCACTGGACGCGATTAAATTCCACCGAGAGCGATATGTTAATATTGCACACAAACAACCACTAACACACACACATATGGTGGTGGGTGGTTGGATGGAGGAGGAGAAGGAGAAGGTAAAAGAGGTGATGTTAATGTTTTTCCATCCTTATCAGTCGGCGTCGCATGGCTTATGTGGGGCGTTGAGTAAAAGTTTAACTTTCGCACGGTGGTTCCACAGTTCCTGCACAGTAGGGGACAGATAGGACACTAATATATGTACGATCGGTGGCCAAACTAAAGTAAAGAAAAAATCGAAATTGCAAAGAAAGAGGAGACGAACGATGGAAGCGAAATTCGTGTGCCACTGTGACCGGGCCAGCGGAAAATGGCTCACGTCGCTGTTTGCATAAATAATAATGGCACAGCGCGTCGATGGCGGCAAACTTTCGATCGATCACGCGCTCAACACCCGTACCGGTTTCGGTGCTGTTGGTCTTTGACGTGGTGGGGAAGAAGATTCGGATTCGGAGAGGTACAATCATTTGATTTGAAGCCTCAAGTGTCTAAGCTAACTTAAGAAAATCATTCCAGAGAAAATCTTGTACGGAACAGTAGAACAGTCGATTACTTACTCGCACACCTCGAAGACGACCTGCTGCAGCAGATCGGGGAACTTCTGTACGATCGTGACCGGCTGGCCGGAAGTTAGGCTGACACCGTACATCGGTGCCGTAGTGTTGTAGCGCGTTTTGCAGAGGCGTGACGGCGTATCCCGGCACTGGCTGCTATCCAGGGAGCGACCTTAGGCGATGAAAACGAAAATAGGGGATTAGAGTTTGGACGACATTTTGTAGGTGCGTGTGTGTGGGTTGAACGCTTGATCCGGAAGTCACCGGTGCAATACGTTTAAGTTCGGGTGCTTAAAACGATCTTGAAAGGTACCTTTAGAATACTAACTAACGCAAATGGTTGCCATTGAAGCACTAATGTGTCTTCGTTTCCATAAAAGGTGCCTTACTGATTTAGATTTTTGGACGCGGAATGTTTAAAGTCTTTGAACATATTCTTCAAATGTGTTTATAGCCTCACCTGAAGTTATATCAAAATGATAAAGTGTAATTCATGCTAGTTATTTATGATATTGTGGTCAAAATAATTGTGCTGCTAAGTCGAATCGCTGACCCTTTTACTCCGAATCGCAGGCAACTTCACAAGCCGATCGGTGATCGGTTTTTGACAACTCCAATTTAATGATTTCCAACGATTTCCTGCTAATGGCATGAAATTTGACCGTAATGTCGTGCATTTAATGGAGATGGCACACAAATTGAAGCAAGCAACGTGTGAATTGGCGCAAATGGTGACTTCAATGGTGCAGAAATGGCACGCATTGACGGAGCGTGCGATTTGAATATAGCTATAAACAGGTGTATTTATATACAAAATTAATTTTGAACTTGGTTTTATATTTAATATATAAAGATAGTAATAATGACAATCTCTAGCCAGACAGCCTTCTTTAGGGGTGGTCCAGTGGCGATCGTATCCCATCCAAATCGTTATTCCGTAGTGAGGATTGACTATACAAACTACGTAGTATCAATCTAGAAAGCCAATAAATGACCGGCATGATCAAGCAGATTGTTTAGCCAAGTAGAAGAAATGTAGGTTCCAGTATTTTAATTAATTGAATTGCAGTAGGAATTATTCAACTAACAGTTTCAGGCGCAAACCTGACGATAGACCCCAAATTCACAATTAAAACAACATTGTCAATAGATAACTAATAGCATCGAAGCTGAGGCACATCATAGAAGATAGACAATTTGTGACTCGAACTTGAGCATCATATAAGTGAAGAGTTTAGGATGCTGAAAGGGTGTCCTAATATTCTCCTTAATCTTGCAAGAACAAGTTGTTTAATAGTAAATTGATGCGATAGTTGGAAGCCACCAGAGAATGTTTCTAATCTTAGTCATCAGATCTTCACAATTTGGAATATACTTCAATAATTTATTATTCTGTAGACATCCCGGCATATCCAGGAAAATTCTATATGATGAAATGATTTCTGTTTGTCATTTTTGATTAGTTTTAAGTGGGAAATATTTGTGAAGGACGATTGTCTGTGCGTCAATCAACACTCTCAATCTAGCTGCTCTTTAAAATCTATTTCATAGCAATTACATAGACGACTTATTCTATAGATGAATAAGATCCTAAAATCAGTTGCTAGGTTTAATCAAGCAGAGATTATAGGATATTGAATCCAACTAATAATACTGAGAATAAAGCAATCTAAAGAACGATCAGTTATATGGCTATTTACTCATGATTTGTTGATCGAAATTGAGGCGAGGTTTGATACTAGTTCTTTAAATAAACAAAACTTAATTTAAAATAATTAATTCTCGAATTTTGTGCAAGCAATCTATCCATAGACTCATTTCAAGACTGTGATATTAGTTTTAAGCTTGAATCGGGGCGGCCCGGTGGTAGATGCGACAGCGGCACCGGTCTTCACACGGCAGGACCAGAGTTCAAGTCTCTGGGCCGTTCCCTCATATGGAGGACTGACTATATAACTATGCGGTAACAATAAGTCTAGTAAGCCAAAAATTTCAGGCATGACCTAAAAGGTCGTTAGGCCAAGAAAGAAATTAGTTTTAAGCCTCATAAGTGAGCAGTTTTAATGCTTAATGCTAAGCTTAAAATCAATATAAAATTAGAAATATAATATTAAATTTATAAATATAAAATCAACAACTTCTAAATTGTCCCCATCAGAACGAGCAAGTATTCCCAACTTTTCAATCAATTGTCCCGAACGCGGAAGTGAAACATTCATAATTTCCTGAAGACGAAAAATGCTACTTCGTTTTATGGTTCATCAAGCCTTCCACTGCCTGCCCACTTCAAACAGAACTCATCCGCCTCAGTCTAGCATGAAGCAATTGCGGAAAAGCAGCAATAGCTAAGCGTTGCGCTGAGGCTGCGCGTTGGACGAAGATGATGATGCTGCTGTGTTGGATGACACGGTGGAAATTTGGAATGCATCATCATCAGTCCTGTCTCAGACCACCGTCATCGGTTCACCAATCACCAAGCATCATCACCATCATCGTCAACACGCCGGACGTTCTGACGGGTGTCGTTGTCAGGCCCACTTTACGTCCCCTAAAACCGTTACACGCGATATCCGTGCATTGCCCTGAAGTAACAGTAACTACACAGTCGATGGCAAGCAACCTGGACCTGGACCTGGAGTAGGGAAAGGTGTGCAGAACAAGTTGAAGAAGCAAGGAAAGCTCTAGCAAAAATACGTTTAAACTAACAAGTAAGCGGATTATTTTACTTACTTTAACATACTGTTGGTATTATGTTTTAAAACTGATGCCCTGCAAGACTTGATTTTCATAGTACTTACAGCAAGAAGGAGAATTAACTCCGATCGATCTGCGGTTAAAATAGTATCATCTTACAAACATGTATTCAAGGATTGAAGAAGTTACAGACGTTGTAATGATATGCTTCTTCTACTTTCTTAGCCTAACGACCTCTAAGGTCATGCCTGCCATTCTTGGCTTACTAGACTTATTGTTACCGCATAGTTGGATAGTAAATCCTCACTATGGGGGAACGGCCCAGATGAGACTTGAACCCCGCTCCTGCCGTGTGAAGCAATTGAAGACTTGTTCGTATTCTGAATTTTATTCCTCAACGAAGAAGTCGAAAAAAGTCGACCACATCCTGACGACCGATTAGAACTGCTTCGAGTTTTACGTCATCTTTTGACTTCCAAAGAAGGACGAAAAAATCTAAAGTTGAACAGATTGTCCTTGTAACGCAGCAGATACGAGAAAACCAAGGTTTTATTGTTGAATCTTGAATGCAGGAGTCGAAGCAGCCGTCTAAACGGTAAAGACACGATGGACATTATTATCCAAAACGCATAGTCTCATACTCTCAGACGAAGAAGTGAATGTGACAATCACTTGAAATAAGCTTTTCGGTCCTAGAAACTACCAACAACCGCAACAATGATCTATTTTTTTTTTTTTGAGCAATGATCTATTGGAAGATCCAGATCTTGTTAAATCAATATGCATTTAAAACGAAACAACTGATAACTGAAGCACGGACATGGTTGTACAATTGTCAATATTTATTCTTAAGACAGCCATGGCCAAGACTCCAGTAAGTTGCCGTAAGGCTGCTAGGGACATTGGTACTGGATTTCATGAATAGAATTCTTTGAGATACGTGTTGTAGTTTTGTTGTTATCGCTGCCCTAAGCTAGTCTATTTTTTTGAGCCAAACGTAAGTCTCACTAGAAAATACCTTGTCCTACTTGTGTTTATGGACTAATCATTTCCTACGATTAAACAACACTTTTAGGTAAAAATATTCTTCCTCTGTGAAATGAAAAAAATGAAAATAATTAACTACAGAATCATAAAGAACGATTGCATTTAGATGCCACACTGTGAATTGATCTTTTACTTGAGATACAGAAAATAGTGAGATCCAACTCCAAAGACATAAATTTTTACGCATCTCATCGCTGTGGCTATTTAATTTAAATCAAACCAGCAAAAATTCGGAATATTTCACATCCCCATCACAGTTGTAATTGTTGATGACCGATTCAAGATAGGCGCAGCTAAATGTGCCATACCTGCCCCACAAAACATTCCAACTTTCCCACATTGTCCCGGCGTTGTGTCAAATGGTTTTAATTTTCCTGTCCCGCAACAGCATGAGAAAATCGAAACCGAATGCCACTGTGCCCACCACTTCCCAAGCACACCGGGTCCATCGATTTTTGCGAAAAGCTTTCGGTCACGACACGGGTCAGCATCTTCCCAGGCCTCATAAATTAATCGCGCGCGCGAGAGAGAGAGAGAGAGAGACTATAAGTAAAAACAAAAACCCCTACTACTTCCCTGTCGACCTGTGGCCTAACGCTTCTTCCCATGTGGCCCTGAACCTGAACAAAACAGGGGTTGACACTTTCGACACTTTCTTCCATGTCTTCCGCAAACTGTCGGCTGGGAAAACGGAGACGGCCGGGTGAGACAGTGGTGGCAAGAACTGTGAAAACGGTAGTTTGTTAGTTTCGCTTTTTCCCCGGCGGCCGTGACGGGAAGAAAGTGAAGTGTTGTTGTTATTATGGCCCTGATTTTTTTTTTTTGGTTTGGTTAGTTGTCCATTCGCCATTCGCCCAGTTCTTCTCGGCCGCTCGTTATGGTGTGCGGGCGTGTGAGCTACGGGGTTACGATTCCGACTTCCGGCTTTGGCGGCACATCGCCCCCCATTTTGGAGTGCGTTACTACGGTGCGTGCGATAAATTGTGGCGATTTACCGATACGGTAACACAACTACTGGGTGGAATTTCTTTTCTGGAGGTTGGCACCGTTTTTTTTTCTTCTCGGTCTCTCTTTCTCTCTTTCTCTGTCTACTTCGCATTTGCTTTCAATTTTATTCGTCATGAAAAACAGATGTGGCGAGCTGGAAAAGTGGCCGGCCTCACGCACATCGAGTGTGTTACACTCAGTTAGCCGGTGCGTTAGTTAAGCCGCTCAACGGCTTGAGTGATACGGTAAATTTCTAAATTGAATTGTTTTTGGCAAAGATTGCTTTTTTTTGTTGTGGTTGGGAATTCGTTATTTCGGTGAAACACATTCCACAGTGAAACCGTTCGTTGGTTGAGCAAAAATGGAGTTTCACTACTCACTCACTGCTCAAGTGGCTCAGTTCGACTGATCGGTTGATTGTTTGTGCACTTTACATGATACTAACATGATGCTGGATTCCAAAAGTAAACAAGAAAAAACATTTCCAAAACAATCACTTTGCTCAACAAGCTTGTCTTGATGCGAAAACTTTGCGAGGGAAATGGTCAGTTACTTGCTTTTGTGAACTGCTCAACTATCGAGGAATTCGGTAAAATCAAATCCAAGATTTACTTTTCCTATTTCTATCTTTAACTTCATTTTCAACTTCGACTGGGAAGGCTGGGGAGTAACACGAAAAAGGAAGTAAGTAATTGAAAACATCCAAATTACCGGAAGAAGTAAGATAAAAACAAATAAAGAATAGTGAAAGATCGTTAGTAGATCTTTAGGTCAACTAAGCACAAAAGCCCGAAAGCAGCTAGCTGTCCTTGATGAGGATATTTACATTCACGAAGAACTGTTGCGTCTGGCAATAAACAAAATAATACAGAATTGTTCAAATAAATTGTGGAATGCTTCAAAGGAGGTGATTCTTCTCCGATCTACGACTTAGTTACATCTTCATCTAGAAGCTGCAGTTGAGTCTTCAATTAAGCAGTAGCAATTGATTTTTAAAACATTATTTTTCCTATTAGATCCACTACTAAATAAAGGCCATTTTGAAATCGTTTAGGCTGGTAGCAATTGAACCTTGATTTCGATTTGTCTCAAACGGCCTAAATCTGGCTGTTCTCACAACATTGATGCATTTCTCAATTGATTTCTATTTCGCAAAGTTGTAGTTGTATTTGTATGGTAATTGTTTTGCCAAAAAATCGTCATTTAATTTAAATTTTTTATGACGCGTGAAATGGCAGCTGAAACCCTTCGATAAAATATACATGCGTACGAAGATGCTGTTCTATGTGCCATAAGGCGTGGAAAGTAGTTCAATCACTTAAGAAACTATTTCAGTTGATTTTTTTGATGGCGGTAGTTATCGTTAAGAAGGTCGTAGACATTCAAAGACGCCGAATTGATAGCAAGCCAAGAGCAAGATGAGCTGTCTTCTAGCAATGACTCATCAAAGACATTTCGAAGTAATAACATCTTATCAGAGATCAAAAAGCAAGAAAGATGGAGGTTCCCATAAACTGATGCCGGGTTTAGACTTGTTTACTGATGTCTAGTATAGACTTGTGACAAATTCTCCAAACTATAGACAGGGATCCATCGAATTGTGAAGAAATTCCGTCAGTCCAGTCTCTAAGGTTCATAATCGGTTAAATTTGTGTTCTGTCGTTGAAACCTGGTCAAATCATCAAGGGAGCATTCGAAACCAATTATATACGTTGAGAATCTGGCTAAATTAAAATTCAAAATTCTACCACACGATCTTCTTCTTAGCTCAACTACATGCAAGGTCATGCCGGCTATCTGAAGGCTTAAGGACTTATTGATATCACCACGTCCTTGGATATTATGTTCCCGGTCCCCTCGTGTAAACCACCAACACCTCGAAAAGTCCTAACGATATGTATTCCCGAATATGGAGCGATCCTAATATTACTTGCTCTGGTAAACCGTTTCAGTCAAGTAAGTACATTGAAATAAGTCGTCTAACGTGGATTGCTTCAATAGAGAAGGTCTTATTTTAGTCAAAAAATTGAAAACTTGCCATAAAACTGAAAAAACATCATAACAAACGATGGGCATTATTTTGAATAAACCCTAATTAACACTTTATTAAAAATATGAATAGGATAGTGACTCTTGGCATCATCTATTTAGTATACAAGAAGAACGATACTACAAGGACAAGTAGTCAAATATTAGATCAGATCATCACACTGCGTCAAGTATATTGGTGAAGATAGCAGATAGCAGGTTGGTGAAGCAGCTTGATACCTATTATCTGGTAGGTTGTCTGCTGTCCTGCTTATGATATGACCACCCAATACAAATGTATTGTGTCTAATTTTGAGAATGAAGTTGAGGATATTGTACAGCTCATACAGATCGTCATTGTAAGATAGTGGTTTGAGACAAATTCGAACATAAAAAAGATAAGTTATCGTATTCAAGCTACCGAGAATGGCAGTTTTGAATATTTATCAAGAAAGAAACATAGTACTCTTCAGAACTGCGGAACCGCAGGTGTAAGAATGAAATTAAGGGACTAATCTTTCAATTTTAAAGCATTGCCATCGTCCAGGATTATTGTAACCATATAATTTAACATAGATAACACATCACATTCCACTTACTGTATCTCGTGCGTGCGCTCTCGAGCGTGGCTGCCTCATTTGCATCACCGTAAGCCTGCAGCAGGGCACGTTGCGTCAGCTTCGGATCGAGCGTCGGCAGCTGACTCATACGGCCGCGACGCGACGAACCTCCGGGCGTCCAGTTGGAAAACGTTCGCGCCACCAGACTCGCCGGATACGGTGCATTGTTCGGTCCGAGACAGTTCGGGCTGTCGGTGAGCGCATCCCCGGACAGGTACTTGAGGCTACCGCTTGCCGAACACTTTTCCACGCTCGTGCCATCCCGTGCCGTCGGTCCATCCGACCAGAGGGTGTGCGCTCGGGCTGAGGTGGAGCTGTGAGCGAACTGTGGACCGTACGTGGGTAGAAGCAATAGCGTAATCAACTGGAAACGAGAAAAAGATGGTGGAAAAAAAGGGTTGATTAATAACAATTAGATCCAAAATCTCGACAAAAGAAATAAAAACACACACACACACTCAACACGGTGGTATGTGCATGTTCCCGTTTTACAAAAAAAAGGTTACAGACCCTCAAGTGGAAGCTCTCCAAAAAAAAAACCAAACAACAGTTCCCTCATTAGTCCTTCAGGTGCACTCACGCAAATTGCGCCCACGGTAAATTGGGGCCCCCCAACATGCGCTAATTCACACGTGGTTAATTAGCTCCCTGCTAGTCGAAGCCCTCCACCAAGCGGGAGAAGTGCATTCATCCCTAAACCTGAAGTAACCTCATCATCTTCCCACCGATCCCAACGTGCTCGGGCCAGACCGAAACCGAACCGGAACTGCGTGCCAGACAGACGTTTTAGCTGCCGGCGGCCCAGCAGACGCGCCTAATATGTGGCCTAATATTTCTCAAGCACAATACCACGGGATGGCTACACCAGAAATGGGACCAACGAGCGCGGAACACGCTGCAAAAATATCCACTGGCGTGGCCACCGTTTCCGATCCCGGTTGAATGAAGGGCACCAGGTTTCGTTTCAACTTCCTTGTGCGAATGTGGGGAGCATGAGCAGCACCCCCATTCATGTAGGTCAAAATGGGGAGTTTCACAATGAATTTTCCGACGACGCCCTTATCCAAACGGGCCCACGTCATAACGATTCGGCACAAGAGCATCGTTTTGGGACGCGATAAAAGCGGACCATCATTTTGTTCAATTATCAAAACAATGCGGCAATAATATCGTTCCCTTTCTGGGCGTGGAATTTGGGTAAGAAAATTGTCTGAAAAGGGAAAACCTAACCAAAAACCGGGCGGTAAATTAGTAACCGATTCAACACCTTCTTTTCTTCTGCAGCTCTGGACTTTGAGCTCTGGAAGTGTGTTTCTTATCCGCCAGTGGTGCTAGACTCTTTATATCGTACCGGTCGGTTTGAGAGAAACCCGTTTTGTTTTTCCCTCGAGTTTCGGGATTTTAGTATCAAAAATAGGTTAAGAACGTGTGAGGAAAGAGGCTCAATGATGCTGTTGATGTGTCTGAGGTGATACAGTCTTGCTGTTGCGCCCCATTAATTCGCTTCCTCCTTTGTTCTGCTCGATAATGTCTTCCCTTATCTGTTCCATCACCAGCTTTTTGTTTTCGGCCGGATGCCGTAATAATTTGCAACACCGAAGCATCCGTAATAATTTCGGCAACTGATTCGGCTGCTTTTGCGCACTTGGCGTTCATCGTACGAACCATCATTGGTAGGCCAAAGTATGGATGATGGAGGAACAAGACGCGGATGCAAAATGTAAATGATTCACACCTGGCGATCGGTATCATTACGACTGCGCACGGATAATGAAGTAGCTATCATTAATCAGTTCATTATTACAGATAACAGTATACGCTTTAGTTTGGTTCGGTGCTATGCTTAGTAGAATGAAGGAACGGGTCTTTCCTGTTGGTGCTGTTTGGAAGCAAATTATGTTGTGATTTGATTTATCAGTTTGATATGAAAGCTTTTAACAGGAAAATGTACGTATCTTACGTACTTAAGGACTAATGATTTTGCCTTGTTCGCCGAATTAGACTACTTATAGTAAAAAACAATAAATTAATATTTTTGGGGAATTCAAAAATATTGTATAATTTTAATAAAATGAAACAAAAAGTATATCGAAAATTAATCTAATGTTTTATTTTGATGTTTCAGGTCTATAAATAAGTTTTGACGGTTTTGATATGTGCGTCGTTTACTTAAAATTTTTACTTTAGTAAAATCTGCCAACACTGTTATTTTGAAGTGTCATCTTCAGGGTATATTTGCCCCTAGCTGCCATTTCATCAATTAGTAAACAAGCTATTTTCCGCGTGGTTGCAAAATCAATACATTCGGTCCAGAAAAAGTGTGTTAGCGGGGATTTCTCCTTCATTACTTCGTCCACCGAGACCCATCGTATAATGAGGGAATACCATGGCGATCACGCTTTATCGGAAAGAACGTGCCAGAGGTGATTTCAACTGTGTATAAGTGGAAATTTAAGTATGGAAGACGAAGAACGCTCATTCGGTGCATTTGGTGGGACCAGCTGGGTGTGGTGTACCACGAAGTGCTGGAATCAAACGAGAAATCATCACGGGTGACGTTTAACGACGAAAGGCCCCAGTACGCGATGACAAGTAGTTCTGCAGCACGACAACGCTTGGCCACATGTTTGCGGCACCTGTCCGCACTTACCTGCAGACACTAAAATGGGATGTTTTACCCCACTCGCCATATAGCCCAGATATAGCGCCCTGCGACTTCCATCTGCTCCGGTCGATAGAGCATGGCTTCACCGCGCAGCACTTCCAGAATTGCGCCGAACTTAAAAATTGGATAGAAACATGCATTTCGGTCATACCGGATTTCTTATTTTATGAAGGAATCCACAATCTATCCAAAAGATGGGAAAAGATTCTACAAAGTGGAAATTACTTTTCTGAATAAAATCGATACCCAGTCGGGCCTATGAGCCTTGAAATTCAGTAAAAAATCCGTCAAAACTTATTTATAGACCTGATACATTTTCTCGTATTGCAGTTTTACATGTTCTTCAGTTCTGTAGTTTTATATGTATATTTAATGTTTTTAATGTTTTTTTTAATCCATAGTGAGGATTGACTAACCAACTATGCGGTAACAATTAGTCTAGTAAGCCAGAAATGGCAGGCATAACCTTAAGAGGTCGTTAGGCCAAGAAAGAAGAATGTTTCAAAATTTTATTTTTATTTGCTTCATGTGGTTTATTCCTGTTTGAAGTTAATTATTTATTTTTAAAATTTTCCCAAACTTGGTCATAGGATATATGCATTTGATCTGTTCAAAGAGCTTCAACATTATTATTATTATTATCTATAGAAATTATTATTATTTTTTATTTCAAATGTCTTTTCTCTTTCAAATTAAGGTGTAGAAAGGTCGAATATGTCTTGGTTTTATCCAACACTTAAACAAACACACGTTCCCGACCTATATCACACTTCGAAACGTTTACAAGCCGCACTAATTGCTCAATTATATCGCCTAATAATTCGGTTTACGGGAGCGTGTGCATCCACTTTTCAAACACTGCAACCAACAAACGCTGCAACACCGATTCACCTTTAACAGAGTTGATCATTATGCTGCCCCTAACATATTGCCCTTAATTAGGCGATAAAACTGTCTCGGCACTAACCTAACGATCATGATCCGGTGGTACACGGTGAGCGCAGTTTTTTGAGGCCAATGGAACTGTTTCTTCCCCATTCCATTCGGCGTCTTACTCGCCCGCCTGGGACACTTGAATTGAGTGAGATTTTTCCACTATAAATTCGAGAGCACGTGCACGCGATACGGTCATTTAAAGTGTTTTCCCTCCAGCCGGTCGAACGGAAGAGGCCACCGTTCTCCCGGATGGTGTTCGGTTATTTTCAGGTAACGTTTTATAACGCTGTACTCGTCACGTGCACTGCGATATATTTATGTCTTCTTGGGAAGGGTTTTTTTTTTCTTCCAGCATTTTATTGCTCTTTGCGATCGTGACGATTTACGGCAAACTTCCATCGAGAGAAATATGCAAAATACGTTCGTGTGGAGAGATTGAGAAGAGAATGGCGAACGCCGGCAAATTGATTGAAAGTTTCAGCGCACTGCATTCGTTGATTGATGCTTTTCAAAGCAACAAAACAAAAGACTTCATCCGCGATCAGTGAGATTGGTAAAGTGTCGCACAACACAACAATGGAAGCTTATTGAAAAGTAAATGGATGGTAGATAGATTTATCGCCCTTTTTTCACAAATTAACAAGCGTTAGTGGTGTTTATTTTTACAATCTATTAGCATTGTTTGAAGGAATATAGCCCAAGAGACATTCCCTATGCTTTTCTAAGCGTACTCAAACTTGTTACATGTCAAATTACAGTTTTATCATGGGTGTATCAATACAAAACAGTTAATTAATCTTTAATAATCTCAGTAATCGTTCTATAAGCTGGTGCGGTAGCAATACTGCACTGGTAAGGTATGGATCCGAAGCCTCTTGAAGGTCAACAAAGGCTCTCCATACCCTACTTCGACTCAATACGTCCCCGGCGTATAGAACGGTAACATGTCTCTCCAAATATCTGAGCTTGGGTATACGGGGGAACCCAACCCCTTGGGAAGATGGGTGATATGGCTAAATTGAGCGGAGGGGGACAGCTAGCGTCTGTTCTCCATGTTAGGGGCGGCTAGCTGTCCTTTCTGTCCTGGCTTCCTACGGGACTTTAAACAGCTAGGAAGCGTAGGCCCTCCGACGAGATAGGGGGTTGGGGGAGAGGCCTTGCAAGCCACCCCCAATACTAACGCAACGAACGACAACCAAGTAATTTCGAATCGGAACAAACGATACAGACCCACGCAACCGAAAAAGGACTACGATTGGAAACTCGGAACATGGAACTGCAGATCCCTCACAGCACCTGGAAGTACCCGTATTCTTTCGGACGAGGTGAGGGCCCGCGGCTTCGGAATAGTAGCACTTTAGGAGGTGCGCTGGAAAGGAGTTACGGAGCGCCCCTATCGCTGTGATTGCATGATCTACCAGAGGGGTGGTGACAAGCAAGAACTCGGTACGGCGTTCCTGGTCATAGGTGAGATGCGAAAGCGAGGCTGTACTCATCCATCCCCGGCTGCATCCGATATCCCTCAGGTCTGACTCCACTTGATCCAGCCAACTAGCTCGCTGGGCTCCTCTACGCCTCGTGCCGAACGGGTCGCTGACGAGCACCTTCCTGACAGGGCATGAGTCCGGCATCCTCATCACGTGCCCCAACCAGCGTATCCTTCCGGCTTTGACGACCGTCTGCATCGTCAAACAGCTCAGCTAGCACACACCGCCAAAGATAGTCCGCAGCACCCGCCGTTCGAAAATGACGAGTGCATTGGCGTCCTCCGCCAGCATAGTCCAGGACTCGTGCCCGTAGAGGACTACCGGCCGTATCAGTGTGCGATAAGTCAGATTGCTCATTCTGAGTAATTACATAGACATCGTACTCTCAGACAAAGCCAGAAAGTTTATTCTATAAGTGTCCATCTTGTCCAGGATATCTTTTACCCTTGAAATGGCTCGGAAAAATTCTAATAGTAGCTCGAAATCAACTGATAACGTTGTAATGTTAAGGCGGCAGGACTAGTGCTTGGAAAATGTTTACAGTTTTAATTTTCAAAAGAGTAAATTAGTTTTTTTTTTGTTTTTTTTATTCATATAGAACGGCCTGGCCGTATTGCTTATTCTAAATTACAATTAAGGAACTTATTCTAAATTACAAAACTACAATTCACATGGGTTGGGAGTAGAGATGAGAATAACAACTCTTTTCAACGAATTAAATCATTCTCACTCCTTCACTGTAGCGATTCGAATCGTTTAACAACTCTTTTGCGATTCGAATCGTTTAGCAACTCTTTTGCGATTCGAATCGTTTAACAACTCTTTGAGAGTTGTTAGTCGCCACGGCGATTCGAATCGTTTAGCAACTCTTTTGCGATTCGAATCGTTTAACAATTCTTTTGCGATTCAAATCGTTTAACAACTCTTTGAGAGTTGTTAGTCGCCACGACGATTCGAATCGTTTAACAATTCTTTTGCGATTCGAATCGTTTAACAATTCTTCCGCGAATTAAATCGTCAAAGATTTTTAAAATCTT
>KZ061729.1:194655-281173 GCA_002091835.1 Anopheles maculatus | reverse complement strand
ATATGTTAAGGAATTCATTGATTTAAGATACTACTGTTCTAAGCTAAAGTAAATTCACGCTCTTCCAATATAAATTGTTTTGCTGAAAACTGTCTACAAGTGCCATACACAAAATAACACCATTATGTCTCGTTGTTTGTATGATATATTAATTCGGCCAAAAAAACATGTATAAAAATTTATCATTTCATTAAAACCGAGTTATTTAAACATATCTGCGTTTCGATTCGCAAGAGTTTTTGAAAATCTCTTCCTATTCAAATCGTAAAAAAGTTGTTAAGCTTTTCGAATCGCAAAAGAATTGTTAAACGTTTTGAATCGCAGGAGTTGTTAAACGATTTGAATCACAAAAGATTTTAAAAATCTTTGACGATTTAATTCGCGGAAGAATTGTTAAACGATTCGAATCGCAAAAGAGTTGCTAAACGATTCGAATCGCCGTGGCGACTAACAACTCTCAAAGAGTTGTTAAACGATTCGAATCGCAAAAGAGTTGCTAAACGATTCGAATCGCAAAAGAGTTGCTAAACGATTCGAATCGCAAAAGAGTTGTAAAAACTCTTCGTGAAGAGTATATTCAAATCATTCTTTAGGAAGAATTAAATCAATCTTTCACTCTTACTCAGTTCGCACAACACTAGTTGGGAGACATTTCCTCCTCCGAACCGTGAAAGGGCACCTTATCCCGGGTGTGCTCGGTTAGTAAATTAGTTAGCCCATAGTAATTTTTATATCGCTATGCCTTAATTTGTGCTTAAAGTTGTTTTTCTACAGGATACGGGAGCCATATTGATTCTCAATATACTGTGGACAATGATTTAAGACGAAATGTTCTTACAGAATAGACAAAAATATAGTTATTTAGAGCAACAGACCAGAAAATCAAGGTTTTTTATGCTCAAGATTTTTTGTGTGACAATACGGCACCATGCCGTAATAATGGATAAATAAATAAATAAATAAGATTTTTTGTGTCTTTATTTAAGGCATAATCATCCAATTTTCTTTTTAAATTTCACAATAAACCTTCTCTGTATTATTAATTCAAAATATCTAAATGCATACGATTTTTTTGTATCGTAACTACTATTTTTGTATTGATATTTAAACTTTTATTTAAAGTCTGAAACATCAGTTTTATGATGTTGAAAACAGCCTTTAAATAGTAAAAAAAAATAGAATCAATCACCGAAAATCTACGAAGATCTAATGAAATATAAAATTAAGAAGAAGTTCTTTTAACTTAAGTATTTTTAAAAATCCATGTTTTATGCTAAAACTGGTACTAAATGACAATTATGAATTTAAATCTATTTTTTATACACAACGCAAATATCACAAGTCCCTTTCCGATCACCATCAGTAAAAAATTCTACACAATTTTTACTGCAGATTGTGTATTTGTTAAGTATTATTTACGAAATAAAAAATTAGTTCTTGAGATATGAAATTCCGAACATCATAAAGAAAACTAAAAGAATATATTATTACGCTAAAGCAAACATTTTCATTTATTATTATGTAGTTTGATAAGAAAGGCAGAAAACAAATTCTAAACGGTTTACGTTAGTGAAACTTTACTTCGAAGTGATGTAGTTTACTTTCCTCTCTTGATAACTTAATTATTTTCTCTTGAAAAGAAGAAATATCTTCACACCTTCTCGCAAGTAAAATAAAAAAGTTGTACCGCAAACGTTCCTTGCTATCAGCACGATTGGTATTTTGCCAATAAGTCAGCACCTCCACCATAAACATTGGCGCTGGCATGCACTTCCAACCATCGTGTTCCAATTCCCAGCACGAAGCGTATGTCACCAACAACGTTGGTGCATCCTATTCCCAGTCGCACAATGGGAATTGTGCACCGGGCAGCCGTGCCAACCAACCGGCACAGTAAAAGAGGTTCCGGAAGAAGCAGCAAAACGTACTGAGACAACCGGTAGCGCATCGAACCATCCCGTGTGCCATACTCGATCGATTTTCTCTTACATTTGCCGGCTGGCTTACGGAGATGATCGGCAGCACGAGGATCGTTTTTCACTTCTCCGGCAAGGGTGCTAACACATCTGTTGGCTTCTTTATCCGCCAGCTTTGAATGGTGGTTTTCAATTTCAATGGAAATTCCACCACTCCACACTCGGAACATAGACACGCTTTTCTTCACTCCTTCACCCTCCTATCGCCCATCCATTATCAAGCGCCCCCGAGGGTGTTTGGTGGAAAATGGTTTTCTGCAATCTCTTCGCCACAGACACACACACACACCACTCTCGATGAGTCTGACCTCGATTTGTGGCACGCTCTTTTGCATCGGTGCGCCGTCAAATGCAAGTGGACGTTGCTCGCAGGCTGCCGTAGGTGGCCATTAAGCTGTTAGCTCGCGAACACAAGAAATCATCAAGAAACAATCACAAGATTAACCCCGCGGCTGATTGTTAGCGTGGGTAGGGTGATGCTATGATGCTTGTGTCGTTCCATTCGATCGGGAAACTTGTGCGAGAATTCGATCTCTCGCTCTCTTTTGCTCTTGGCACGCCATCATTTTCCATGCATTCCGCGAGTTGCATATGCAAATAGGGTGGGGTTGCGAAGGCATGATTCTACACCCGCCGGCTTCCGCAAACAAAGCCGCACGAACAAAAACATTGAAATAAAAAAAAACACATAACTTTCGACAAAACCCGACACAATCCCTTACGCGCGGGTTATTATAGGAAAGAAAGTTGACACCGATCGATGGGAAAATTGGGAAAGGTACCACACCACAGGTTGATAGTGAGCCGCGGGTGGAATCTGCCCATCGAAAGAGAAAACATGGCATAAGGTCTATACGGAAAGTCTTTTTTTAATCTTCATCCAACAAACACCTTCGCCACATGCAATTTGCTTCTTGAAAGGGAAAACAATATTTAAACTGTTGCCTTTTGCTTTCTTTGCGTTTGATTGGTTTTTATTCGATAAGCATCAGTTGATTGGTTTAGGGAAGGCTGCCGGCAGGACATTTAATACGTTTGATGTATCTGCGGATTTTTGATTACAGATTGTAGGCAACAATGTATCAGCACTGTGGCGTATTGATTTCACATTAATTAGCGTCTGCCATGATAAGATCACAGATCTGTATAAATCAAACGTTTTTTAATTGCATTTTCCAAAAAACAAGCCTTTGAAGATAGCTTTTTAAAAGATGCTATAATCTATAACTTTATGACAGCAGACTTCCAATTCTATCTGCCCTTTTAATATGTATGTGTAATATGCTAAATTAAGATTGTTTTACCAAGGAAAATAAATTAATAATACAATGACCTAACAGTATATAGGTTAGCCAGTCCGAGCCATTATTGAACTGTGAGCAAGAAAAAGTTGGCAATTTACTGGTAGAACTGGACTCAGTCTTACTATCTCAATATCTCTCAGGAAGATGTGGAAAATTCCACGGTAAAACTATGGTGTTATTAGGTTAGCAATGTCAAGAACCGTCTGTTGATCTATAAAATGCCTGATGTCCTAAAGCCCTAAAAGGAAGTAAAAAAAAACATCTTCAAAGTATACAACATAGACAGACTCTGAAAATTTCTCAAAATACCTATCGCGACGGACGAAGTTGGAACTACGTCTCTGAGACTTGAACTTTGACCAAAACTGACGAAACTCTCTATGCTGCGTTTAAGAGAAAGATACTCAGAAGGACTCCTTTTGTGTGGAAGGACAATGGAGGAGCCGTTACAATGACAAGCTCTACGAGCCGTCGTCCTAAGTCCGTCCTCATATACAGAGGAGGCGTGGTAAGCCCAAACTGAGATGGAGTGATGGCGTTGATGGGTCCGTCAGAACGGCTGGGATATTGGATTGACAAACGACGGCACTAGACCGTGAGCGAGGATCGAGGATTGTTGCGGCAGCTCGAGACTGCGAAGCGATAGTAGCGCGCCCGATAAGTAAATAAGTTTACATTTGCAGTTCCGGAACTAATGTAGGCATATGGGAGATTAGAGAAGTCTACCATGCCCTGCTTTTTTAAGGATTCAATTAATGTTGGACTACATTTGATTAAATTATTGAGAATGAGAACACGACGGAGATCGAAGAGAGCATAAGAGAGCTGTTCAACTTCAGACTAAACCACAAACATAAGAAGTAACACAACATAAGTTGTTTGGGTCAGTGACACTGTTCGTTTGATTTTAGCTGTACAACCAAACTGCCATCCAACGTCATCTGTCAAATCCGATACAAAACTGTACAACTGAACAGTGGCACCAGCCTTTGGGATGTTCCTTTTCAAATAAGTTTAAAATTAATTTAAGTTATATACAAGTTCTTCGGTTGAACATAATAATGATACATGTTGACTTTTGGCAGGTTCTAGATCTTCCATTTTTTGGAGTACTTACAGAAAATTTTTTTTTTAATATAGAGTATTTCCTGGTATTTTATAAAATGAAGTAGACTACAAATATCGGGAACTAACCATCCTCAGATTATGATGGCTCTCAAGATGAAGAACTTTCCAGTGTCAAATAATGAATGGCAATGCTGGAATTAACAATCTGCCAACTAAAATCTTCATCGACTTCGGCACAATCGCCACTGGAATGAATCAAATCCCTCAAATTAATTATCCAACCTTATTTCTTCCAAATCCACCTCACACTACCTCCTAAACCTTCCCATCGTCTAAAACACATTATCGCTCACACCTTTCCAGAACTGGGTCAGAACGGACGGGACGGTTTTGGGAGTTTTGTTTTATGGCCGACCGCACCTGTAAAACCGATCCGCACGCGCTCTATGCTAATGAAGACGGAACCGTTCTTTTGTTCCACTTCTTTGGGGGAGAAATGATCTTAACACCATCTCTAGATCCAACCGGTGCACCGTGCGCCATCCGCCCGTATCCGTATCGGGATGCGTATGAAGTAACGTTTATCTCAAGAAGTTCCCGGGATCTCCCGCCCGGGACCACTGCCAGGGGAGGTGGCTTTCATTTCATCGTCCAGCATTCATGTTTCATTCTTTTCCCGTTCCCGTGCAGTGGGAAACGCAACGCGCCCACCTCTTTGACTTGACCCATTTTCTTACGCTCCTTCCTCCTACCATCTTTGGTGCTTTAGATCTTTCTTGGTGTCTTTCTCGCTCGCGCGGGCGCTTGCGTCTCACTCTCCAAAATGTTATTCCGTGTGGATGTCGTAAAACTTTCCAAACCCACACCATATGGATGATAAGTAAGGCGCACGATGCGAAGACGACGGGAAGGGATGTCGGGGTGGGAAGGTAAGAGAAACAAAAACGAAACATCTCCAGCCCAGAGAATGAATGGAGCCGCGTGCGGGACACGAAGAAAAATATCTCACTCAATATTTGGGTCAGTGACAAAATCCTCTATCACTCTTACAAAATCGGGATCTGGCTGCAGAGGATGAAGGTTTTTGCTGGCCGCCTCGATTCAGAATGGATGCTGCGACGCCGAGATTATTTAAATAGCGTGTCATTTTGTCATGTGCTAAACTAGGTGTTGGTGCGTTGGTGAATTCTTTGGATGGTGTAAGAGCAACGTAGATTAAAAGCCAGTTCACCTGTTCATTCCCTACCGCGCCACGCACTAAACGAGGTCATTCTTGGGATATCCGGGTGCAACAAAATTTGCCAACTCTACGTCTACGGCCACGGTCGGAATTGCGCTTGCAAATGAACACATTTATTTAACTCGCAAGTGTCTTCTTAACAGTGCTTCACACTTCTGAAGGGCAGTACATCGAGGAACGAGTGCTACAAATGTTGAGCAACGAAAAGAAAACCGGTACCGTACCATGTGCACCCGGTTCCCGGCGGTCAGTCAGAAGCGGGATCGTCGTGCCATCCGACGGATCGGCACCCGGTTTGCGTGGATTGTGCGTTAGGGGTGGAGGATACATTTAACGGTATCGTCCCGGAGGTGGCGTTGATCGTTTTCTATGTTAATAACATCTTGGAGGTGCGGGAACGTGCTTAACGGCGCTTCCGACGAACGGGCGCGAAATGTGCAGCCGGTCAGATTAGGTGAATTAAAAATCTAAAGCGCAGAGTTTGAATATTGATTCTGTTTAAAAGTATTTCAATGTTCTTTTCGTGTGAAAGGATCTTTTAGACTGTTGCAAGAACTGCTGCTGCTTTTAGACGGCTGTATCAAATTTGCGTTATACAGGATGTCTTAAAGAGTCTTTTCAAACTTTCCCAGATACATTCGAATCCAAATATAGCTGAATTCATCCCAAGGAATTTTAACCAATTTTTGGAATTTTCCAGCTATTTTAATATCGGAAGTTACAGATTATTTTCTACATTATTTCTACAGAATATTTTTGGGTTTTATAATAGCTAATAAATAGTTATTTAATTTGCTACAAACTAAACTTGAATAAACCAAAGGAATCAACCATACCAGGATGACCGTTAATATAATGTGAGGAAAATTTAAAACTTATGGAAAAGCGTAATAAAAATCAGGATACTATTTAAATAAATAGTGTCTTTGAGATGATTCCGGGATTTTCTATTGATATGACATAATCGTTTAGTATAATTGCAATGCCAGCAAGCGATACAGTGACAGACAAAACATTAAGATATCCTTACAATCTGTTTGTTAATCAATTCTTACGATTGGTATGATCTTCCCAAAACGGGGCGGCCCGATAGTAGGTGCGACAGCGGTGCCGGTCTTCACACGCAGGACCAGGGTTCAAGTCTCATCTGGGCCGTTCCTCCATAGTGAGGACTGACTATCCAACTATGCGGTAAAAATAAGTCTAGTAAGCCAGAAATGGCAGGCATGACCTAAGAGGTCGTTAGGCCAAGAAAGAAGAAGAAGAATCTTCCCAAAACATCTATGTTCCCTTGCATGAGCATTAATGCATTAGCATTATCTCAACTATCTATTGGTATTTTAATTATTTTGTTTAAAGATTACCAATCATCGCGTTACAATATAAAAATAAAGAAGTCAATTAAACCTACTATCAAGACCCAGCTCATATTAAAGATTAAAAGGAAGTTCTCACGTAAAACGTGGATCAAATTCGATTTTTTTTAATGATACAATGATGCTATTGTGCTCATAAAATTTTCAACTATTCTACAAAAAGTGAAATCTATTTACACTCTTTGGTTGGTCTTATGCTATTCTTCGTCCATGTCTGTGATAAGTTTCTATGTCAAAAGCGGCATGTGTTTCTGAAGAAACCAAGAATCTATGTAAACAAAGTAAAATGTGATATGGTTTTACTTGAATACTGGACAACCATCAATCACCTTGTCAAACCAGAAGATATACAAGCGACAAAGATCGAGAATGTTTTAGGAAACAACTGCTATCCACAAGAAATTATAAACTGTTAAAATCGTTGTTAAATTACTGTCAAATAATCTCAAAATTGCGATTTAAACCTATTCACCGTTGACCCTGATAGGTAGTAAATACTTATGAGAACCTTTCAAGAAAAGCCTTAAAATGTTCCGTGACCCGCGTCCTATACAGTTTAAAGAAAAGTATTATCAACACTTTTGTTCTCCGCACATGACTTGTAATGCTATGTCAAATGTCATCTGATAAGCTTTCCGTTGCACACAGTTTTGATGTATCGTTTTTGACATTTTGATCGAATCTGTAACTTTATTTGTTGACGCTTCTTGCAATCATGAATACCAAAACTTGACCTAACACTTGTTACTAATTACATATACTACAGCTGCCATATTTTTGCCTTATCAACTGAAAACCCCTGCAATGTCCAATTCTACAATCCAACGATAAAGAATAACTTTACAGCTCCGCCACAAACGATGCGCGAAACACCCGAAATCACTTCACAGCAACACGCTGGACGAAAAAAAAACAACCCTGAAATCCCCGAAAAAACCCATCATAAAATTGTATCACAAACGTGACAAAATCGGACGGTAAAGTAATTTAGATAACGGTACACTAAACAAGTCCACTATCGGGAAGCGATCGGGAAGCGTTTTGGGCCACAATAGATTCGGCCAGCCAAACATTGATTGGCGAGTGTGTGTGACTGAGATGGAGAAGCACCAGCAGTACGGGTAGTGTGAGTGACAAAAAAATACGAAGAAGCAAAAAAAAAAAATACACGGAATACCACCATCACAGCTGACCCAAATTCCAGTGGCCGGTGCTAATTATTTACCTTACTTCACTCCTTTTCGCCAGCTCCAATAGAAGCCGAGCAGCGACGAACGCAAAACGAACGCACATCAGCACCGTTTTATGCAATTACGGAGGATTTTTTTTTGTTTAGCAAAAAAACACAGGGAAACCACATTAAAGCGATCAAACATGCGTGTCGGCGCGATTTCCAAAAAAACTAAATTTCTAACACGAACGGGAAAGATTTGTGCGACAGTAGTGGCGACGAACCTTTTCCGACCGACAAATGTATTAATCTGTCAGAAACCGGTACTCTACCGAGGTTCGTTGTCGAAAGCGGCGTATGCCTAGTTAGTTTGAAAGCATATCTTGGACCGTGGTTGTGGCCTTAGATTACTGTATTCAAATCAAAAAATCACCTGCTAAACGCAATTTCAACTCATCACACCCCGCTGCTGTTTTGTCGAATCGCAACCTTGAACGCCTAGCTCGATGGCTCCATGGTGGTGGTCGCACACGTCGCCACCGTCTGACAGCCTCCTCCTGATCCTCCTCTCGCCGAATCGTTACGGTGGCATACACACACACAGCTTGAACTTGACCGTGGCCAATTTTCAACCTTGGATTGTGTTGGAAAGAAGAGGTCGAAGTCGAAGTTCGCGGGCGCGCGCGCGCTCTCGAGACTGGTGAGAGTTGAAACCGAACCGAAGCGGAATTGTTTTATGTCTTTATTGCGGGAGGAGAGGTTCTCTTCAGTCCCCCGGACATTCCCTCATCGCCACGTCCCGCAAGCGCTAATGTGAGGGAAATGATCATCAGCCGCCTGATGGGTAGCATTTTGTGCAGATTAAGCGCGCGATCAGGTTGGATTGAGGAAACAAAGTGATCTTTTAAATTAAATGCACCATGCCCAGAGCATTAGCGGAATCGCAACTGACTTACTCGATTGGTTGGTTGAGCCCAAAACCAAGCCAAAAACTGGGGGAAGCGCACATTCATGCAGTACAGGGAGCATATGCAGTTGCGAGTAGAAAGTTGGTCCCCGTTCAAATGATGTGGTAAATGACCGTATAATGAAGAAAATAGCCAACCAGTATCACTTCGCGCCGAGGATCGCCGTCTTGTGAATGGTTCGCAATAAAAATCGTGTGGTCTACCCTGATTCGTGTTTAGTCACAAATGAAGCTTAATTTATGGACATACATTTGTGGTGTAGTGGAGGAAGGGAACCGTAGTGTTTTCCTTTTAACTGCCGAACTTTGCACGATCGCTTTATCAATGTGACAGAATTACATAGTTATTTATTATCTTGTACGAAAGCAATCCTTTTCATTTCAAATAACTAACATTACAAAGGAGAAAACGACTCAAAGCGTTCATGCAACTACAAGAGAAATTGATTTATGCTTCGTATTGTTATTTATAGTTTAGATTACTAGCGACGGTACGCTTACAGGTAGAAAACCCGAACCACACGAATCACTAAAAGTAATAAATAAACACAGTTTTGCATGCGGGGCATGATTGATCAACACAGTTTCGCTTTCGCTCGTCCGTTATACGCCCTTAAGGCATCGATTGAACATCAATCCTTCTCCTTTCATTTTAGCACCACGATAGAACGACTCACTTTCGGGGAATCGGCACAGCTTTAGCTCTATCGAAACCGAAACCACCCATCGAATCAACAACAACCCACCCTTCTCCTTCTCGACCTGGCGACCGTAGTAATCGATTATAAATGTTTAAAGCGTGCCAATTCCGAGCCGGCTAGCCTTCCAATCCCAGTTCTTTGGGTGCATTTTGGTTTGGCTTTCGTCCGCAACGCGAGTATGCTTTCCCCGGGCAGTGAAATGGTGATATCCAGCCAGCACATGCAATAGAGCGACGGTGGCCGTTTGTTGTTTGCGAAAGTGAATGCCCGAACCGAAAAAACAGGGTTTCGGTTTGGAAAATGATGGCCTACTTGCTGCTTGGTGGCGGTATGTCATGTGCCGCTCTCGCTCGTTCGATAGCTTCGGGAAGAGACTGCTGCATTTGTGAAGTGAATAATTTTTGGGTCACATTTAGAACATGAGTTGGATGTGTTTTATCGCGTTCTAGAAGGTGCGCTATGCAAAGTGCTTTTTGCAGCAAGAAAAAAGAATTTAGAAAGAGAGAATTACCAAGGAAATAGGGTGCCAAGAGATGACCTGTTGTAATAAGTATGGTTAACTGATCGTTTTCTGACAAGAGATCATATATCGCAATAAGCTCAGTACCTTAAGGAATTATTAAACGATCTGTTTAACTACCAGCAAGAGACCTCCCCAGTAGATGATGCGACTGCCATCTTACGTTGTAGAAACCCGAAAAGACATTTTGGCTAGTTAAAGAACGACAGGGGGGTTTTAGACTACAACGCAATAATAGTCGAACTGATGTATTCGGGATCCTGGATCCTGGCTTTTTTTTCCTATTTCTCAAGAAGCATGACAAGTTTTGTGAGCGCCGCAATTGTAGAGATATTTCGGTTTTGTGGACGGTAATCGACTTGATAAATTCTTTAGGCTAATTGGCTTACTAGTAAACTATCAGCAAAAATTTCGCAACGAAAAATCTTCCACCAATCAGTTCTTCTACTTCAATTTTGACTCTACAACGTTGAGAGGTCGGGGATTTTTTTTTTAATTTATTTGATTATACTCTTAGTTGGACCGTTATTCTTGAGTACAGAGGTCACGGTTCGGAAGAAATCTTTAGATCTTTAACATGTGCCAAATCTTGCAGAATATAGCAGATCAGTAACTGTATGATTTTCATTGATAGGTCGCATATGCCAACATAGCCAGAATACAATACAGCCATTAAAAATCCCAACATACCTTACCATGCTTGTTAGAATGACAGTCGCATGTCAAGTGATGGACGATGGAAAACTCCAAGAGGCCTATGATGAGAGCCTTCACTACAGGCGCTATGATGAGGCGCTACAGAGAGTCATTCGAGACGTGGAGGTGGAAACCCATGAACTAGCTTCAATAAGTTATTTAACATCGTGGCATAATGAAGTAAAGGACATGGGTGGATGAGCAACTCAGGTAGGCCTATGCTACCACCAAGAGCATTCGCCGTGGAGACTAGCTTTAGTGACTTCTTTACAACCTAGCAGTAAAGCAGTAGGAAACTTTAGGGACTAGCTTCCGTAAGACAATTTAGATGTTGGCATACGTTGATGACATGTAGACGTTATTGGTTTGAGACTTTCCTAAGAAGCAAACGCTAATCAAAGGAATGAACCAACCAAAATAAGGCTATATCAATAAAATATGTATTAAAATGCGTTAAATAAATCTTGAAATAGTTTTTTTCTTCCAAACCTCATCGAGGACAAACATTGTATTGTTAAGAAGCTTATACCTTACATCCTACGTACAACCAAAACCACAAAAACCATACGATGACGAGTGCAAAAAGTGACGATTGTACAAAGTGTACACCATTTCTATATACTCTTTTTCCCCATCTTCTTCATGGGAAGGTGTGTATCGTTTCGCTTTTCGCCGCATTAACTTTTAATAGTTTCTTTTTTGTTTTGTTTCTTCGCGGTCGTGGTTTTAACACCTACATTCGTAACGAATAGCAGGGAAGAACGTCAGAACAAAGCAAGAGATTGTGGGGCAATCAAACATAAAAAAAGGATCAACAAACAAAGCTTCTTTCCCCAGCAAATCTTGGTAATAATATCTCGGTCATCAATTTTTTGGTGCCTCCCGGGAGACTGACACACGTGTAACTGAAGAAGCTCTGCTAGTGTGATGGAGTGGCTAATGGGGATGTTATGAGAATTTTCTCATTATTTACCACTATCATCCCTGCCTTACTCAGTCCAAATTAACCTTAGGCACACGATTACCTTTGGGAGAACGCGTTCCTTCAGAGAGAACTTCTTGAAGTTCAGAAACTTCAAGACTGGAAAGCATGAATGGTGGTAAATGCAGCAAATGTGCATGCGTTTTTGAAGGTTGCCGAGTGTTGTACCCCGATGCGTTACAAAAGGTGGTTGAACAACTTTTCTTTTGGCTTCAGTGTCTTCAGGAGGTAGAAAAACGAGACATGAGCTTTCGTGTTTTCTGCTCGGTAAGAGAATGCAAAAACCAATTCACTGTAGGATGAGAGCGGAACATTATTTTGTAAAGCTTTTTTCTTACATTTTTTGGAGCAAAATTTTATGTTATTTAACATTAATAATAATAAAGTTTAAGTTCAATTTAAATTAATTGTTCTAATTCAAAAAATAATATTTCCAGAAGCAAAATATTCCGCAAGACCACAAGGCAAACGTAACTAAACTGATCCAAAGAGTCTACCCCAAGGTGCAGAGGTTCACAGACCAGTTGGCAATGCCTTGGCCGGTAGGTGCGCAATCTTGAACTTGAACGGTGTCACGCAAACGAACCGTTCAACCGAACGTACCACCAAACAAGTTTGTCAACCACAGGCGATCCAAGTTTCGCTGCCATGCAACCAACAACAGATCGCCCTGTACTATGTATGAGGCCCGATTCCGAAGACTCATTCCTTCGCACAGAACAATCGACGTTCTGTTGTGCTTCGGCATCGGTACAACAATTCACCATAAAGATGGTGCGTGCTGTCAGGCAGCAATGTAACCAATTTTAAAAGCCTAAAGACACAACAGTATCGCAATCAGGTTGGGTTGTTGTTTTTGTATGCAAATCACATCCGAACCTCAGCACATATCTCGTGTCAGAGGGCAGCACAATTCGGGGAGTGCAGTGCGTCATATTGAAAGGTTGATGGAACGTATCAACCATTCCAGCTGTAAATCATTTCCCCACAGGAACAATTGAATGGAAGGGTTATGAAATTATGGGTTTCCTCTTGTCCAAAAACCCGGGAGAAAGTACGTCAAACTTATTGGGAGAATAATTCGGACGAATTACAGTCCGTCGGAAGAGGAGTTGTTATTATATTTTTGGAGCGTGCAAAGGAATGGAAAAATATACATAAAAATATACATCTTTAAGTGATCGTGCACGACAACTTTTTTTTACCGAAAGTTTTGCAAACACAAACCACTTTAAATACCTCTCAGAAGGTACCGCCTTCTATTGTTCGGGCAGTGAATTGGCTCGTTTTTTTGTGATTCATTGCCCTTACGGTTAGGAGCAGTTTTCCGACAAGTACCACCCCTAATCCGGTCACTGTTTGAAGTGGTGAAAACTGTGCTTCAAATTGTTGGCGGTACGGTTTTCCCTACTCAGCGCCACTCTCGCCGCCCGCACTGGTCAAACTTCGCGAAGAGAAAGCTTCCGAATAATAGAAGAAGCACAGCGTGTCTCTGTGACGTGTTTGGTTGGGCATCATCATCGTGACGCATTGAATCATACACTACGACGGCAGATGATATGATGCTGAATTGCTTTCCTTTATTTGTACTTTACTGGCTGTTTGTATTTGTGCCTGATAGTGGACACATCAAAAGGGTTGAAGTATACATATGTGCGGCCGGAAGCGGGAATGAAGCATCGCCAGATGAATCATGCACCTTGGAATTATCCTTTGGCAGAACGTGAAAGCGCTACTTTTTTAATTAGCGGACCGTCAAGTTTGCAGGGCATAATGTTTAGCTTCAGATGAAGAAGAATGGAAATATTTTTTATATGTAAATGTTGTTTAAGAATGTCTTTTTCGAATGATACTTATAGTATTTTGAGTGACAATAACTAATAATATTAATTGCCTTTTCACATAGTCTTTTGCTTATTGCTAACACTTGATTTGTTTCATTTTATCTCATTTGGAGAGTTTTATAACGACTTTTTTAATGATAACAAACTTCGATAGGTATAGATAATATGCAACTCCTTAGTTATTTGTTTGTCAAAACATTTGTTAACAGATTGAGCATGTTTTAATAAGAACGACAACGGAGAAATGTTGGCATTTAATAAGAAAAGAGAACAAAATATTTGTGTATTCTCAAAAGCTATAAAAATCTCTCAAAGCATTTAAAAGAACAACATTAAAAATGGTTAATTTTACTCTATTGATGAAATTATTGAGAAGTAGTAGTAAAACTCTCTAAATTTGCTACGATTTACTTAAGAAAGATTCACCTAGTTTAATCGTTTCCTTTTAAATAAAAAAAAACATGAAAAAAGTATTTTATTACACATTTCTCATAATGCTATAAAATTTTATTCCATTTTTGTTTATAATTTTGTGAATTTAAAAGAAAATTTGGAATAAACTCTTGAGAAATTTGGCAAGCTTCAGAGAGATCATTTATCAGCGTTTATGTATGCTAATAAAATAAAATTAAAATATTAAAAGCAAGCAAAATGATACTATGGTATGTTAACAAAAGTTGGCAGCATATCACAAAGAAGTTTACCAATAATTTAAGAAATAAATAAGAATACTAATTGAAGGTATAACTTCAAGATTCTGATGCTGATGTTTAATAATCCAAAAAGTAACAAGTTTTGGTCCTAATTTGGGAGCAAAAAAAACGTGAAAAGACTAAAAGAATGACCAATAAATTGTGTCTCGTAAACAAAACCAAAAGAGAGAAAAAACATGAACAAATAAGAAAGTTACATTATGCTTGCTTCTTGATCGAAGAAGCCCGGTCAAACGGACAACAGAAGTTGCTGTGTTTGCTATGGTTAACAGTGGCTGGCTGTTGCTTTGTTATTTTATTTCACTCCCCAAACATAACGCACTCACATGGTTCGTGTCGTGATCCCATTTTCTCACAAAAACCGTCGAAAAAGCTCCAAAAAGTAATTGTGCTGAGTGCAACGCACGAACACATCAGTAACAGGAAAAAGTAAAGCTTCAACAACAGCAGCAGCAGCAAACTGCCCTGCAGACTCAACACCACCGGTATTCGCGCGTTGAGATTTGCCACTTTTCCAGCCGGAGTTTGGAGGCAGCGAAACAAATTAACGCTCATCCGCAGCACACAGACCATGTGGTGGTGGTCCGGTGTGCTTATCGGCGGTACTTACCTGTGCCAAATAGCAAATCCACCGCTGTTCCATGTTGATGTTGCTGCTGCTGCGGCTGCTGTTACTGCTTGCGAGACGCACCCGTGTGGAAGCTGCTTGAACTTGGACGAAACTATCGCGAACGATGGCAATGGAAGAAGGCAAGGATCGTCGGGTGGTTTCTGCGTACAATTTCAGCAATACACATCGGCCAATTAAAGCCGGAGCAGGTTAACGTTCTCGGAGTGTGTGCGCGCGCGCGCTTCTTCGTCGGTTGGATCTTTCTGCTCTTCTCACGGGAAACAGGCACACACATACACGACTGCACACAGACACACCGAACACAAACACACACACACTCACAAAAGATACGCACCGGGAGCAGGATGGTTGGATGGTAGACCTGAAGCAAGAATATCTTCGCATACACTTGAGCACAACAGACCCGGGTCAATTACCCTCGGCTCGGGAGGGAAGCAGGAGTGCGTTAAAAGAATTTCGCTGTCAGCGGTGGTGATTGTTGTCAAGGTGTAGCAAAAAAAAAAATGCTTGACCGACAAAGTTTTCCAGCGATTACTGCGATTTCACTTTTTTGGTCGCGTAGATCTGCGCTAGTCTCAATTCTGTGTTGTCCTGCTGACGAAAGAAACCCGTACTATATATGTTTACACGTCGTTTGCACACCAGGAAAGGAAGAAAAAAAACACAACACACTTCCACACACACACACAAATTTCTAGGCCGCAAGGAAAAGCCTTCGAAAAGGACTCTAGAACGCTATCAGCAAGTTGCTACACCAAATTCGTCGGGCTGTGTGGCGTTTGGTGCTAGAGGAATGCGACCCGTTTATGGTTCCAAAAGAGGCAAACCAATGCTCAGTAGCCGGTTGCGGTGAATACAGGTATCGGGGCAGGTGCAAGGTGCACAAACTGTTGATTCACCACGGTTTTTACCTGCACGGCAGAGCTCGGAACGGACGGCGAACGATCGGACTTCTTGAGAAAGCCGTCCACACGAGACGACTGTCGGGAAAGAATTGAACGATGGTATCGAGCGACGAACGTTACCTTGGCCCATGGAATGGCGAGAGATGAAATTGCAGTGCGGAGAGTGTGCACTCTTCTGTTGGGAGTTAGTTACGGGAAAAGAGAGAAATCCAAAGCTCTTCCACAAGCACTGCGAACAATGGTATACGGACAATAACTTGAAGACGTTCACCAAGATTAGCCAGATTTGTTTTGTGTTCTCTCCTTATTCCAACGATTCGTGGTTTCCCATATGACTATGTCGACTGTCTAATAACCGTCAAATAGTGGCTCTCTGCTTCAAGAATTTGCACCATCTTTCTGCATTCGTTAGCCGTCTTGAAGTGAAGTGTCCTGTACTACAGTACGTATTAAGTATCAAAGAAATCGTACATCTTAAGCTATTTGTAGAATTAACAACTAATGTAATTGTAACTTGCAATATCTTACAGCCCGGACGTATCTTAACTCTTCTTCTTTCTTGGCCTCTTAGGTCATGCCTGCCATTTCTGGCTTACTAGACTTATTGTTACCGCATAGTTGGATAGTCAGTCCTCACTATGGGGGAACGGCCCAGATGAGACTTGAACCCCGGTCCTGCCGTGTAAAGACCGGCGCCGCTGTCGCATCTACTACCGGGCCGCCCGGGAAGTATCTTAAGTATACTAGAATTATTTGAATAATCAAATTTCATTTTGATTTACAGTGTTTTCCTGTTTCCTCCAATGTGAAACAAGCGTTCAGATGTTTTAAATAACTTGTTTAATGAACTACAAGACATTGCAAGACAAAATATGGGGTGACCCGGTGGTCTTCACACTGCAGGACCGGGGTTCGAATCCCTGCGGACCACCTCCCCGTACGCAGGACTGACTATCCAGCTACGGGTAAAACTAAGTCATAGAGAGCTAGCAATAGCAGGCCAAGACCTCACGAGGTTGTAGTGCCAATGAAGAAGAAGAAGACATTGTAATTAAACGCTTATGACAACACTAACTAGGTATGGGTAGAGAAGAAATGATTAGAACCTTATCGATGATTAAAAATACTCAGTAAAATGTTGTGATATTGTGATCACAGTGTTAAAATGTTTTAGATTTCATTTTAAAACCGTTTTAATTCCAAAGCTTCTGTATAATTAATTGTGGTACGCTGTTTTCTAGCTATTAAAGCAACTTGATACCTTTTTTTTACTATTTCACTCACGGGCTTTTGGTACAGTTTCGCACGCTTTTGACGCATATAAAGTACACTTGAAAGACGAGGCGTCTCAACAGCTTCGGCTAGACGTGAGAAAGCTGCTGTTACACTTGGTCAGAGGCCAGTACACTGTTAAGCATCTGGTATTACTTGAGATCCCCGACCAGTGCTGCTTACCGTGTTTCAAACTAATAAGAGCAATTCACGTAAAACAATCGTTTGTGATATGTACTTCTCTGTTGTTACAGATTGGAAATCTCTTTTCTCTCTAGCGAAGTGATATTGCTTGCGGAACTGTTTGGGCAGAGATATAATAACGAAAAATTATCTGTTTCATACTTCCTGTATTGTAGAGTGTGGTTATTACACGTTACAGTAAATTTATGCGGTTTTCTAACCGAAAACCAAAATAGCGAATATATACTGACATAAAGGGAAAAGATAAGTTATCTTTACTAACTGCATATTACTGCTTGTTCACTCTCTTTTCAAACCATAGTAAATGTTCAACCATTATCTGCGTAGTAGAAATACATATCCGTTGAATGTGTGTAAAATGTGAACATTTACTTTCACCCTGTGATTATTACCAATTAGCATGTGCAGCACAAAAGAAATAAGATAAAGAATGATCCTTATCGGCTGACTAAATTAGGTTGTTTAATTAAACGCTAACCAACGTTTACCTAAAATGACGTTACGCAAAGAGTCCTAAACAAAACTAAACGAAAAGCACACTGAATATTAGTACCTTGAATAGGAGGAATTTGAGATTTTTTCCGTACCGTTCGAAAAAAAAACATTCCCTAAACACGCGGCGGCATTTGAATTCAGAGGAAAGCGACTCTTTGTTTTCACAGAGAAACAGTATAAACAATTTTTGTATGCTAAATCCCATTTTTGCAGTTCACACACCGGCAGCACCACCAGCACTCTAATCATCAAACTTGATGGAATTTACAGATGTATCGATAAGTCCACCCGAATACCCGGTACGCTTCTTTTTCGTCTTTTCGTGACGGAACGATTTGCCCTTGGTGTGCTTTAGCACCTGGTTTGCCCGTTCACCGTACGAACCGTAGCCTTTTTGCTGCAAAGAGAGGGTAAAACAAAACAAACACAAATTATTGCAAACGTTTTATAGTTTTAAGAAACACATGATATACATACGCGGTTGGGAAATAAATGAAATTATCGATCAATCGTGTTCATTCCGCGTGTTCTTCGTCTGATTCGTTCGGAAGTACCTTCGGCTTCAGGGCAAAGCACCGAACGCACTTCAATTTGTTGGCAAAATTGTGCTTTTTACAGTCGGCACACTTCCAATCACCCAACTTTACCGGAAACTTGATAGTCTTCCGCTTGGTATCAACCGGATCTACAACGGTGGAAAACCGGGCACAGAAACATGTGTCGAATTGTTCCTTGTTGGACGCGTTACACTCCAAACAGATCCACCGTCCCGTAAGGTCGTTTAGCTGCCGACCGGTAACGTACGGTGCGACAGTTGCACACACTTTGCATGCATCTTTCAAATTATTCTTCACCACATTCGGTTCGTAGCATTCCTTACATTTCCAGGTGCTACGTGCAACTTTACACGTACGGCATATTAGGCGAACGGCATAGTTCACTGCAGCACATCCGGTACATCGCCACTCACCGCGTCGTTCATTAGGTTCGATGTTTACTGTGCCATCTTCCGCAGGATCCTTTGCTGAGCTTTGCTTTGATTGCTTGGTAGTGTTTTGTGGTTTAGGTAGCTTCTTCTTTGACTGATCTTTGCTGGTCGGGGTCTTTGCTGGACTTTCATTTGATATCGTTTTAGTGTTTTGCGGGTTGGATTTGTTCTTCATTGGCTGATATTAACGTAAATGCGTAATAAGACATAAGGATTGTAAGTGATAAGGGTTCGTGTTACCTTCCACAATTAAAAAAAAGTTCACGTGACAACGGAATGGAGAGCGTGAAGAAACCATAATCTACAATCTCCCACATTCCGTGCCCGTATCTGATTGCTCGTCTTTATACAAAGAGTTACACATTGGCAGCAATACATGCCAACGCATGAGTAATTTAACTACTACAACAATCGCTACAGAAACAACCCGTAACAAATTCCAATCTGAGTTTTCGTTGACATTTTAGCACCCGGTGCGCAATCCTTGCTAAAGGAGCAAACAATTTGTTTCTACACGAACGATCGCACTTAGAAACAAGTACGTAGACGAGTGAACGAACGATGATTGATCGCAAATTATGATTTATCTCAAGCCTCCACACACGTTCTGCCACTCCACTTTGTAGTACTCACCTTAGCTTCGTACGAGTTATCCATGAGCCGATGATCAATGTCAACTTGATCCGCGCGCACTCGTTGGAATCGGTTTACGCCGCGCTTTTCATCGCTGTTGGTGAACGATTTGCGTCCGCTGTTGGTGAACGATTTGCGTCCGCTGCCGAAACCACTGCTGGCGCTTCCACCATTCTGTTTGTTGAAATTCGTTTTGTTCGGTGGAGTTTGGAACTGAAATTAGAAGATACAAATTTACGTTAAACAACAACCTCATGGGACTAACAGGACTGTTTTTTTTTCATTTACGTTTACAGAGAATAAAGACTCTGAAGTGCAAAACGATCCATACATACCTTGTTGTTTTCGTAACTTCCCGGTTGATCGCTAGACCGTACGAAGTTGCTGTAGGGATTTACTTTTTTCGGTGGAGGATTGCTCTGTTGTTCTTGCTCTTCCAGCTTTCTTTTCTGTCCCACATGATTGTTTGGTTGTTTCGCTTTTTCCGAAGGTTTATCCTCTTCCTCCGATTCTGAATCTGACGATGACGTTTCTTCCTTTGCTGGTTTTACAGGCGCTTTCGTAGTGGAGGAATTTAATAAAGCAGGTTTTTTCGCTGCTGGTGCTGTTTCTTCCTCATCCGAACTATCTGAATCATCCGACGATTCTGCTTTCCGTTTAGCGGTTGCCACTACCGGATTCTTTGCAGCAACTGGTTTGTTGGTAGTTTTTTCATCCGCGGAAGAATCGTCCTCACTGCTCGATTCTGTCTGCTGTTTTTTCGCTCCTGCAGGTGTAGCTGACTTTGCAGGTGTTTTGACGGCGGGGGATTGAGCAGATTTCTTGGCAGCCAGTTTTGAATCCTCCTCTGAACTTTCATCAGAGCTATCTTCCGACGACTCAGCTTTCTTAGCTGCGACTGCTGGTGTCGCTGCCTTTCCTGGTGTCTTAGCATTTGGCGTGGTAGCCAGTGCGGATTTCTTGGCCGCCGGCTTCGATTCCTCTTCCGAACTATCGTCCGAGCTATCTTCCGACGACTCAGCTTTCTTAGCTACGGCTGCTGGTGTCGCTGCCTTTGCTGGTGTCTTAGCATTTGGCGTGGTAGCCAGTGCGGATTTCTTGGCCGCCGGCTTCGAATCCTCTTCCGAACTATCGTCCGAGCTATCTTCCGACGACTCAGCTTTCTTAGCTACGGCTGCTGGTGTCGCTGCCTTTGCTGGTGTCTTAGCATTTGGCGTGGTAGCCAGTGCGGATTTCTTGGCCGCCGGCTTCGAATCCTCTTCCGAACTATCGTCCGAGCTATCTTCCGACGACTCAACTTTCTTAGCTACGGCTGCTGGTGTCGCTGCCTTTGCTGCTGGTGTTTTGGCATTCGGCGTAGCAGCCAGTGCAGGTTTCTTAACCGCCGGTTTCGATTCCTCCTCTGAACTATCTTCCGAAGACTCTGCTTTCTTTGCTGCAGCGACTGGAGCCTTTGCAGGGGTCTTCGCCGCTGCAACTGCTGGTTTCTTCACCGTTGCTTCATCCTCGGAAGAATCATCATCGCTGCTGGATTCTTCTTGCTGTTTCTTAGTTGCTGCGGCTGCTGGTGTCGCTGCGTTTGCCGGTGTTTTGAGGGCGGAGGATTGAGCAGGTTTCTTAGTCGCCGGCTTCGAATCCTCTTCTGAGCTGTCATCAGAGGTATCGTCTGACGACTCAGCTTTCTTAGCTACGGCTGCTGCCGTCGCTACCTTTGCTGCTGGTGTCTTGGCATTTGGCGTGGCAGCCAGTGCAGGTTTCTTGGCCACCGGCTTCGATTCCTCTTCTGAACTATCGTCAGAACTATCATCTGAAGACTCTGCTTTCTTAGCTGCGGCTGCTGGTGCCTTTGCAGGGGTTTTTAGTGTTGTTTTTGCTGCAGTAACTGCCGGTTTCTTCGCCGTTGTTTCATCATCAGAAGAATCATCATCGCTGCTGGAATCTTTCTGCTGGTTTTTAGCTGCTGCTGCTGCTGGTGTCGCAGCCTTTGCTGATGTATTGGCTTTTGGCGTGGTAGCCAGTGCAGGTTTCTTAGCCGCCGACTGCGAATCTTCCTCTGAACTATCGTCCGAGCTATCATCCGAAGACTCTGCTTTCTTTGTTGCAGCGACTGGAGCCTTTGCAGGGGTTTTCGCCGCTGCCGCTGCTGGTTTCTTCGCCGTTGCTTCATCCTCGGAAGAATCATCATCGCTGCTGGATTCTTCTTGCTGTTTCTTAGTTACTGCTGCTGCAGTTGGTGTCGCTGCCGCAGCTGGTGCTTTTGCAGGGGTTTTTAGAGGGGTTTTTGTTGCAGCAACTGTCGGTTTCTTCACCGATGCTTCATCCTCGGAAGAATCGTCATCACTGCTCGATTCTTCCTGTTGCTTCTTTGTTGTTGCTAGTGCCGCTGACTTAGCTGGTGTTTTGGCATTTGGCGTGGCTGATAGTGCGGGTTTCTTAACCGCTGGTTTCGAATCCTCTTCTGAGCTGTCTTCAGAGCTATCTTCCGACGACTCAGCTTTCTTAGCTGCGGTTACAGGTGTCGCTATCTTTGCTGGTGTCTTAGCATTTGGCGTGGCAGCCAGTGCAGCTTTCTTTACCGCCGGCTTCGAATCCTCTTCTGAACTATCGTCAGAACTATCATCTGAAGACTCTGCTTTCTTTGCTGCAGCGACTGGAGCCTTTGCAGGGGTCTTCGCCGCTGCCACTGCTGGTTTCTTCGCCGTTGCTTCATCCTCGGAAGAATCATCATCGCTGCTGGATTCTTCTTGCTGTTTCTTAGTTGCTGCGGCTGCGGGTGTCGCTGCGTTTGCAGGTGCTTTTACGGCGGGGGATTGACCAGGTTTCTTAGTCGCCGGCTTCGAATCTTCCTCTGAACTGTCATCAGAGCTATCATCCGAAGAATCAGCTTTCTTTGCCACAGCAGTTGGTGCCTTTGCGGGGGTTTTCACAGCTTCAACAGTCTTTGCAGGGGTCTTGGCAGCAGTAACTGCCGGTTTCTTCGCCGTTGCTTCATCCTCAGAAGAATCATCATCGCTGCTGGATTCTTCTTGCTGTTTCTTTGTTGCTGCTGCTGCTGGTGTCGCTGCCTTTGCTGCTGGTGTCTTGACATTTGGCGTAGTAGCCAGTGCAGGTTTCTTAGCCACCGGCTTCGATTCCTCTTTTGAGCTGTCATCAGAGCTATCTTCCGACGACTCAGCTTTCTTAGCTACGACTGCTGGTGTCGCTGCCTTTGCTGCTGGTGTCTTGGCATTTGGCGTAGCAGTCAGTGCAGGTTTCTTAACCGCCGGTTTCGATTCCTCCTCTGAACTATCGTCTGAACTATCATCCGAAGACTCTGCTTTCTTTGCTGCAGCGACTGGAGCCTTTGCAGGGGTCTTCACCGCTGCAACTGCTGGTTTCTTCACCGTTGCTTCATCCTCGGAAGAATCATCATCGCTGCTGGATTCTTCTTGCTGTTTCTTAGTTGCTGCGGCTGCTGGTGTCTTGGCATTTGGCGTAGCAGTGAGCACAGGTTTCTTTACCGCCGGTTTCGAATCTTCCTCTGAACTGTCATCAGAGCTATCATCCGAAGAATCAGCTTTCTTTGCCACAGCAGATGGTGCCTTTGCGGGGGTTTTCACAGCTTCAACTGTCTTTGCAGGGGTCTTGGCAGCAGTAACTGCCGGTTTCTTCGCCGTTGCTTCATCCTCAGAAGAATCATCATCGCTGCTGGAGTCTTCTTGCTGTTTCTTATTTGCTGCTGCTGCTAGTGTCGCTGCCTTTGCTGGTGTCTTGGCATTTGGCGTAGCAGCCAGTGCAGGTTTCTTAGCCGCCGACTTCGAATCTTCCTCTGAACTATCGTCCGAGCTATCATCCGAGGATTCTGCCTGTTTTGCATTTCCATTCAACAGAGGTGCTCCATTCGTCATTGGTTTTCCGTTTACGATGGCCTGCATCAAATAGAAGAATGTAAAATAATTTTTCAAAATTACTCTGAACAAGAAATATAATATTTTATATCAACTAAGTGAAATCGACACAAACATCTGTATGATATTCTTTGAGTAATTTGTTTATATACGCTCAAAACCAGGCAAGTGAAAAAGCAAATAACGAACCTTCCGAGACCCACTGCTGAATAGATCGTTATAATAGTCAGGTATTATATGAACCTGTTAAAACCCATCTTTGTAGCAATGGTTAAGAGGGCTCTTAAGAGGAGTTTATCCGTTTGTTTGCATGGAGGTCATGATCATACAGACACTTTGTTTTACTAAGTTTCGAATCAACTACAGAATAAGTGTAAAAATTTACAACGAATTATAGTCTTCTTCTTCTTCTCTGGCACTACAACCTCGGTAGGTCTTGGCCTGCTAGCAATTGCTAGCTTTCTGTGACTTATTTATACCCGTAGCTGGATAGTCAGTCCTGCGTACGGGGAGGCGGTCCGCCGGGATACGAATTATAGTAATAAATAAAAAAATATACACAATAGATGAGATTTTGTTTGTTATCGAGTTGATTATTTATTTGTACGACAAAATAAGAATAGTAAGAAACCAACGTCAAGGCAAGGACACAGACCACAAACACAGACATACCTAAATACCAAAGGTAATGTTGGTACTGTTTTACATTCTTTTTCTTCTGTGTTATAAAAACTATGTACGGATTGCCTTTAATTTGGCTTCTAGTGCTCTATCCAGAATGCGCGGTAGAACAGATGACACACTCTACAGGCTAAATCTTTTTGATTCCACTACATATGTGCGGTAAATTGTATCTACCCGCATACAGATATAGGGTTGAAGAAGGATGATCGTTTCTCTGTTCCTTGTTTAAGCTTTTTCCTGAACCTACTAAACCTGTGTGGTTGTAAATGCAGCAATCTGTTCATTTATATGTATATACCCCTAATAAAACTGTCCTCCCCCCCTAAGACCTGAATCGTGGGGAGAAACAAAATCTGTAATTATTCCCGTTCGCTTAGAAGAAATCGAACGCGACATTTGCATTGAAGACATTTAGTTGTAATGACTTAAAACGAAGGATGTGTATATGTATGTATGAGCTATATCTTCCCTCGCCCTACGTTAGACGCTAATGGGAGATTAATTCTGTTCGTAGAATTAAATCCCATTATTCACCATAACTCATTTTTTTGCTCGGTGGAGCTCCGCCGTTCGACTCGAAGCTCCTGTTGCCACCGAAACTGGGGCGCCCGCCACGACCACCGCGTCCTCGGCCGCCACCTCCCCGTTCACCGCCACGTCCACCACGGAAGCCACCGCCGCCACGACCACCACGGAAGTCACCGCCGCCACGACCACCACCACCACGTCCACCACCACGACCGCCACGACCACCCTCGCCGAACCTTCTGTTGTGATTTCCGGAACCATCGGGGTTTTTCGTTTGACACTTGAAGCAACTCCAACGGGTCGCGAAATTATCAAACTGACAGCTCGGGCAGCTCCAGGTTTTTTCGGCATTTGGATTTTCCTGTGAGCATTTGAAACAATTGCGTCGTGCTTTGAAGTTCGACGCACCGCAAGCATCACAATCCCAATCCCCAGGTCTCTTGTTGTCGTTGCCGCCGTTCTGATTGTCAAAGCCGCCAAATGACTTTCTATCATTCTGTGTGCACCATCCATCATCAATCAGCCATGAACGACGACGCAATGAAAATAAAAAAGAAAGAAATAGAGAAAATGTTAGCACTTTTTCTTCACCATCCGGCCACACATTCGAACGAGCATAAAAAATTGGCATATATGTGAAATAATATAGTGTAGATAAAAAAACAACCTTAAGGCAGCAAACACGACAGAATGATTGGATTCTTGGTTCATGTGTTTTTCATTCATTCCAAAAAAAATGTTTTAGCACAAAAAGTTGAATTGTTCGATTCAAACCGCGGAAGAGAGAGAGTTAAGAATGAGTGCATTTTTCTCTATTTCTATCTTTCTATCTAAAATGGCAAGAGTGGCAGCAAAATGGTCTGATGGCGCGCGACAAGTTCGCTGAGGCCGTTCAGAATTAAACTGGGGGTTAGGAGAAACACAGTACAATATCTCTCGCACACCCTCTATATGCACGCATCGATAAATATTGGGTGCTTAATTTAAGCAAAAAGGTTTAGCAACAATTCAAACATTTTCTTATCAGTGGTGGATACCAACGCTTAGTGAAAGATGGAGGTAAAAACCATACCAGTGCAAATGTAAACAAGGAACTTAAGTCTGTGAAGTATGAATCTTGCCAACGAATTCTTACAGGAATAAAGAGTAATAGTTACATTGCTTACCTTTTGATTCTTCTGTTGCTGGTTGTTATTGGGTTTGGCGACGTTGTTGGCCGTCTTTACTGGTTTTGGCTTTTGAGCCTGCTGCTCCTCTTCCTCCTCTTCCTCCTCATCATCGTCATCATCCTCCTCATCATCGTCGTCATCGTCTTCCTCTTCTGCGTCAGCCTGAGCTTTACGTTTCTGTCCAGCTGCTGCTACTACCGGCTTTTGCTGTTTCGGTGTCTCCTCTTCGTCCGAATCTTCCTCCTCCTCGTCATCATCCTCATCCTCATCGTCGTCATCAGATTCTTCTTGCTGTGGTTTTTTAACGAGGGGCAAGGCTTTTGGTGCGGCTTTCTTGGCTGCACCAGCTTTTGGGGCCGGTTTTTCCTCATCATCTTCGTCCTCCTCTTCATCCTCATCGTCATCATCATCGTCCTCTTCATCTGATTCTTCCTGTGCTTTCTTGGCAACGGCAGCATTACCATTTGCCGCCTTCTTACCATTTACCGCTTTGCCATTTGCCGCCGGAGCCGGAGTATCTTCTTCCTCCTCATCGGACTCTTCTTCATCGTCATCGTCGTCCGATTCCTCCTCCTGTGCCTGCTGTTTACTATTGGCCGAAAGCTTCTGTTTCGTGGACTGATAGTGTTTCACTATCTCATCCAGCTTTGGGGCTCCTTTGGGCAATGAGGGCTGTAAACAAGAGAAGAAAAAAAAACGGATAAACATTAACACAACACGGCACATTTGTTAGGTTATGTCGCTTTTCCTATTCAAAAAACGGATAAACATTAACACAACACGGCACATTTGTTAGGTTATGTCGCTTTTCCTATTCATATGCGCGGCAAGAAAAAGTGTTAAATGTTTGGAATCAATTGCCAAAAACAGGTGATAGTATGCATGAACCAATCAATCCCAGACAAAGGCGCGATTCCGGTGGATTCCTATTCTATTGGAGCATTATTATGGTCGAGGAGAAAACATAACCTCCAAGTCCACCTGAAATGCTCCTAAAAGTGTGGCCCGGAAGTGTGTGGAATATGGGCAACACATTAAATAAAAACGAATCATGTTCAAGGTCTTTGCCACCACGCGGTATTTACTGCCCCGCAACGACGCATGGGCGGCGCGTGGGGGCATTCTAATAGGAAGAACAAAACCGCATGGCAGCCAACATAAGGCTTACACACACACACCATGCGGCACCTGAAACACAGAAAATATGTTTCGGAAAATTATATTTTTGATTCAGCAACACATTTCACTTAATTCAATTGTTCGTTTGTGGTTAAATTCAACGAACTAAGCGATAATTGTCTTAACTGCGTCAAAGCACTTCTCCCTCTCGCCTTTCAACCACACACTAAAACACGTGGGACCGCATGCCGGGTGGTGGCAACCGAAAAGTCTAAATTACTCATAAATTACATACACCAGGCACCAAAAAACACTGCACACACGGAGATTTACGTACCGTTTTGAACTTTTTCTGAAACACAGCCGCAAAAGTTTTGTCTTTCTTCGATAGATGCTCGAATACCAACGCATCGAGTACAGCATCGTTGAGGGCAGCCATTTTGAATAAACGAAGGAACAGATTCGGACAGCACCGCACACCACGATGACTGCAGGAGGAATGATTTTCTCGCTTCCGTGCTGTGCACGCTAGACGCACGCAGGGGCTGTTTCCTTTTCTTCCCTTCTTTTTGCTACCCTACGAAAAAGCATGTGCTCGAGCTGTCAGCTACCACGTTTTTGTGTTTGACAGCTGTCACAAATGGGTGGAACGGTGTACTCAGCATTCTTTCCACATTTTCCTTTGTCCATTTTGCGAACAAAATGAGAATTTTTGGTCTAATCTATAATTATCGCTTCTAGTGCAAGTATGCGTAGCAATAAAAATGGCAATGGAATCACTTTACCGAATATTTTCATCGTCCATTTCGTCAGATAAAAACGATTTTCGCGAACAGTCAACTTGCTTGAGCATCACTGTATGTGCTGACATCTGCGAACGAAAACAGCGGGAACATCAAATGTCAAAGGTTTCAGACGACGCAAAACAATTCGGTGGTGTGTTGTTTATGGGGCAATTTCGTGAAAATACGCGTTCCTGGTGAAGTGTTTTGTAATTATGTTTGCTGTTTAAGTGTGTTAATTTACAATGTAAGTAGTCCTTGGCATTCCGATTAATCTGTAGTTTGAAACTCACTCACTTATCGCTATCTGCTATTATCCGTTTACGACCGTTTTTTTAGATGCATTTAAATATCCAAGGGAAGAAGCATCCCATCCGACCGGGGCTAAGCATAATCGGTTCGGTGGCCAATGAACGGTACAACACAATACTGCTGCAGGACAGGGTAAGTCGTTTTTCTTGTATTTGTTTCTAGAAAGTTTCGATCTGTAATGCGTAGTGTCCTTTGATAAAAGGCCCCAGGTTGGTTCAATCCCTCGGCACGATGTACGTTTCATTAAAATTCAAAATGTTCCAGAATGGCTCATCGCTTAAGAAAGCGGACGTAACGATGGTACTATTGGGATAGTTGATCTGCAAATAGGTTAAACGTTCGGGATCGTCCTGTGGCGGTAGTACCAGGTTACCGAATCTTGGTTGGTGCCCTCGGGCAAACGATTCGTACAAATCACTAAACTTTGCTACCATGTCCAGTTCTTGTAGGGATAACCGTCGCGAAGACTGCTGGGGAAAATGAGCAAAATGTCCTCGCCATGAGGTACACCCAAAAACTGATCAGATCCGGAAAGTGCTTCCGACAGGCCGTACGTTGCTTTGTAATGGTCGAAGTAGAAGTAGACCGGAATGTGAGGTTGCATCAGTTTGGCCGCTTCCGTAACGCCAGCAAAGAACAACCGGTTGGAAACAAGCTGCAAGAGATGTTATGTTTCTGTCAATCATGTTTGCTTCGGGAGAGTTTTTTTGCGCAACTTACCCGCACGAATTGTGGGAAAACTCGTTCGTTTAGTTCCTGGTGCCCTAAATAGTGTGCTCTTATCACTTGCGATAGAATATCTCTCAGCTGGCCGGCTTGGACGGCATATTTGTAGTCCAGGATGCTTGGCAACACTTCGTTCCAGTGGTCGTTAATGTGCTGAAGGTAGCTCATGTTGCTGAAGAATTCCGCAGCCGGATACAAACCTTCCGCGTCGGTCACGGAAAGCAGCAACGGTACCTTGGCTATTTTGCCATCCCGTGTCATATCGCGTGGATGTTCCGCTAGGAATGGTGTTGGGTTGTGCTTGCCTCGCCTTTCAACCACAACCCCTAGCGGCGAGTAGGGATTGTACAGAAAATCTTGTAATTTCGGCAATTGGCGCACTATTTTTTCGGCCGGCACTTGTCTTAAACATTCCAGAAGCTCTTTACTGCCCCTATCCGGCGAACAACCTGCTCCGGAAGCTATTATTTTGGCCTTTTCTGCGGCGCGTTCCACCATAACCCAAGGATTCAGTGCCGAACCACTGTGACCGATGGCACGATGGAAGAGCCCGCGCGAAAGAGGAGACAGATAATGCAAATGAACACTTGCCGAACCGGCCGAGAAGCCGGACAGTGTCACCTTGCCAGCATCACCGCCAAAGTATTGAATATTTTGCTGCACCCACTGCAGCGCCGTCACTTGATCCTTCAGGCCAAAGTTACCAGCAATCACATCATCTTCCGTGCTGAGAAAACCTAACGGACCCAGCCGATAGTTCACGGTGACCAGTATCAGGTGTCGTTTGATTAAAAAATCTGGCCTAAAGTAGCCGCCGCCACCGTACATGAACGCACCACCATGAAGATGAACGACCGTCGGTAGCGAAGCGTCTGTCGAAAGCGTCGGTGTGTACACGTTCAGAAATAGGCAATCTTCTGCACCTTCCAGCTTATCATCACCCGATTTTAGATGAGACCACTGCAAACAAACCGGTCCAACGCGGGTGGTGTTCTTTGGTTCGTACCAACGCTCATCGTTTAGTTCGGAAGTGGCGAGACGTCGGTTACCGATCGGAGGTTTTGCATACGGTATACCCTCGAACGCGAAATGTCCTTCGTGTTGTGTGCCTACGATAGGACCATTTTTTATTGTCACTTTCATTTCCGTTGCGGTGGAGAACCCAGCTATCAGGATTAGCACAAACACCCCGCACGAAACGAGCGCCATGATCGTTAGATGACGACACAATGATGAATATGCGTAAAATCGAATCTAAAGCCACCGTTCCAAAGCCCGCAAAGTCAACGAAAATTATCACATCTAAACTCTAACGGCCTCAGCACACGCGTGTTGGTCTGTTTTTATTTGATAAGACAATGAATGCCCTCTTTAGCTTAGTGTCTTCAGCTTCATACGTCGCCGGTTATCGTCTAAATACAGTTCATAGTTCCAGCGAATGGTGGACATGGTCCGGTGCTAAAGAGAATTATGTCATCACAGCTCAGTGTGAAGTTGGTCGTGCTGTACAACCTTTTGCGATGGTTCATCGTTAAAGTCTAGCGTGTCCCAAAACTCTTCATCGCTTACACCGTATGCTGTCTTCGGTAGGCCGCATATCTCACAATCCGGTTCCCTCACTTCCATGTACTGCAATTTTCCGGTCGTGTTTTGCACCGGAAGTACATAGCCACCATATTTAGGCTCCAGTCCTTGCGAGAATGTGTCGTAGAGGTTGACAAAGTTGGAAATGACGCGCAGCTCCGCTTTGTTTAGTGGAAGGTTGTCACGCATTCCGGATGGAAATACCAGCAGAACTTCTTCACCATGCGCCACACCATAGTTTTCGCTCAATCCGGACATTAGCTCTCCGATGCCGTACTCCGTCTTGAAGTTGAAATAGTAGAAATAAACGGGCATATGGGGTTGCAGCAGTTTTGCCGTTTTTGTGACACCCGCAAAGAACAGGCGGTTTGAAAGAATCTGTAAGAAATTGTGGATGAAGTTCTTCCCTTTTATTGCTACGCAATATAATCTCCTCCTTACCGATACAAAATCACGAAAGTTTTCCAAAGAAAGTTTGCGTTCTGTTCCGAAGTAATGCTCGCTGATGGCTTTCGACAGCTCGTCTCGCTTCTTTACATCCGGAACAGCGGTTTTATAGTCCAAAATGCTTGGCAGCAGATCGTACCATCGCGTGTCTATGTCTCGAAGATATTCCGGTTGGCTTATAAACTCTCCACCCGGATACAATCCTTCGCCCTGCGTTACCGACAGTATCAGTGGAACTTTGGACAATTTTCCCTTCCTCGAAAGTACCGCCGGATGATCGGCTAAAAAGGGGCGTCGGTTGAGTTTGCTTTGCTTCTCGATCACTACCCCAAGCGGTGAGAATGGATTGTACAGATAGTCCAGCAGAAAGGGCACCTGTCGGACGATATCTTCTGCAGGACGATCGCGCAAGCAAGCGAGCATCGATTGGCTCGTTTTATCGTCCACCGGGCAACCGAGACGCTGCGCTATTTGTTGAGCTTTGCGTGCAGAATCTTCTGCCATCACCCACGGATTGAGGGCGGTACCGCTGTGGGCAATTCCGTTTTGAAACATTCCACGCGACATTGGGGACAGGTAGTGTAGATGGACGCTTGCACCACCAGCCGAAAAGCCTACCAGCGTAACCCGGGCCGGATCACCACCAAAGTGGTGGATGTTTCGCTTTACCCACTGCAAGGCCGTTACCTGATCTTTCAGCCCAAAATTGCCCGGTATCACATCGTCCTCGGTGCTGAGAAATCCGAGCGGACCGACACGATAGTTAAACGTGACCATGATCATTGGTTTGCGCAGGACGTGCTTGGGAGAAAAGAATCCTCCACCGCCGAACATAAAGGCACCGCCGTGAATGTAGAACAAAGTTGATAGTCCGGGCGATTCTTTGAGTGAAGTAGTGTAGACGTTCAGGTACAGACAGTCTTCCTCTCCGAACAGCTTATCGTTTCCCTTGATCGTATGACTCCATTGCATACAGAACGGTCCAAGGTTGGAAGTGTTGCGTGGCTCACTCCACGTCTCGTCATTAAGCACCGGCGCAGCAAAACGACGCTCACCGATGGGAGGCTTCGCGTAGGGAATGCCTTCGAAAGCGAAATATTCTCCACGATCCTCGCCAATAATTGGACCATTTTCTATGTTCACTACTGGAACGGCAGCAAAAGTTCCACAGAAACAGCTGACGAACAATGCTAGTCGTAAACCGTTGGTTTGCCGAAGCTGCACCATTGCTCTCGCTCGATAGGTGTGATGAACGAAACCTTCAACCAATAATACCTTGCCGGCCCCGTTTCGAAGGATGGGTAATCTTATCAAACACTGCCCCTGAGGCCGGGACTCGTTGCAGTGCGAGGTTTGCACATACACTGACCGTTCTGCTACCTTGAATGTTCCTTTTTCTCTGCGCGCTCTCTCTGCGGGCAGGTATGTGCGCTCTCATGCCCTAATCTTATCTGGCTTACTTACTGGTACGTTTTCGCAGATGCTGCATTTATCGGTATCTGCCATGCGGGGCTAAATTTGTCGAAAGATTGCCCTGGTTATAGGAGTTGCAGGCAAACGAAAGGAAACCTACCTTATGCGTGTATGGTGGTAGAATAGCCTAGTTTTGCTCGTAACCATGGACCAGTCCTTCTTAATTATTGAAAAAGCTCGAAATGATCGTTTGTTGAACGTTTTCTCACTTTTATTCAATGTACATGAAAACTTATGAAGTGCCAACATTTTATTATAACTAAATGATGTTTTATGGTGGCCTAAAATTACCTATATTAAGTCTTGCTAGAGTGTCCTACTTTTGGAAAAAGCTGAAACATCCCATAGTTGTACTGCCAAAGAAGATGAGCCGACGTTCATGCCTTTCGTTTGTTCTAAAAGCTGCTTATTTGTCCCTTACCATAAAGTACCCATTAACTTACAGCTCGGTATGCATTTGTTCTACTGTTGCTGCATAGGGACCATCGTTAAAATCGAGAGTATTCCAAAACATTTCATCACTCATTCCCTTGCCACGTACAATTTCACTTTGTGGATAGTTGAGGCTCAAAAATACCACCTCTTCGTCAGCATCTTGCAATGGCAGCTCATAGGAGCCGAACCGTGGTTTATCTCCTTTGGCGAAAGATTCGTACATGGCTACAAATGTGTCTACCACCTTCATTTCCTCCTCTGTGTAAGGTATCTCGTCTCGCAGAACGCTAGGGAATATTAACAGGACATCATCACCGTGTGCAACACCCAGCAATCCCGGTTCATCGTGATGGGATAGAGCCTCCCCAACACCGTACACAGCTTTGTATAGATCGTAATAAAGATACAAGTTCGTGTAAGGATGTATCAGCTTTGCCGTCTCGGTAACTCCTGCAAAGTACAGTCGGTTGGAAATGATCTGAAAAATGGAATTATCGAGTTAGTAAATTCGAATCAAATTATTTTTGTTATGGTTATATACTCCCATTTCGTACCTGTATGAGTACATTGAAGTTTTCCAACGTCAATCGTTCCTCTGGTTTGAAGTAGTGGTTCCGAATCGTCTCAGAAAGACGATCACGCTTCTTGGGGTCAGTAAGAGCAGTTTTGTAATCCAGAATGCTTGGTAAAAGCTCATTCCAACGGGAATCGATCTGGTGCAAATAGGTAGGATCACTCAAAAACTCAGCACCCGGGTAAAGACCTTCCGCTTGGGTAACCGATAGAATCAGTGGTGCCTTGGCGATTTTTCCACTTTTCATTAGCGATCGCGGTGTATCCGTAAGGAAAGGATGTGGATTGAGTGGACCCACTTTTTCTACAACCACACCGAACGGCGAGAAGGGGTTGTACAGGAAGTCGAGAAAGTTAGGCACTTGTCCCACTATGTCCTCCGCCGGAAGCTTTCGTAGACAGTCTAGAAGAGCTTGTGTTTTTCTGGTAGGGCAACCTAATACTGCTCCGATTCTTATTGCCTTTTCTACCGATCGCTCGGCAATTACCCAAGGACTAAGTGCGGAACCGCTATGCCCAATGCCAGAACTAAACAACCCTTTCGACAGGGAAGATAGATAGTGGAGATGCACGCTAGCGGAACCAGCCGAATATCCTACCAGACTGACAAGTTGAGGATCACCACCGAATGATTGAATATTTTCACGAATCCAGCGTAAAGCAGTCACCTGATCTTTCAGTCCATAGTTACCCGGTATCACGTCATCCTCGGTGCTAAGAAATCCGAGCGGTCCGAGCCGATAGTTAAAGGTAACCAGAATCATCTGTCCACGCATTATATGGTCGGGTTCGTAGAAGTTTCCCGTCCCGAACATGAATGCACCACCATGTACGAATGCAATCGTAGGCAAACGGGCTGCTGGATCGATCGATCTTGTGTACACATTCAGGAAGAGACAATCCTCAGCACCCTCCAGCTTAACTTTGTTCGGATTAAGATGATTCCACTGCAAACATACGGGGCCTCGGCTAGTACTGTTGCGCGGTTCGGTCCAGCGATCATCATTTAGTTCTGACGATGCGAAGCGTAGTTTAGCGAGCGGAGGCTTCGCATAAGGGATCCCTTCGAACGCGTAATAACTGCCACGCTTTTCACCCAATATTGGTCCATTTTTTATGTTCACTAATGTAGACGTACCAGCGATTTCGGTAGTTACACATGCGATTATCAAACCAAAGACGAGCAACATTTTTGCGCTGGATGTTCTTGTACAGCTATTAACACACCGACAGCTGCTGAGACACTGTTTCTGATACGGTATCGTAGCAGAATGTACGTACCACTACGTAGACTTTGAATGTAAATTTGATTACAAGTGAAGGAAATGTGAGCGAGATGAATACCGTCGTTCCCTTATCGCGCGTACGGCGTACGGCACTGAACGAGGCGGCGAGTAAATCTGTGAAAATAATAACAACTCTCAAAGATCGGTTGGTTTGATTAGTGATTCGCTCTATAGCGAAGGGTAAGACGCACGCGATCATTTAGAATCGGCTTCTTTTCAACAATTAGCGATCGATTATACGCAATGCTTATGTAGTTGAGCATAGCGATACACAGATTAATAATGCTTTGCGTCAATGGATAACAAATGGTGTGGTTTATGGGTGTTTTTTTCATTTATAACGTCTTGAAGTCTGTATGATAGAACTGCTACCTCAAGCAGTTTAATATAAATGTTAAAGCCTGTGCCTTTCTTCCTTTCTTTAACAGTAAACTAGTCGTAGTCTGGATGTGTAGAATAAAAATTTAATATCATGCTTTACAAGCTATTCTAATAACACTTCCAATGATTCTACAGTTCACGTAGATCGCGATCGCTCAAACTTATTCGTACGGAGCATCATGAAAGTCAAGACCATTCCAAAACGTTTCATCACTTATGGACTCAGCACGGACCACTTTGCTGTAAGGATAGTCGATCTTTAAGTAGGTGATTCTATCGGGAGTGTTCTGTAGAGGTATCACATACGAGCCAAAGCGAGCAATGCCTCGTTTGGCAAACTCATTGTACATGGTTACAAATCGTTCGATTACTTCCTGCTCTTGGTTCGTGTATGGCAAATGTTCGCGAACAATGCTGTGGAATATTAAATCCACATCTTCACCGTGTGACACTCCAAAGCTTCTCATTTCTGAGCAACGTGAAAGCTTCTCACCGAGACCATACTTAATTTTAAAATAATCCACATATGAGTACACCTTGATGTGTGGTTGCATGAGCTTGATCGATTCTGTGAACCCGACAAAATAGAGTCGATTAGAGAGAATCTGTTGGAATGGAAACATGGAGATTAGATTGTTAAAAGTACAGTTTTGCTAATGATCTACAATTAACGCACCCTTATGAATTTATAGAAATTTTCCGATGTTAATCGTTCGTCTGCTTGGAAGTAGTGGTTTCGAATTGTTTCCGATAATTGATCGCGCTCTTTGGCATCCGGAATGGCTGTTTTGTAGTCAAGAATGCTTGGCACAAGTTCATTCCATCGGGAATCGATCTGTTGTAGATAGGTAGGATTGCTTATAAACTCAGCACCCGGGTAAAGCCCTTCCGCTTGGGTGGTCGAAAGAATCAGTGGTGCTTTGGCAATTCTTCCCGTTTTCATTAGCGATCGTGGCGTATCCGTTATAAATGGGCTTAAATTTAGTGGACCCTCTTTTTCCACAACTACACCGAACGGTGAGAAGGGGTTATACAGGAAGTCGAGAAAGTTGGCCACTTGTCGCACAATATCCTCCGCTGGAACTTTTCTTAGGCAGTCTAGCAGTGCTTGTGTTTTTCTTGTTGGACAATCCAACGCAACTCCGATTTGCCTGGCCTTTTCAGTTGACTGTTCTGCCATCGTCCAAGGATTTAGAGCGGTACCGCTGTGTCCAATGCCGGAACTAAATAACCCTTCCGACAGGGGAGATAGGTAGTGAAGATGCACGCTAGCAGAACCAGCCGAATATCCTACCAGGGTAATGGTTGAAGGATCACCACCGAAGGATTGAATGTTTTCACGAACCCAGCGTAAAGCAGTCACCTGATCTTTCAGTCCATAATTCCCGGGTATCACGTCATCCTCGGTGCTGAGAAATCCGAGCGGTCCGAGCCGATAGTTAAAGGTAACCAAAATCACGCTTTGGTGTGATCCAAGGATGTGATCCGGTCTATACTTACTACTCGTACTAAACATGAATCCTCCACCATGTATGAATACAATCGAAGGTAAGCGAGCGTTACGATCAGTCGATCTCGTGTACACGTTCAGAAAGAGGCAATCCTCAGTACCTATCAACTTTTCCTTAGTCTTATTGAAATGAGTCCATTGAAGACATTTTGATCCGGGTTGTGTCACGTCACGTGGCTCTATCCAACGAACATCATTCAGTTCCGATGGGGCAAAACGTAATGCACCTAGCGGAGGTTTCGCATACGGAATGCCCTCGAATGCGTAATATTGTTCGCGCTTTTCACCAACGATTGGTCCATTCTTGATGTTAACCACTATCGTACTATTCTGGCCGATGGCTGCGGTATTAATGAATATTACTATAGCTGCCAAATATTTCACAGCAAAATTAAGAACCTTCACCATAATGCAAATGCATTGAATGCTTTATTAAACTGAAGTAAATATTTCTCTCTGGTCAACTAGGGAACGAGTGATATCGATCCATTTCATTATACTAGACGAACATGTTTGTTTATTGTGTATAGCACTTCGAACAGAAATTCTGATGTACATAATTCGAAACACAACATGGTAATCAACCGCTCCACACGTAATTCAAGGGGTTTAGTGTAGTAGAATTAATCATTTAGTTTAGTAGCTTACAGCTGTAAGCACTTTAAAAGTGTCCTGAATGGGAAACAATAATTTTTGCTTATAACAAATTGATCCTTTTTACTTTACAGAGTATTTGTCCCAAGCATGCCAGCCTTCGGTTTGATACCGTCTCAAATAGGCTGGAAATTTTGGATCTCTGCTCGATACAAGGTGTCACCGTTAACCAAAAACCTATCGATCCGTTAATCTGGAACGAAATCACATCACTGAGTCGATTGTATCTCGGCAGTGTGCAGGCTTTAGTTGAAATTGACACCAGCAACAAGGTTGATGAACCGTCATTCTTGCACGATGAAGATTCAACGGATGTTATCGACTGCAGTCTTGAGGTATTTACCCGATAACCCAGTTGGGAATCCAATCGGTGGACGATTTCTTTACGATTAATCAATGCCTTTTCTTTGCAGGAAACAACACCTCCCACTCTTCAAGGCAGAGGAAAAATTACACATCCCACTGTTGTTTCATTGGTTACATCCCAAAGAAGATCTTCATTGATTGAAACAACAGCCACTGTACACGGCGAACCTCGTTCCTCGTCGTTGCCAGTAGACAGAAATAGTTTTCTCGTACCTGAAACTCAACAGTTTAATGATAGTGTTGCAGTGTGTTCGAAACCAAATGGAACACCCGTTCCCAATGGCGGCGGCGGCGGTTCTGTGGAAAACGAGTTAGACGATGATGATGAAGATTTGTTTTTCATTCCGGAAACACAGCAACCGGAAGATGAGCTCGCCTGTCCGTCGGAAGTGTTGGGTGTGATTAGTTGCGAGGCTCAGGAAACGCCCGTAGAACATACGGCAACGGAAGAAGAATACTTTCAAATGACGGCAGAGAACGATGACAATAGCAATGATGCGATGTTCAACAACAAGTACGTGGAGGAATCACAAAACTTGATGCAAAATTTGGATGTGTCGTATAGTGGTGCCGTTCTTGCTGCTGCTCCCCGGGCTTCCATACTGCCCGACCGTTCCGTTGATTCGATTTCGTTCCAAGAGCATCGTAATACAACGATGGAAATGAGTCGGATCGAGTGGAATGAGAGTAAAAAGGAACATGAACAAACGATGGTAGATAAGCAATTGCAGCCACCGAAAGATGGTGAAGCAATGACGGGAAAAGCTGATGAAGCTGACGATCGATCCATTACGCCGGAACTACATTTTGATGACGATCCTCCAGACGGAACAGTCGTAAAGAAGATCTTAACATCGGAGGAAAATAGTAACGTAATGAAACCTGTTTCAGACGCTGCTGGTGTAACAGGAAATGATCAAGCGCTTGATCAAGCGCATCGTTCATCAGTGACACCCGAGTTGCGGTTCGACGACCCGGAAGATGTGAACGAAATGCATGAAATTGCGCCAAATCAAGAAGGTTGCACTAACGCGAAAGCTAATCAATCTCCTCCGGAAAAGACAAAGGACGATAAATTGTGTGTGACAAACGTGTATGATGTGCAAACGCAGGCTTTTGCTGACGATGATCCGTACGACTTATTAACGCAGCCTCTTCAAAGGTTGGATAAAAAATCGGAATCTTTCCTATCGGCCCAAAAGCGTCCAGTGGAAGAAGATCCATACGAATTACAGACACAACCGTTGATTGTTGCAAAAGCTGGTACTAGCAAGCCTTCGAACGAGTCACCGTTTTTAATGCCTATAGTACCAGCTAAGGTACAAAGCAAGGGTAATCGCACACCGGAAATCGATTATGCAAACATGCCAACGCAACCATTTTCTCCTCCCGAATTCTTATACCAACCACATGTGGATTCAAGTGAGATTGGTGCAAATGCAGACAATGAATCGCCTTGTGTTAATTCAACACGAAACACTCCAACTAAAAGACAAAGTTCGTTCGCGCAAAACAAAGCTAATCGAACGCCAGAAATTGATTATGCAAACCTTCCAACGCAACCTTTTACACCTCCAGAATTGTTAGTACAACCAACTGTTAGTGAAAAGGAGTCCTTATCAACATCTGCACCATCGATAGATGACGACGATTTACTGACGCAACCATTGAGTCCACCAAAAGAGTTGATGCATTATACGCACGTACAAATTCCTGTGCAGTGTGGCGAAAGGAATTCCGATCGTTGGTCAATCATATCTGGACGCGTTACAGAAATCCGAAGGCAAGGAACCGGTCGACGCATGGGAACACATCCTGTCCGATCCCGTGAAGGAGAAGCGTTACGAATTTAATCTCCGTCCAAACCCAAACCGAAGTACCATTTTAATGATAGCAGTAGTAGTAGCAGCGGCGATGAGGACGACGCTACCGGCCGGTTGGCGTTTAAGAAAACGAACGTCAGTGTAGCGTTGGAGAAAGAGTTGGCAAATGTGCGAGAGGTTGGCAAGATGAAAGCACAGGAAGATCTTGCGACACGTGATAAAAATCCGTCCAAAAAGGAGGATGAGGCTGGACAGGTTAAGACGCAAGATGAAGGTCGGAGCAACCGAAGAACTGCGTCGACAAGAACTGGTCTGCGTAAAGTAGCGAAAGAGGTTGAGAAAATCAACGCCGAACCTTCGAAAACAACTACCACCAGGCGTAGAGAGCCGAAGGATGTGGAGAAAATGTCGGAACCGAAAAAGAAATCCAGCCGAACGGCGACGGCCAAAGATAAAGAAGAATCCGAACGTACCAAACAAGCGTATCAAAGTACGAGCAAAACTGTCACGCAGGAACGCAAACCATCTGAAGCAAGTTCCTCGACTGACCGCAGCAAATCTTCGGATGAAGTAGTACCACCTGTACGCGTTTCAACACGGCACCGCCGCGACACGTACAAAAAAAGATATCTCGAAGAATCGATAGATTATCTACCGGACTCTACAAAGAAACCATCTAAAGCTGTGCCATCGGCCACTCGTCCAAGTCGAAAGCGGAAGGAGGAAGATGAATGGACCGCGGATGGGGTGAAAAATCATAAAACTACTGCCGTCGAATCAAAACGTCTTAGATCGGAAGTAAAGGAGCGAACGCGAAGAGCAGCGTCCAGCCGCACCAAGAAGGTAGTGGGACCAACACGGCACCGCCGCGACACGTACAAAAAAAGATATCTCGAAGAATCGATAGATTATCTACCGGACTCTACAAAGAAACCATCTAAAGCTGTGCCATCGGCCACTCGTCCAAGTCGAAAGCGGAAGGAGGAAGATGAATGGACCGCGGATGGGGTGAAAAATCATAAAACTACTGCCGTCGAATCAAAACGTCTTAGATCGGAAGTAAAGGAGCGAACGCGAAGAGCAGCGTCCAGCCGCACCAAGAAGGTAGTGGGACCATCGTCTGATTTATTTGAGGAACGGGACAAATCGTCAGTTGACCTGACGGGCAACACAACGGAAGAAAGTGATGCATCCGCTGTGTCGACGGTACGATCCACTCGACCGCGACTAATTTTCACAAAAATGAACCCAGAACCGTACCGAAAGTGTATCGCCCGTGCGGGTATGTTGAGTGCTGCGGAGTAGCAGCAGTGTTGCATCTGCATGAATCGTGCCATCTCAATAACTTATCATTTCACTTGCTTTTTGCATTATGTAGAATTGCACTACTAGTTTACATTGACCCATCACATTTATCAACACGATGTAGATACATTTTGCCTTATTTTCACCTAAAACTGGCTAGGCCATTAAATGCTTCGTTAAATGCTTTGGCGCTTTCATATGATTTTCCTGTGCCGTATCTTACTAGGCAATTTTGAATCCTTCCCACTGTTTTTTTCCTGCTACTGTTCCCACACAGTTGTTCAACACATTTTATGATCCTTTCTTATATATTATTCATGTCCTTGCCCTTCATCTTGCGGGAAGTTAAAAATCAAATACTTATCATCTTAAAGTTATCAACAAACTTAACGATCGTTGAAAACTATACCATACCATAAATATAAAATAAAAAGCCATAAATATAAAGAAAAATATTTTTCTTAAGTGAGCGCATCCAAAAATGTTTGGAAAACGCCAATAAACATTGGAAAAGATTAACAAAAAACTGGTAAATCAAACTATGAAGCAGAGGCAAACGTATTTTGGACACATTTAAAACGCTTCCTTGTATCTTGTATAAGTATTTTTATGACAAAATAGCTACAACCTAATCGTTAAGCATCCTTTTCACTATTTAGTGATAAACTATTTGACCGCGGACATATAATTTCACATGTAGTTTAAGGCAAATGTGTAGCTTAATGGCCAGAAGAACGAGCGTGTGAAGTTCAGTTATGATATTTTTAACGAACTGTATGTGCCATTCCTTTGGACTCCAAATGAGATCCCTTTCCCATTGTTTTACTCCAAAAAGTATTCCTGCTAACAAATGTTGAACCAGTGTCGCATTCAGTGGACAAATTACCTAACTATAATCGCTATAAATAGCTTATAATGGTGGCCTGCAGCATTCTGGGTTCATTTGCATGATAGTCATTCGCCGAAATTAGATTTAGTTATGATTCACTTTCAAAAACAAGCCTAATAATCGTCTTTTTTATACATTTCTTAGGTGGCAAAATAGTGGACATGCCTGAGCTAGCAACCATCCTAGTGACAGACCGCATTATACGCACGTACAAATTCCTGTGCAGTGTGGCGAAAGGAATTCCGATCGTTGGTCAATCATATCTGCACGCGTTACAGAAATCCGAAGGCAAGGAACCGGTCGACGCATGGGAACACATCCTGTCCGATCCCGTGAAGGAGAAGCGTTACGAATTTAATCTCCGCGAAACCCTGTTGAAGGCAAAACGGCATAAGTTATTTCAGGAGTATACTGTTTTCGTTACCGCCAGCACACAGCCACCACCGACGGAACTGTGCTGTAAGTATGTGTAAGTGTTTGTTTTAGAACTTATGTACAATTTTTCTTTTTCCTTCTTTGCAAACCCAGTAATACTTTCGTGTGCCGGAGCGAAAATATCGAAGCACTGCAGTCAACCGTCGAAAGATGCGAGCAAAATGTTTGTAATCTCCGATCCAGCCGATAGTGCGTCTTGGGTAAAGTATAGGGAAAAGTTTCCGAACATTGTAATTGTGTCGGCCGAAGGGTTTATGCTATCAATTATGCAGCATTCGATCAATTTGAACAAGTATCGCTTAATGTAAGGCAACGGCCCCTGTTTGGAAATATGTTTGGCATTGCTATTTTACTTCTTCTTACCACTATCTGTTACAGTTCAATTTATTTAATACATTTGTGATGGTTCTTTTGTGTGAGTGTGTTTTTTGGTCGTTCCTGTCGATTAAGTTGGTCGGTTCTCAAGAGGCTATTAATAATTTGATTCGATCCAGACATGTTTGTTTGGTTTATTCTCTAATATTTTACTCTTTGCTTTCTTTCAAATCAAATGGCAAAGGAAAACCTTTAGAATACTATATTCAAAGCGCAAATTATGCAAGTAAAAAAGTAGAAAATTTGAGTTAATGATTTAAGCAACGTTATATTACTCTGTATACAAAATGATACAGTATAATAGAACTCATGTTAAAATTGCTGTTGTAATCAATGCAAGCAGAATCCAAATTCTGTCGAAAATGTCTTAAAGTTAGATGGGAAAGCTGACCAATTAGGTTATTTGCATGTAGGTTTTGTAATATGTTTTGTTCGCGTTGTTTGAAGTAACAATAGTTTTTTTTTAAACTTCTGCATGTTTTTGCTAAATACACATCACATTAATAGTTGTACTGCTACATCATCTCTCGTTTAGAAAGGATGGATGAATCTGTAAGTGCCACCTTAGAGATAATGTAATGGATAATTCCGTGTAAATGTATACCAACGTAGAAAACAAAAGTGTAAATAAAGTAGTATACAAAAACTTTACGCCCAGTGCCGTATCGAGAAATAGTCACTGTTAAGGAAGGCAAATGAGATCTTTGGGCTATTAAGGGATCTAATAAAAACTGAGATTATCTAAAAATTATGTTACATTTTTGTTTGATTGAAAACCGATCGAAGTCAATGGTGCGAATGAGGCCAATTCAAATAGATACATTTCAAATTTGTATACCTTTTGGCTTGCTGAACCATGCCGATAAATTTAAATGCACGTTGCAGAAACACAATCTTCTTTTTCCTTGGCACTACAACCTCGTGAGGTCTTGGCCTGCCAGCTTATTGCTAGCTTTCTGTAACTAGGTTTCACCCGTAGCTGGATAGTCAGTCCGCTGGGATTCGAACCCCGGTCCTGCCGGTGTGAAGACCGCCGCCGCTATCGTATACACCACCGGACCGCAGAAATACAATACAATAGTAGTGTAAATACTACTTACAGAAAACTAAGAATTTATATCTAGCTACCGGTAAACTTAATAAAACATCCGAATTACATTGCACTAAGCGCTTTGATTACGCCACGCTTGATACTTGACCACGTGGTTGATGGTTGGTGGAATTTGGTAAATTTGTGCCATTCAATTTGATCATATAAACACAATGCATCGTGATGCAACGCGTTGACAGTTGAGCAGTATATTGTTGACGTACGGAACGGCGCACATGTTGTGAGTTTCGCACTGGAAAAGAAATTTTGGTGCCGTCGTGAAACATGGAGTACATCAACAATGCCTCCAATGGGGCAATTCCGTCGGTTTCCGGCTCAGCAACGGTGAATAAGATTCTTTGCTGCGAATGTGGCGTCCCGATCGAACCGAACGCATCGAACATGTGTGTGCCGTGTCTGCGTTCACACGTCGACATTACGGAAAACATTCCGAAGCAGGCGGCAATATTCTTCTGTCGGAACTGCGAACGCTACCTGAACCCACCGAACGAATGGGTCCAGTGCGGGCTGGAATCGAAGGAACTGCTAAGCCTATGCCTGAAGCGCTTGCAAGGCTTGCGGCAGGTGAAGCTGGTTGATGCCGGTTTCGTTTGGACGGAGCCCCACTCGAAGCGCATCAAGGTAAAGCTGACCGTACACGGTGAGGTGATGAGCGATGTCGTCCTGCAGCAGGTGTTTGTGGTGGAATTTACCGTCAACAATCAGATGTGTGACGATTGTCACCGGACGGAGGCGCAGGACTATTGGCGTTGTTTGGTACAGGTGCGCCAGAAGGCAGTGAACCGAAAAACGCTGTTCTATCTCGAGCAGATGATACTGAAGCACAAGGCACACGAGAACACGCTTGGCATCAAACCGAACACGGGCGGGCTGGACTTTTTTTACGCGACCGAAGCACACGCAAGGAAGATGGTCGATTTCCTGCAGGCAGTACTGCCGGTAAAGGTGACCAACTCGAAGAAGCTCATTTCGCACGATATCCACAGCAACTCGTACAACTACAAGTATTCGTACGCCGTGGACATTGTGCCGATTTCGAAGGGTAGCTTGGTTTGCTTGAGCAAGAAGCTCACACAGCACCTCGGTCACTTGGCACCGGTCTGTTTGGTTTCGAAGGTGGCCAACTCGATTCATCTTATCGATCCACAGACCGCACAGAGTAAGTGAAAAGAGAAAACCAAATGAATTTGTAACGATAGTTTAAATTTTCCCCGTTTTTTTCTCCCTTTCTAGTGGCGGAAGTTCAGAACATGGCCTTTTGGAAGACCCCATTCGAAGCGATCTGCAATCCGAAGCAGATGATCGAGTTTATCGTAATGGATGTGGAGATCATTCGGGACAGCCAACGGAAAACGTTCCCAGGTCAGGGTCCCGTATCTCAGCGTCATACGCTGGCCGACGTTTGGGTGGTTAAAGCGGCCGAACTGGGCATCAACGATAACACGATCCACGTCAAGTCTCACCTTGGCAATCTGCTCAAACCAGGCGATTCCGTGCTGGGATACGATTTGCGTGAAGCGAACGTAAATAATTCCGATTTCGAGAAGCTCAATGCTGACCTGCTGCCCGATGTACTGCTGATAAAGAAATCGTACGACAAGACGATACGCAAGCAGAACCGTAACTGGAAGCTGAAACATCTGAACGAGGACGTTGCAGTCGATACGGACATCGAGAATGAGTACAACGAGTTCCTGGAGGATCTGGAGGAGGACCCGGAACTGCGGCAGAATGTCAACATCTTCCGGGACAAGAACAAACAGATGCCGGTCGATACGAACGATATGGAAGATCCGTCCGTACCGCGGATCACGCTGGAGGAAATGTTGGACGATTTGGTGCTGGAGGATGCAGAGATGGGCGATGTATGAGTGTGTGCTTCGTGCAGCGTGAAGGGTAATTCGTCATTTTGGTATGAATAAATGACAATTTCAATATTGTTTCACTAATAACCTCACTGACTGTGTTTTGTTGTTTATTGGTTTTTGTCCTGGCCTTCATTCCCATCCCATGTGGACACTACATTTCTTATTTAAACAAAGGAATATAATGTGTATAATGTGTATTTAATGCGTATTCCTGCAGTCGTGTCGTTAGAAATGGGATGTAGAAGAACTCCCATTCTATGAAATGCATCAAAATGACTTGAAACGAACCTGTTGTTTGGAACGGGGGAATTAGCAGTTGCCACAGGCAACGCATCGTGAACGAGAAACAGTCGGCAGGAAAAGCATCAAAGTAGCAAACGACTAAGCAACACGTTGATCTTTGCTTTTGTTTGGTTTGATAAGGCCGGTTCTATTAGGCAACTGAGAAAGCTTCCTGTCCAATTGAATGCTTGCCCGAACGAAGACGATTCTAAATTCATACCTTCCCGTACCGTAGAAACCGAAACGCCAAAAACCTCCATACTGCTGGGCAAAGAGAGAAGCAAAGAAAAAAGGCTTACACGGCACTAAAACACTAAACACTGGTATTGTTTGGATGCTGTTTTGCTGCTACTGTAAAATACGCTTATCGTGCCGCTGCCATCGGTGGTAATGCTGGCATGCCACCGGGTGCACCACCAACGGCCGAACCTGGCCCAAGCAAGACCTGCTTCTGTTGTGACTTTTGCATCTCCTCGATCTGGGCACGCTCCACCTCGAACACAACCGGTGCCAGCAGAATCATTGAGCTAGTGAAGAAAATCCACGACACGTTGCAGGTGAGCGAATAGAGCCCCTTCACGCTTCGCACGGTAAGATCCGACACGGCACCAGAAAACTGACGTACCGGCTCGGGGAACATTTCCGTCAAACCCCACAGCCGCTCACCCAACGTCTCGTCCGGTTCCTGCAAAGTGAAAAAGGTGCGATAAGTGCATCATGTTGTTGTTTATTGCGCCCGTTTGCGTGCGTCCTAGTTTCTTTTTTTTTTTTGAGTGAGAACATTTGCCGAACCGTCACTTACGTCATCGTAATCGTTTGCACTTGTGCGTGCCACTGTCTTTGTGGGCTGTTGCGGCGGGGAGGACGATGCGGAAGGCCGGGAAGAAGAGGAGGGTCCGGATGGCGCAGCTGACGGTGCAGCCGGGGCCGCTGCTGCTGGCGATGATGAGGAACCTGCAGCGACAGGTGCTGCTGCTTCCGGCGTGGCGGCCGGTTTCACGGGTTCCGACTGTTTGGGTGCTTCCTCAGGCTGCGCGGAACAAAACATGAATTAAAACATCGTTGCGCAACGAAGCAGAGGCGCACATATGATTGTTCCGCGTGCTGAGTTTTAGATGCAGCGCATAGTAGCTACAAGTATTAAGGTGTCCTTACGCAGAAAGGAACGTTTGCTTATCTATGTCTAACACTATCATACAAATAATAGAATCCTAGCATAAAAAAGAACCATAAGGCGAGCAAAATAGCTCCAATGAAGCACACTACAGTCACCCATGCACAAATACACACCGTCGATGGTTTCCGTTCCGGTGTTTCATCCTTGCTGCCACTGGCCGATTCCATGCCGCTGTCCTTATCAGTAGAAATTTCGTCGTCTTCAATTTTTTCCACCAGCACCACCTCCGGGTCGGAATCCATTCGGACTGTGGGGTGCACAGATGGGTGTGCAATGTAGCTGTGAGCTGTGTCGATCCCCTTGTGCGTTTGCTCTTTTGTCGCTGCTCACTGTGTTTTTATTGTATATTATTTTGCTGCACAAAGTGTAGTGTATGAAACCGGTGCAACACCACACAACAATCCCTGTTTTTCTATCGTTATAAATCCCGGATTGAGGAAGAAACACATGCACTCTCCTCGCTAGAAATAGTATGTCAGAATTGGCCGCGATCGATATCGGCACGAATTGTCATTGGCTTCGGGTTGTGTTGGGGCCTTGCGTCCTCCAACGATCGACTGGATGACAAAGCAAAACGATTGACGGCATACCTTTTTTGACAGGCATGTAATTTGACTGCTACAACAAACCGTGCGTGTTTGTTTTGATCTAGTTTCAGCGCGAATTGTGCTTTTCCGGTCGATAGCATAGAAACATAAGTAGAACTGTTTTATAATGGCTCTGGCGAGGAGCATATTACGCCTAGTTTATCGTCGAAGTGTGCATCAATTAACTTCCCCTGTGTACACAAAATTTACCTCACGAATCGCCAGCATAGGAAGTAATTCAACATTTCGGTCGCGTAAGTTTCTCAATATTGCATCATCACTATTACCCAAAAATGCCTATTTGTAATAAAACAAACTGTATTTCAGCATTCTGTACCACAGCTACAGCAGTTCCTGAAAATGCACAAAATAGCCAGACAGATGAGCTAGGCCGGATACAGCCGCGTAAGATGAGCCTCATATTTACGTGCAAAGTGTGCAACCATCGGAACATGAAAATGATATCCAAACAGGCGTACGAAAAGGGCGTCGTAATAGTGACTTGCGACGGTTGCAGTAATCACCATTTAATTGCAGACAATCTAAACTGGTTTACCGATCTGAACGGAAAGCGAAACATTGAAGAGATACTGGCGGAGAAGGGGGAAAAAGTTAAAAAAATCTTTGAAAAGTAGTCAATGTTGAGGAATTGTTCTGTAAATAAACCCCAGTTAAATGGCCTGTTTGAATGGCATTTGGTGAAATTCAGATATAATGGAACGAGCGATAGCCTTAGATTCCTACAAGAATCTAAAATATCATTTTCTTATTGGAATATCGTTACAAATGCCTTTGCTGAATCAGCTGATTAGCAGATGCAATCGATATTGTTAGTGGTAGTATTCGATGTAATGAATAATTATAATATCACCAATCTCAGAGAATCAAAAACGGTGGTGCAGCAGCCGAACAGGAAATTAATCAAATTATTACTGAAATTGGAATCTCGGTATCATCTATCCCATATTCAAGGATGGCAAAGCCCATATCCCATAGAGGATGGCAGAGCAGCAGCTACACTTAATTGATTTTAAAGCCGCATCCGATAGCATAGCTAGGGTAAAACTATACAACGCAATGGGCTCATTTGGAATCCCGACCAAGCTTACCAGGCTTGTATGAATTATATTGACCAACATCACATGCACGATAAAGGTAGATGGAAAGCTTTCAAGTCCCTTTGTTACCACCAAGGGCCTGTGCCAGAGAGACGGGTTTGCTTGCCTCCTATTCAATCTGGCGCTAGAGAGGGTATCCGAGACTCGGAGGTGGAAACTTCGGGGACCATCTTCTATAAGTCATTCCAGATCTTGGCATAAGCTATTGACATAGACATCATTGGTTTGAGGCTCTCCTTTGTAGGAGAAGCTTACCAAAGCATCGCGAGCATGCGGCGCTGAACCTCGGGTTGGAGATCAACGAGGCAAAAACCAAAACGATGGTGGCACCACCAGCGGCCCTGTTAACAAACACTGATGTACGCATGGATGATGTACAGATAGAAGATCGCACCTATCTCGCAGTCGGCCCAAAAGTCAGTTTCAAAAGTCAGCACCGACAACAACATAGACGTTGAATTGCGCGCAATGGTGCTGGCTGCCTACCGGTCATACTACAGCCTAAGGAAACTTCTCCATTCAAAATACATGTCGCGACGGACGAAGCTAGAACTGCATCGAACCTTTATAGTCTCAGTACTCCAAAACTGACGAAACTCTCTTAGCCGAATTCGATAGGAAGATGCTCAGAAGGATTTTTGGCCCCGTATGTGTGGAAGCACAATGGAGGTGTCGCTACAATGACGAGCTCGATGAGCTGTACGGTGATCTCACCATCGTGCATCGAACTAGGCTCGCCAGACTCCGGTGGGCTGGTCATGTCATGAGAATTTCACCTTACGACGTTTAGGAACACAAAAAATCTACATTCACCATTTTTAATAATAACCTGGTGAAGGTGAAGTATACTAAGCTTTTTGGTTGTCATATACGAAGTTCTCAAGGCATACGGAACGTAATGGAAAACGCGTTTCCAAAGAAGTATGTGGCATAACAAATACGTTTGCGCGAACAGCTGGACAGGCTACAAATTAAAGAAGGTAGGTACGTCAATGGGGCGGCCCGGTGGTGTATCCGATAGCGGCGGAGGGTCTTCGAATCCTGGCGGACCGCCTCCCCGTACGCAGGACTGACTATTCAGCTACGGGTATCAAACAAGTCATAGAAAGTTAGAAATAGCAGGCCAAGACCTACATAGGTTGTAGTGCCAGAGAAGAAGAAGGTACACAGACATGATTGGTTTTGAGGCTCTCCTATGTACCTTTGTGGCTCTCCCGTACATGGCTGAGACATAGACTTTGTCCAAATCAGGTGCAGCCGTGTTTTTGTACACAGAAGATACTTAAACCGATTTTTGCCGTGTACGAACGAGCTGAGCAACGAACGCTATGATCTATGCGATGATCTCACTATTGTCCAACGAATTAGACTCGCCAGGTTTCGGCTAGTCATATCGAACGACTCAACCAAATTGGATGAAGTTCAAATTCAATTGCTCATGAAGTCCAAATTCAACACGCTTGTATTATCCATCAAGTTTAAACTGTTGCCTATCTTAGATTTTCTTTCCAAGCAAAGAATTAAAGTTCAACCGTTTTTCTTCATTGAGAACAGCAATTAAAAAAAACATTTTAAGAACTAATCATACTTACCATAAGCTTACCCAGAGCAATTACAATGTCTTTTGACATATCATTCGATTAGCTACAAATAATTTCCTTACACTGATGGTGGTTTGAAAACAACTTATATGTTTATTCATTTCCATTATTCCATCCATACGTCCCCCGATCACACCAGCTAATAACAAATGTATCCAATCTTGCTAATTCGTTCCTTAGGTCTTCTTGCTCTGCTATTCAATTTTGTTTTGCTCGCCTGCTCTCCACGCTCTCCAGCAGATATATGCATTAAAGCAGTACACAGAACGGACTTTAGTATATTTGTTTTGATTTTGTGTGCTTTTGTGGGTGTGTCTGTTTTACTTTTTTGTTTAAACAGAAAGCTAGCTCACTTTCACTTGCAAGTTTCTTGTGCCGGCTTCATGTGCAACAAATACAAAGCCCTTTGTATGTGTTGTTTTGTGAGTCAGCCGTCTGTTTCCCTTTTGTTAATTATCATAAAATCACAAGAGAAAAAAAAACATACAGAAACACAAAAAGTGTGTTTTGGGGTTTCTCTTGCTATTTTTTTTTTGCTCCCCGCTACTTTCCTGTTTCATTTTTTTCGCTTTCTGCTTTGGACGATGTGCTTTGCCGTGTCCGCACTTTCCTTCCGCTATACATTTTCATGATAAACTCAGGAAAACCCCATTCGCCAACGTATATAAAATATTGATTACTTTACTTTGTTTTAAAAATCAGTACACACGTTTAGTTAATTATTGTATGTTGTTGTTATGTTTTTTTTTTGTATCATTCAATCTTCAACCTCCGTTGATGATCTTTTGCTAGCGTCCATAGCTTTCCCAATGGCGTAACGCCATTGCGTTTTTCCGACACGTCCTGATATGGTGTCAGAATATATTCCTTTCTCCCAACACATAAGTGTAAGCCAAGACTAACGCAAAAATTAAATTACGACATGTTACATATGTGTAATGTATGCAAAGCTTTTGCTCACAGTAATTTAACAGCTCTTTTGCGCTTGTGTGTTTATCTTCTTTGTATGCAACCTTACGTAGATTAATGTTTTTTTTCTGTTTTTCTTTTTTTATATATTTTTACTCAAAAAGGCCACAATATATTTTATGTTTCTTGCTTTGTTTTCTTTCGTTTTAACTGCTGCTTGTGCAATTTTTGCTCTGTTTTTGGTTTTTGGCATAGTTCCATTGAATGGTTTTAATGAAGTATGTACGAAGGATACGCACTTTCGCCCGGATGCATATTTGAATAAGGGGTTTTGATGTTGTAGCTGGGTTGTATTGAGGTGGCGGGTAGGAAGCTAGTGGGTAATTGAAAATAAAAAATCACTGTAGCGTTTGGTATGAAAAAAACTAACATTTTTACCATTTTAATATGTTAATGCTTTGAGTGAAAGCTTTTCGACTAGGATTGGAATTTTCAAAGTAATTTAGGTTTATTTAAATCATAACCGAATGAGTTTCTTCTTTCTGCTCTTCGCAGCACATACAGCACATCATTAATGTGTTAGTTCTTCTTCAAAACATAAGCTTTGCTGTCTCTCGTACATGAAGAAGTGGTAATAGTATGTAGTAGTAGAAGTAGCAGAACTTTGGACAGGAAAAATACGCAACAATGTCCCCTTTTGGTACTTTGTCGTGTACAACTACAGCTAACACGGGTTTATTTTTGGTAGTAAAATGGGGTAATGATTTTCCATTTTCTTCTATATACGGCCCACTAAAGCTAGATCTAGCCCCTTAGTTAATAGTATGTAATGTTTTGCTTAGGCGGTAGATTTTTCATTTTTCCAGCAAATAGGATGCATATTTGAATGCTGTCGCATGTCGGTGTCAGAAAACGGATGTGTATGTGTACGTGTGTTTTTTAAATGGTTATGTTTCGCATATATTAGACGTACAATAGAAGCCGAACGGAAGAAGAATCAGTAACATCCATTAACGAAGTAAGCCCACCGGAATAGTGTGTCGTAAGCGTAGAACATTAAAGTGTAACGAGTTGCTTTTGTTTTTTTAACATTGTATCACGCTTCCCCTTGTCTCATTAAGTACACTATCGCTTAGCTCTAAACACGAATAAACTATATATGGTTTATGCTTATGCTCAGCTTCTTCTTACCCTGCTGCACGCCTGTTGTTCGACACAGATCAGCAAGGATGAAAAAAATATCTCCAAAAATAGCTAATTTCCCCCGCCCATCTGTTTTACGTTTTAATTCGGTGAATTGATATAAATATTCTTTACCTTTGCTGTTGTGTATAATTTTAGATTGCTGTCCGGTTGAAGTTGCTACTACTATCTTACGCGCAAGCATGCACACACACAAATGTAGTTCGCATTTTCTGTGTTGTTAGCTAGTAATAGTAGTAGTAGTAGTAGTAGTGGTAGTACTTCGGCATCGGATGCAACAAACAGTATGGAGTGGCCTGATAGATACAGTGAAGCCTAAAAGTGTATGTCTAGCTGTATATTTTACCACAAATTGTGAGTTGGGAGCGTAAAAGGTATAACATAATATAACGTACGTAACATAAATATTTCTTTTTTTAACTAAAAAATATTATTAAGTTGATCTTCCCTACGTTTCTGTGACAGCTCTCAACGGCATCAAGATTGCCAAGTTTGTCGTCACAGATGAAGCAAAGCTAATCAATTGGACTTCTGTCGGGACTCCCGAGAGTGGCTTTATATGATGAACTAGAGCAAAAGCTTTGCATTTTCGACCGGGTGTTTGGAATCGCTATCCTGTTGAAGGATATAGGGGAAGATAGAGATAGTTGGAGGCCTAATACAATGATGGACAATAGAATAAGATCACCAAATTTTTTATAAACGTAAGTATAATTTTATGTAGGAAATATTTCGATGAAACGATTCATTTTTCTTTTGTAAAACTTTAATATTGGCATCCGAATTTTAAAATTCAAAGATTTTTTTTAGGAAATTATCAGTTCTGATATTTCAAAAATGTAGTCTTTAAATGTCGCAAAACTTTCATATCTATTCATTCTTGTGCAATTATTTAGATATTTTTTTTAGCAAAAACCAAACGTGCTATCCAAAAGTTACGATGTTGATGAAGGTTTTTCCCAAATTTTGGTAAGATTATTCTTAGTATAAGCATCAAAAGAAGTTCTTTGGAATTGCGATATGGAGGTGGTCTTATTCTATTGCTTGTCATTGTTTCTAGGTATTGGGATCTTTCAAGATTTGAACGTTCATTTTGTTATCAATATATTCTTAAAATGTATTGTTAGAATTTGCGACAATCGCTTCCTGGTTTTTCTTTACAGCATCCGGTTACAAGGTATCAATGAGTCTGGTAGGCCATAACATGGTCAGCAAGACCGTTGAAAATTATACGACAAATTATTCTGATTTTTCAGACGAATGATATGTATTTTTCATTACTACTTTTACTTTCGAATTTCTCGTCAATGACAACTCATTTTCAAACAAAGGGAATCAAAATATCGAGCTCTATCCTTGACTAACCAGTAGCTAAGTTTAACCGAAGCCAAGATGCGTCAAAGATGAGAGCAAGTTTATGGACAAAAATTTTCTGAGCGAGGCATACAGCTTGACATATACTTTTAGCACTCACTGTAGAAGTGTACGCAACGAAAGGCTCATCTAATAGGGAAGAAAATGCAGGTAAATGTAAACCATAAATTAAACCTATCACGTGCAGTTTTCTCAAGATGGTGGATGACCAAAACGAAGCCCGTTTACCGGCTTTGGGGGTGATGTAAACGTTGGTGTTTAACTTTGAAGACCGTTTTTCTCTTTAGCATTATGTTAGCCTACCGTTTTTACGTGGGTTGTTACTTACATTCGCTCTCTCCCTCGCTCATACACATCAATACACTAACTCACACAGAAAAGGGACAAACACACGCCATTTAACTACTTTAGGATCGGATTGAAGTGTTCGCGATCGAGGACATTTGTTTGGCCAGCTAACTAGCACAAAGTTTTGGATTTTAAATCGTAAAAATCGGGATTAGTTCAATCGGGGAAATAGCTTGCAAGATTGGGTGTCACAGTATGGTGGGAGTTTTTTTTACTGGGAAGCTTTAACAAATGTCGATTGATGGTCATACACAACCAGCTACCGATCTGCAGTAGATGGACTGGAAAGAGCAATGCAATAAGTGAGCCTTTTTTCCTTGACGAAATTTGTGTCCATCGTTACACTCCGATCGTTTACAGTTTTGCAACCATATCGCTTCAATAACCATTGTTTAAAAAAGTGTTCTAAAAAACACACACGTTTATTAACAACACTAGCATCTAAATTTTCCCCATTTGTCCCAGCGATTTTGTTTATTGTGCACGTTTCACTTCATTCGGTTGTGTGGCGTTCGAACCGAAAATGGTTGTTTCCTGTGGCTCCAAAAATTCAATACTGCATCGGTGCGCGGCCGGAAGCTTCCATTCGCGGCTGGTGTAAAAATCAGTCAGCTTTTTTCGTATTTTTGCATTTTGACTTTATTTATGCTGTCCCTCCAATTGATCGTTCATTCACTCGGCTCGGCTTGTATGTATGTAACTCCCTTCAAATCGTTCAATCTGGCCAGCGTTTGTATAAAAGCATCCGCGTTTTGCAAAACAATAAACAGGTTTTTGTTCTTCCTTTAACAAATGTCTTGTGGTTGTTAATATTGTTAATCGCTTGGCTCTGTAAATCTTGTAACAATTAAGTAATAACAACTGCATAACGATTAGATTTGTTTTGTTTTGGTTTACTGTGTTGTTTGAATTGATGTATGGCGCACTCTAACCTTTAGCAGCAATATGTTTAAGAGCCGGTAGTTTATGTGCACGATCACTTCTTTTATGATTTTTTTTTATGCACAACAAAGAATACAAGTAACCGATAAGTAACCGGTCCACAATTGTGCGTGTCCTCAATAACAGCAATAACCTTTGGTTGTGTATGTGTATAGCCACCGATACAGTAGAGCTGGTTTTTGCTGCATCTTCCGGGAGTGGTTTGCGTTTTAATTTATTTTAAATAAGTTTTATTTTTATACGCACAAACCGGGGGTGATTAATACGACACAATATTGGACACATGTGTGTGCACAACAAAATCACCTGTTTTGTGGCTCGATACATTTTTTCTTTAATATCGTAGTTGTATATATATTTTTTAATATCAATAAAACAAACCCAACGCTCCGGTACGGTTTGTGGCATTGGTCAACAACAATTTTTCACTTCTTCCTTTACAATGCACCATGCATAAAAAAAAACAACAACATCACACACACAAACACAGTTTTAAACGTAGAAAAAACTCAATGATAACCCAAAAAGCACATTCCCGACTCGAGTCGAGAGTCCATTTTTTGTCTTCTGCTATTCACAATATGTGCGCCCCCTTGTCGGTGACGCAGCGCGCGCACAGCACAGCTATTAGTCGAGCTATTCGTAGCGTTAAACGTAGATGCTTTTCCCACCTTTTTTTTGTTTGTTGTGGTTGTTGGATTTAAGTTTTGGTTTTGTTTTGCTTAACCCTTAGTTTTGAATAGATTTACACTATGATTAAACCATCTGCCGACGGCGTCCCGTTCATTCGTCTCGCACATTCGTAACTCACCGTGCAGCACCGTCACCAAACACTCTGCTTCCATTCAATTCCCGTAGTTCTGTGAGCCTGTTGGCTCATTCTAAAAACAAACAAATGTCCCTAAACTATCGCTTCTTCTCAGGAAAAAAAAACACTTGTCACTTCTTGCAGGGACCTTACACAACTAGGTTAGGTTTGTTTGTATTGTTTTCCTGTTTACGATAAATATTCCCCTGCAAAAAAGCAAACCATTTATCAGTGATATTTGTTCTTGCTGTAGCGTTAAGAGTGAAGCATCATAGTTAAATGTTGGATAGAAGGATTATTTTAAAAGGGGTTCGTTTTCTCCCATCCCCCCTTTTTCCGCTTCGTTATGATAGAGTAACATGGTTTGTTTCCCCCCCCCCCCCCCCCCCCCCCCTTTTTCCGCTTCGTTATGATAGCGTAACATGATTTTACATGGATAATTACAAACATTTGGTTGGGAACCGGGATGGTTAAGATATTGGATACAGCTTACCATAGTTTTTCTTTATCTTTCTTTAAAGGAGTATATAGGAGTATGAGTATATGTATCAATATTTTGTGTACACGCACACTAGCTTTCAAAGACAACAATCAAACGAACTAAAAGATTGCGTTTAAATTAAAGCCGAACATTTTGATGCTACGGGTGGCGCATAAAACAGCAATGCAGCAGCTAGACGACGGAACGACGTTCAATAACAACAGTAACTGGTGGCTTACGTTTATTTGTATGCGTTTTGTTTTGCTTGCCCTTTTTTACATATCGCTTTGCCATAAGTGTTAGTGTCTTTTGTCTCCTCTCCCACAAAGATACAAATGGCGATACTTTCTCTAAAATGGTTAGTATATTTTTATGTTTTTAAAAATATATATCTGCTGTGTATTTTATGCTCGATAACGCATTTCTTTTCCTTCTTCCAAAGCTGTGTATTTTGGGAGCGAACATTAAATTTTTATATAAAAAAAAAACACATTTCGTTTGCCATGTTGCTAATCAGTTCGAGTGGTATCAAAAACAATATACGTATGGCAGGAAGTAAAATAGAATTCATCATCGAAACGAGTAACAAAAATCCATCACCGTCAAACGTTGGAGTTCCACAATAAGCGCAGTGTAAACCGCGTAAACCGAGAAGTATGTCTTAATTAAAGCATTTTCTGGCGCAAAAATATTCACGAATTCTGGCGCTGGGTGAAGTTGTTGGTTGTGTTGGCTGACGCTGTTTGGAGGTCCCGTGCGGTGGAGATCCCGTGCGTCCTCGCTCTCGGCAACAGCAATTTTACAGCAGCAACCGTGCAAACTCTGTGAAAATAAATGGAATTTAATCCCGACCAAAGACAAAAAGGAAACAGGAAAAACATTATTATTACTATTTGAGTAGCGAAAACAAAAAAATCAACCCGATCTGAGTGTGTGTTGCAAAGGTTGATCGAATTAACGGGGGAAATTACCATTCCATTGGTAAACCTGCTGGATTGGATTGATGGGAGCGAAGGAGGACAAAAGGGAAACTGTTTTGGGCTGAACGGCGGAAGATAAAATGGGCTGGGAGGCCATTTTTCCGTTGTCATTCGGGGAAATTTCCATCAAAAGTTGATACCTATCCTCCCGGTTGTTTACGACACAAAATTAAGTTTTGCTTCACACGCTGGTTCGTGGATTCGCTTGCAATAGTGTGGTGTGGTATACGCGACACAAACAACTGTCAGCGAAACTGTGAGAAATCCATTTTTGTCGATCCCAGGAAAAACATTACGGTTTTACGGTGCCGTCGGGCGTAGGTATGGGCCGGTCAATTAACGAGACACCTGCGTTAGCTTGTCGCCGGTCGCCTTGATACTGATACGCGATGGGCGAATTGTCGTTGTTGATTATTTTTGTTGCTAATGAATTCGGCATTACATACGGAACAGTAAAACGAGAGAGAGAGAGAGTCCCCCGAAAGCATTTGATTTGTTATTTGGGTGCTTCACGCTGCGCTCATTTTATTTCACAAACTTCACGCAAAATAATTCTTTGTTTTTAATTGTATGTTCTTTCTATTTGTGCTAGAAGGTGAAGACAGATATATGGATATCTTTACCCCAAAGCGAACGCTAATACTTCGATTTGCTTAAGACACTATCATTTTATGCACGCACGTGCTGTTGTGATAATATTTGCTTACGTACCAGCACTAAGTGCTCTAAAGAAATGTACATCCTAGTTTACAGTACACGTGTGCGTGCGTGCGTGTATGTGTGTGTGTGGTATTCCTAAGAGGGACATGATGACTACCATCCTGTCACGTGATTGTGTTTTCTCGTTGAAGCATCAAACGATGCTCGATGGTGCGTTACAGGACGGTCCTCCAACAGGATCCACTTCGCTCACAGATAACTACACGCATACATTCACCGTACACCCCCGAACAGGCAAGGGTGTGCGTGTGTGTGTGACAGTTAGGGAACTTAGGGTAGGAAGGAAGAGAAAACCCATTTGTCTCACTTCTTGGGTGGCTGTACCAGCGTATCGAAATTGTTAAGGAAAAAGTTTTGAAAGTCTGCGGGAAAAAAGAAGAAAATAAAAGAAAACAGTTCGTGGAGGCTTTAATATGGCTTTGGCGGCTATGGGCTTTGCGGCGGGTATTTTGAAGCGCCAGCTCAATCGGATGGAACGGTACGATAGACACACACACACACTTTGGCATGAATTTTTGCTGCGTCAGGCTGACAGACAAGCCAGCGGGATGCATTATGGGCGCGCAGCATATCACGCAGTCAAACAGACATATGTTTTTTTCTTTTGTATGAAAAACACATTAGCACAAACCATCACCACAAAAACCACTCACCAACAAATATGTTATGAGCTAGAAACGATGTTGCATACCGATGTAACCGTAACCGAGGGTTGTAATGTTTTACAAATCGATTTTACAAAGACGCAACTTTGCGGGTGAATGCAGTTGGCGCAGTAATCTGTTGTACATGCTATTGTTTTGATGCACACGCACACACAACACACACTCACTCACACGAAAACACATTTTTATATACAGAAAAAAAGGAATTTGATTTAAGGACACTCATGCGAAAACGAGGGATTCAATAACTTGTTGTCTAGTACAATGTCAGATCTACCTCTTGGGAAAAGATCGACCTTCGAAACTAATGTATTACGAGAGCTCTAGGCAGACTGAATAGGTAGCATTGTCCACTGGCGATAGGTAGCATTGCCCAAAGTCGGAGCATCCTGTCTGGTACGTATATGAACTCTGACGAGAGCAGTACTGGGAAATGGTACCATTAAGGAGATCAACGATGAAGGCAAGTCTGGCTTGTTGTGAACGGTAGTCAAGAAGCGATCGTCGAGAAGCAGGCACCTAGTCCTGCATTTCAGAGGGCGTTCTAAAGTATGGAAAACGAAGCGCTCAGCCTGGCGTTGGATAGATTCAAGTGACCAGTCCTAGTAATTGGCTGCACCTCGCAACGATATGGCCCATCTGTTCATCGAGTGTCAATCTTGTGTCGACGAGTAATAGTGTTTGAGAAAGACCAAAAGACAAGGCCACATTACCTCCTTCACAATTGGTTTATTTTCTATTTCCATCACTAAGGCTGGATATCCTCTAAATATTGCCTCTCTTTTGACAACACACCTATGTCCTGGGAAGTTTATTCAGCAAATTCCAAACCTACATCTCCGAAATGACCGCAAAACCCAACATAACTCTACAAGCTTCTCGGCGACTGTTGGTTACGAGTCTCTGACCCGTAAGTTGTCGAAGAGTGTTTATTATCATTGGCAGCTGACAGTTGTCAATAAAGCAAAGATCATTTCTCCGAACCTGCAATGAACCGTTCTGGGTTCATTAGTAAATACTACCTTAATATTTCTAGAATTTCTGATACGAAATAGCTCATATTGGTAAACTGAGCTCAATTCCTCTCCAAAAGAACCTTACGAATTACAATGCTGGGGAGTTTTTAGACCGAAAATTTGTGGTTCAAATACTCTAGCTATATGGGAACTTTATATGGTTCTGGAGACATGAATTTTGTCCAAAATAATCAATTCCACTTAGTCTCACGCGAGATAGTTGAGCTACTTGTGCTGAACACAATTAATGATTCTAGTTGGATAGTTGGATGGGTCCTCCCATCAGTAGTACTTAGTAAAAGATGTACAGAAAACTTGATTCGTTAGTATCTTATGGTCATTCTGACAAATCCTACTCTATTGCTAGCATTGAATCAAACGTATAGCTATGTTCTTCTTTGTTCTTCAATCGATTGTAATGTCCAATAACAAACTGATTTGTTATGGGCGGATGGGATTTGCGAAATTCGTGGCAGAATATTTACAGTACTAATGCCTGAATTTACCTGTTGTTCGACATTTTATGCTAATTATTGTATTTTTATTTTTTTGATAACTACCTTACTGCTTAACGGTACTTCTTACCATGGAATTATAACATGATTGCCTCAGGTATGCAATTTATCTCACAAAAACACATCTCGCATGACATTGATAAGAATTAATCTTCAATACGAAACATTCTATGTAGCAAAAACACCATATTAAGATCCCCAATTGTCCATTCTATGCGATTCAGAGGACTTCTTCACAAAGCCAAGACAGGCCAAAGCCAAACGGTTATTGTGGCGGATAGTAATAATTGTTATTCTTCCTTATTTTAATTTCTCCATCTACGCTTTGTACAACCCAACAAAACGGCAGAATGCCGGGTGCATTAAAAGAATGTCATTAATGAAAAAAAAACCCTACATCTAGCACTAAAACTGCTTCCCACCAGACAAACGCCTTAAGCCACAAAATATTTTCATTGTCCTTAGCATATAAATCGTTTCGCCACTTCGTCCTGCAACCGGAACACAAACCCGACCGACGTTTAACAGCTGCGCACCATCGTTTCGATGGTTTTGATGCGTTGTTCGCTTTAATGGTTTAATTGGACGACTATTAATTTTAGTGCACAATAAACTTCACACCCATTCTAGAAGCCCAGGACCGTGTCAACCATCCGAAAATGTGCCCTCTTGTGTGGGTGTGTGTGTGAGCCTCCGTGAGCCGCAAGCGAAACCCACGAAACTGTGGTTATGTGGTCGGCAAGACGGACGACCGGAGCGAATGTTGCAGCTGAACCGGCAGCGAACGGGTGGATTGTCATGCCGTTGGGTTTAATTAAATTAACACCATCTCTCGCATTATCCGTATCGATGCCATTGACCGGAAGTGGATACGGGTGAATCGGGTCTCTTTTGAAAGGGCGTAAGAGAAGAACGAACACACGCACGTGGGTTAGGTTCTAACGATGGGCTAGGTTCAAGGCCAAGGTAGAAGAAAAGACCCATTCATAAGGGTGGTGGTCGCATTGAAATGGGGAAGAGTTGACCGCAGCCTATAATCCACCGTAACCACGTGTATCTCCACACCGGTTTGGGGCTTTTGAGGGTTGAAAGTCCAACTGATTTAGTGACTGTCGCTGTTGTTCGATAATGAACACATTAAGCGAGTTGCGAGGCGTTGGTTATGCAATTTACTGCCGGAAAAGTGACTCAACCCAACTTCCAATTGCCGGATAATGGGTGGAACCGGTGATAGCCGTCGGGGACGATGATCGGCTGCGGTTTACTACTGTGGCTGACAACATAGTAACTAGTTTGTCCGACAACAGGGACGGTAGATACGGTTCGCTATCAAATCTGTGCTTGTTCGACGCTAATCAATAGAGAGTCCAGAACATTCGTGAAGAGTTAGAACCAGCAGATATATAGTTCTATCCTCTTTAAAACTGGTTCGAAGACAATCCAATAAATGAAACAACTAGTTGAAAATTTTCATGCAAAACTGTTTGCAAAATTATTTACACGTTATTCATTTCATTCCAATCTTGTAAACTCAAATGTGCTTTTATTTATTTAATTGATTATTTGCATTCGATTCCAAAAAAAACTTATTATTCAAACAAATGAAGAACATCTCTCGCATTTATCAACGATCGTTCGTTATTTCCTACAAAATGCATCAAACCCAATACACGCTCCACCGGTGAAAACTGCCCATGCACTTGACCATAACAATGCGCACAGATAGAGTTGAAGCCTTTTGAATGAGTTTGGTTTTAGGTTTGAAAGATGCTCTCAGCTTAATACAACGCCAAAACCCCCCGCTGATGATAGCAAACCATGGCCAGCAAATGGAATGGGGAATGCGGTGATGGGACACGCAAAAGGATGGACAGGTGGACGGGATGAGTACGGGCTCAGCGTAATGGCGGCAAAATGGTGGTAAAGAAGTACAAACGATGTAAATTATGAACACGGGTCACTTGACAGCCTCCGGGGTACGCCCCATTGGCACAATGGCCCATTCGGACTTACCTTCGTAGTTGATTCGGCCATCCTTGTCGGCGTCGGCCAGTTCCAGCATCTCGTTCAGCTGGTACTCGGTCACATTCTCGCCGATCATGTCCATGGCGGATTTGAGCTCGTCTCGCGTTATGTACCCGTTGCCATCACGATCGAATACTCTGCAAAAATAGCAGGAGAAACAACAAAAGCATTAGCGGCTGGTAGTTGTAGCGAATAGGGGGTGTTTGATAGGGTGGTTTTTGTTTAGAAGTATGTGAATAGTTTTATTGTTTCGGGGGTCAAATGCACTTCGCAAAGGACGGTAGCCAATTAGGCGGTACCATTTCTGATTGTTTTGTTAATGAAAGGGCTTTAACAATAAGTCTTTAGATTCATATTTTGCAGTGGAACTTGGAAAGCTGCTCTGTAAATGATTTATATTCAATTGAATCGTTGTCTTGTATAAGGGTTTTTAGATGACTTCACTAGAAAAGCGTAATTTTAGGCAACGGCAGCACATAATAGAACAACAACGGCAGTTAATTTCTCAAAATACACGCACTTTGGCAGATTTTATCACAATTGCTATTCCAGACAAGTACAGAACAAGTGCGTATAAACGTATTTAGTACGCATTAAATCTTTAACGTGGTCGGAAAACAATTTTCAAAGAATTGTTTGTTTTATCCACTGCTCCTCCAACAGCTTTTAGACACGCTAGTTAAATGCATTTCTAAAACTGCAGCACTATTTCTGTAAAATTATGTGCTAAATTTGTGATTTTATCTGAGAAATTTTTGAAAAAAATCTGAGAAAATCTGAAAAACAAATCAACTGATGCTGCTATTTTAACATGTATAACCGCTTATTTAGATGATTGTCTTTTTGATAGATTGCAATGAGTTTTTTGTTTTATCTACTGCTCTTCCAATAGCTGTGGAAATCTAAAAATGTATGGTGCCTTTTTACACACTAGTTAAATGCTTTCCTACAAAATTAACAATACTATTTCTTTAAAATTATGAGTTGAATTTATGGTTTCATTTGAGAAACTTGTCATAAATACGATAGCGTTGTGAAATGAACTAAAATCAGCTGCATATTTAGATAACCATCTATTTAGATTATTGTATTTTTGGCAGATTTTATGAAATTAATTTAATGTGTTTTAAATGTGTGCTTTTTAGATTCTATTCTAAAAGTTTTTTCTTTTTCGAGGTGGATAGAAAACATCTGCTTAGTTTGACCAAGCAATGTTCGGGCGAATGCTCGTGTCAAGTGGTTAAATAAACTCTAGCTGGATGCTCAGTCTCAAAAAGGTTTAATACTAAGTCTTTCGTGTTAGTATCAATTTAGTATTTAGTTTAACGATTTATTTATAGGCCATGAATTTACGAAACAGCAAGGCGGCCCGGTGATAAGATTCGACAGCGGCTCCGGTCTTCACACGACAGGATCGGGGTTCAAGTCTCATCTGAGCCGTTTCCCCATAGTGAGGACTGGCTATCTAACTATGCGGTAACAATATAATATGTACGTCTAGTAAGCCAAAAATGGCAGGCATGACCTAAGAGGTCGTTAGGCCACGAAAAAAGAAAAACTTAAGAAACATTTGTGAAAACTGTGTTTGTTTTAAAGGTCCCTCAGAAGATAATATTTAGCGCTCACGAATTACCGGAGCAAAAAATTTATCATAGTAAATTAAGTAAAACACCCGACTGTAAACTGTTATGCGCAATTCAATTTAAATCCAACCCGAGTAAGAAATATGATTGACTTTTTCCATGCTTGCCACGCTTGCCATTAAGCTTACGCGTTGCAACGACGCTTTACGAAGCAGCACGGACTCAGTGGCATAAAGTCTGCTTTCTGCTCAGCTTAGCACGTAAGCCGCTTTTGGGCAGCCAGAAGACTGTCCACTGCCTTCGTGGAAATCACAAAAAAAAACAAAAAACAAACCAAAAACTCCCCAGCTCGTGTAACGGTGAGGCATTCGCTTACCGGAACGCTGCCACTAGATCCTGCGTTAGATCGTCGTCGGCTGACTGGGCGGGATTATTGCTACTGCTACTGCTGCTGCTGGTGTTGCTGTCGTCTTTTAGGGCCTGTATTCTCGCCACCCACTGAAGGAACTCTGTTTCGTCTATCAGCCCGCTGCCTGTAACCCAGGGAATCCAGGCGAAAAGAAAGAGAAAGAGAGAGAGAGAGAGAGAGAGAGAGAGAACGGGACATGAGAAATGGCATTAAAATGTAAGGGAAAAGCAAGGTAAACGACGAGTAGATTAGCTGGGATTGAAGTTGAAAATTGTTTGTGTAGCATGTTTTTTTTTTGTTTTCGCTTCATTTCTTTCCGTTATGCTTCCGTCAGTGCCGGTAATGGCGTGGCGTGCCGGGCCGGTTTTTATTTCGACCTGCATACATTAACATTTTTCGCACTGCCGACACACCACGATCGTGGGACGGTATTGGGTAGCAGCATGCAATGAAAAAATTGGCTATAGCGAAAAAGAAAAGTGAGAAACAATCCCGTAATAATATAACCTACCGGCGGCGAGTTGGGATTCTGGTTCATTAGGCAAGGTTTTCCTTTTGAAGTTGAAGTACGCAGGAGCTTTGATTCGAGCTTTTTCGTACGCTTGAAGGTTGGAACGCTGGGTGTTTTGCCTGTCTGCTTTTTATTTTGCTGCCACAATAATATTTTATTTCTGCATAATCTTAATGATGATGAGCAAAAGGAAGCAGGGAAAATGTTTCAAAGATTGCGTCCCAAACTTAGGGAAATTGTCCACATCTTAGCGTCTTGCATATTAAAATTAAAATTATTACTTCACGGGTACGAAAAAGGAGCTTGCTTGCAGCTTTCTTGCTGAACAGAAGAAGCAACAGAAGGTCCTTAAAAAAGGAACCTTGCAAGTAAGGACATGGTCCGTCACCCAACCCAAAAAGGCAGCTGGATAATTTCTAAAGTTTTCCCGCTTAAAAAAAAACCAAAAACCTTCAACTACCGTTCCGTACGGGTAATGAAAACCTGATGTCAGGACTTTTGTGTTCTTAAAAAGCGCGTTCATAAACTTTAAGCTACCCTTACAGTCACACAGCGACATTAGTGGTAAGAAATGTTTAATGTTCGTCTATAACTTGTACTCTTCCCGTACCCGTTGGGTGTCATAAAACCAGTTTTTACTACTGAGATAGCGTGTCAGGTAATTAAAACGACAATTTCATCAAATACAGTTCACTCTAACGATTCGAAACCGCACAAAACTACGCCATTATGATTCATCGTGCCATTCGTCGGTCCTTGGTAAGTTGGTAGACTAGCAGACTGTGGACAAAGTTTCCCTACTCTACCACCCCCTCCCTCCATCAAACCGGCAACAAAAGGTAGCTTTAAAGCTAGCAACTTTTCGAAATGTTTTATCGATAACGGCAATCCACCGGGCGAATGGTGTACAAACTTTGCGCGCGTAGCGAACATAAAGCCGCAACGGAAAACGGAATGGATGCCGATAGGGCTAATGTCTTAGTTGGCATTTCGCTTTGTGTGGGCGCGTTTTGCCCCGCAGCAACCCCCAGCGTCGAAGCAAGGAAGAAGGGATGAAAAACTTGGACAACTTTCTTCACCAGACTTCAGAGCATTCATGTGTTTCGGGTGGAGTAGACGTGACGTTGCGAAAAGTAAAAAAATGGCACAAAGAAAAAGGAACAAAATGGGATGCGATTGGGGAGGGGACTTTGGGTCGTAAACATTACTCAATCAATCGAGCAAAAGGTAGCCACGCATCTTTCCTGTTTGGGTAAAGGATCTAACTGTCGTTGATTTAATTCCTTGGATCAACAGATGAATGTCTGGGGCCCAGGTTTCGGTTTTACGGTTCGGGGCTCTCGCTGGAAAAGTCCCGCATAGAGTGTGTGCTTTTGTGTGAGTGTGTGTGAGTGTGTATGCAAGCAGCCGGGTAGGTCGATTGGGCTTAGTTTCAAGACAAAATATGTTTAATGACTCTCTCGATAAAAATCCGTGCCTATTAGTATTGATGCCTCTTTTCTTCGAGGGTTGAAGTTAAACAGCTGCCATTAATATTAATTCTTTGCCGTTAGGCTGTAGTTAGTACCGTACATAGCAACTTGCATATAAATTACGATACTTTTTTCCTTAAAATAGATGTGACAAACATCTATGGAACGAATCAAGTAACGTGAATATTTCATTTTATATTTTACTTTTTCCTTTACCATGCGCATAGCGAGAGAATTCTTCATCAGGCTTTAAAATGTAAGAAACGATCTTTAAACTACAAAAGCCAAACCCGAACACAATCGTAACCGGCCCTAAAGTAATCAGGAAGAGAAGGATGTTTGCGAAAAAGCTCGATCGTTCCACGCAGGAAATCCTACAATCACTTTTATTACGTCTACCGTGGTACGGTGCAAGGCAATGAGCAGATGGGCAAGATTGTGTAAGCTTTCCAAATAGGCCAAAATGGTGGCATTTCGCTTTTGTTTTGTACGTTTTTTTGTTTTGGGCTGAACCGGCACGTACGTCTGCTCTGTACGATTGTTCGGGTGGATTGTATTTACTGCCGGAATCGAAATCAATCGATCGTTCGTTCAATACCGGACCGAGAGGATTCATTTTGCGGAAATTTTATCGATTGTTGTTGCTGTTGGGAAAGCCGGCTTTTACCTGTACACACACACACTCACAAATCATCAGCCCCCCGAAGAAATCAACGAGACGAGATGTGAAAAGGTAGCTTATGTGATTGCTCCAAAATCGAGCTAAAGGGATTACATCGAGTTGATTGCTTTTTCCTCGCTCTCTATCTCTCACTCGGTCTTGTGCCGTTGATGTTTCATGATTGAAAACAAACTTTGCCAAAAGAAGTTAGCTTAGACATTTTGGTTCAGTTTTCTTCACCTAAGAGACCCAAAATCTCTGTAATTATACAAACAATAACTTTTTTCGACGGTAATGCGTGTGTTCCGTACGTGTAGGTAGTTTAGCTAAGGGTAGTTTAACTTGTTCGGTGCAACAATTAATACAGCCTCACGCCAGGCGGCTGGCAAGCGAATGAATAGGTGTTAACATTCGGCAATTAGTGTCGATTGATTCCGTTGTAACATGTTACCAATCAGAAGGGGACGTGTTGTTGCTTTTTTTTGCGCCGTTGTATATTGATTTCCTATTAACTTGAACCGTGTAAGAAGGAGGATGGTGCCCGGTGGACGATGCCATCAACAGCTCAAGCTCATTAGTTAGCAAAGCTCGTTAGCATTATGTGCAGGCATTTCGGGTTGTTATTGTATTTTGACCGTACGCAGTGTGCTACAAAACGTGGCCGGCAACAAGCTGTCCAATCAGCTCCCTGTCAGGGCCTGTTTGTCATTCGTAAAGCGGCGAGCTGTTTTGATTTACATTTGACGTTTTGCTAATGGGTGCTTTAAATTGAACAAAAATAAATAAACTCAAGCCAGTTAATTGATGACTGTTACTAAGCAATTAGGGGAACGTTTTTGTAGAGTTGTCCACGTTAGATGGAAGTAGTTCAATTTAAATTGATTAATACGGAACAAATTAATTGGCTATTGTGCCTGTTAAGTATGAACATTTGTGTTACGGTCAACATTGAACATAGAGTAGATCAAAAAGGTTTTACAATGCTGGAGTTTGTTGTCCTTAGTACCATTATATGATGGAAAACTCGGTACTGTGACTGCTTAGATCGGCTTTAGTCTATCAAAAATGACCTTAATTCTTTCTGTCAAAAGGTATGCCTCTCTGATGCATCTACTTAATGATAGTGACAGTAAAACTTGTGGGAAGAATCAGTTGTGTAATATTGTAATCATATAATAGAATCTTCCATTCGCTGAGTGAAAATTTTCCAAGCGATTATGGAACTTTGCAATCAGATGTAGCTTAAAAAAGGAATAATCAATAGTAGTAGTAAATCGAAATAATGTTCACTTTATGCTTCAAGTACGATAAGAATGATACGACGTGGAGATGTGAATAAACTATTGGAAGTCATTTTTCAATTTCCATTCCTGATTGTAAAATTTCACAGCTGTATTGTATATTTCTTCTAACTGATTGCAAGATTCCAAAATATGATTGCAAAGTTTCATTATATGGATCTAAAACCTGCATAACAGAACTATGCTCAAATATAGGGTTCGATCTATATAATGAAACACTCAGGGGAATGGTTCAAATGAATAGTGGAAGATTGCAAGCTCCATGGGGAATTTTGGCAATCATATAGTGAAATCTTATTGTTTAATTGTTTATTTAATGCAACGGACCACGTGAGGCCCCCTTGAAGCGTATTTAGCAACATTTTACATAAAAAACATGCAGTTGAACTTGTCATATACAAATTAACCTAAAGTCGGACGCACAGCACGAATAATGTTGTAAAACGCGGCGCGCGACATGTCCGGTTGGTGACGATCACAGACAGCGTAACATGAATTTAAATTCACGACACATACATAAAAAAGGATCAGAGGCGCCGAATCGTCTACGGCGAACCTCTACGTCGAGGAACGATCTTGCACGTAGCGGTCTAGGAATAACGTACATATTTAAGCCGGCGAGAAATACCGGCGCGTCGATCCGGTTGTCCAGGAGACCCGCAACAAACAAACTCCGGGCGTTGCAATTTCGCTGATTTAGCGACTCCAGGCCTAGCAACGCACATCGTCCTTCATAGTTCACTTGGACCCTCCAGAAGCGCAAAGCGCTAAATAAATAAAGCTAAAATGAATATGCTATGTGCTTAATCACGTTATACTTCTTTGATCGCAATGGTGCAGAAGGCCGGTCTAAGATCTCCTGATTTTTTTAAATGGCTAAACGATGATGTCTTGATTTTCCTGCTACATCTGCGATTAAATTCCTGCTACGTCATGTAGGTCATCGTTTGCGAATATGTGAAATATGTTGCAATATATGCGTATAAAAACGCTGCAAATCGATTAAAATGAGCCGCAACTAGCGTGAAAGCATTTTCAAAGTTCTGAAGTATTGGAAAATTTATTTATAACAACAAATTTAAGTTACAGTTAGAGAAACTTCTCCTCAAGTTTTAAGCTTTCTGCTGAAAAACATTTTAATTATAAAACTGTTTTTTTTTGTCGTTTTTTCTCCATCAATCTAGTTTGACAAATGGCACCAAAGGTAGGTGAGTTGGAAATTAGTTCCGAAGGAGAATATTGTTTTTCAAGAACTAAAATGTTGCGTCAAATTTCAAATAAACCTTTAATGGTTAGCTAATATTATATCTAAGTTATTCAAATAATCCGACAGTATATTCTACTTAAAAATAAAGTATATAAGCCTATGAAAGGAAAAAAGCTATTGCTAATGCATATGCTTTTGATTTTTGAACAATCGATTTGTACATTCAATATAGAAAATACTATAACAAATGTAATAAATATTGATAACCCTAGCAGACTGCACAACAGCAACCCAACGATTGCAAAACATTTCGTTTTGTGGAAGAAAAAAGAAAGATTTATCACACCCTGGTACGCTGTCAACGGGCACACAAAAGTTTTAACAAATTCATGGTGCCTTTGGGAAAAGCTTGCTATACAGAAGTGAACTTTTTCTACACACGCTGCTGCTGCTGCCGGTGCTTCATCTTCAATCGTTTGGTCGGACACGGTGCACGAAGTACCAATAATGTACTGGGGCTGACACAGCCATCCGTTTAGTGCGTGTTTGTGTATTTCGAGGGTTGTTTGTATTGTTCCATCTGCACAATATAGCGCGCTATCTGTCGGGTTTTTTTTTTATGTTTTTCTTTTCACCGTTTGTTGCTGCCATTGAGTTCATCATTTTTCAGTCATTACTTTGAATGCAATCGAGAGCAGCAAGCATACATATGCGCGTAGGGTAAAGCATCGAGCAACGGAATACAAACAAAAGGGGGAACAAAAAAACGAGAATGACTGCGGCGGTTTGGTGGTGGCTGAAAAGCTAACATGTTGAACATAGCAACGGGTTATCGATCCCGAAGCTTTACGGCGTGCGGCGGGCAATAAATCTTTGATGTTAAATTTATGATTGTTTTCCTTTCGCTATAATGCCTTTGAGATGAATTGAAAATCCTTCACCGCCGATGCAGCGGATCGTTGCGGTGAATGGTGGCCACTGAAGAGTGACGAGGGAGGGAAAATACACAAAAGACCGTTCCATTTGCAAAGGGAAAATTGGCATGGGATGTGTGTATGTGCGTTGGCTGTCGTATTGAATACAACGGCACCGGTTACGCCACAACAATCCACCGCAGAAGCCATCGGCGAAGAAGGAAAGCTGTGTGCATAAATTTCCAATTGCCAAGACTCGCCCGAAACGATGCGTGTGTTTCTCGTCCCCAATCGATTAGCCTGTTGTTGCCGTTAGCTTCGATGCTTGGAACGACCGAACAGGATCGCTTTTAGTTTGAATCACAGTGGGATATAAATTCAAATTAAATTGCAATTCCCAGACAAACGAGCGATTAACTGGCCGAGTAAGTGGTTGTTACGGAATAATTTATCGTCACCGATAGTAATTGAGCGTATGTTTCAATTGCTTGGAAGTAAGTAGTTAGCAAAATTCATTTCTCTATCTAAAAACCCTCAAAAACAGAACGCAGCAAACTACAAAACGTCTCTTTTATGTGAAAAAGAGCCACATTTTTCGGTTGTAATCTGATCGATCCTCCGTTTCTCCGCCAGAGTAATTGGATACAAAATGCTAACGAGAGGGCGAAGAAAGTGTGTTGAGAGGAGGTGTACGTTTCGCTTATTTTTTAACATTTACATGAATTAGAGCATGAAATGATTGATGATTCTTTCCGCCGCTTTCTATTTTCCATAGAAAAAGAGCCCAAAACGTTCCATCAGATCAGATTTAAAGTATCGTTTTGCTTGCTGAGAAAAACATTAGCAATATTTACTCCGGGGAAAAAACTCAATCGATAAGGACAAAAAACAAGCTGACTAGAACGTTTTGTCTTATGTGAAGCTTTATTTGCAAATACAGATGCGTCCGTTTGTATTTGTTCGCATGGGAAAAACATAATTTCTGTTTATTTGACCTTTTATGTCGTCCTGTTCTCCATCTCCACGATGTGCTTTCGATGGTTTCCGATGAACCGAATTCTTGTACCATCAAATACAACATTAAAGGTTGTCGTCGTCGGGCACATTCCGGGATTTGTGGCAATCGGTTAGGCAAAAAGTATGCTTAGCAATCACATTTCTCCATCGAAAAGGGAACCGTTTACGGTCATCTGGTCGCAATCGCCGGGAAAGGATTTTCACGTACGACTTACAGCAGCTATAAACATTTTCCATCCGTGGCAGACAGACACGCACACACGTGATCCCCATTTCTGCTGATGAAACAGACCGCCCCACATTCGATGGACAGCCTATTTATTTGATGGCGTATCATCCCGTAGGATGGCAGCATGATTTTGATGATGTGTGCGTGCGTTAGTCGATGCCGAAAGGAGAGAGGGAGAGAGAGCAGGCAGAGCAGTAAAAGAATGACAACTGACAACTGTAACCAATATTTTACTTTCACCGTGGCATACCGTAGTCAAACGCAAGGATAACATTAGAAGAAACAAAGTCGAAAGAAAGGGCGGTGTACACGATGTTGTTGACCAGCTTTCTTCCGATCACGTTTCCTAATCGAGTAAAGCCATTGGAATGTGACCCGTTAGGCGTTGGGTTGGATTTCACCCGGCAAAATGATGATGCTCGTGTGCTGGTAGAAAATCATTCATTCCGCTCATGAAGTCTGGCTTGGAGACCCTTTTCGTTACAAGTGTTTTCGAATTAAAATAATCTTTATACTAGTTGTGCCGGCGTTGGGTTTGCATACAAACAACGCTTATGCGTTGCTGAGGATGCTCCGAAACGAATAAAAATAAACGATCGATGGAGACGCCTGGTTGTGTGCAAAAAAATTCCATTCATTTTTGGACGTGAATGTAGCTACTTCGCGTTCCTGTTTTGTTTAACACACTCGAAATGAATTATTATTATTAAAAATATTTAAAATAAACAAGATTGTCTTGAAAATTCAAGTCAAATTGCTGAGAAATAATGGATTAATTGGACGATGGAGGCGCCTAGTTGTTTGTAAATATGTAAGTCATTTCATTATTTCAAAGTGCATGTATCTTTTCTCGCTTCGTTTGTCCCGGGTAGAAGAAAGTACAAACATAGAAATAAATTATCAACATAAAAAGATGTAGAAATTAAAAATATTTGCTTGGGATATGCCAATCGCTATAAACATTTGAGTCAAATTCCCGATGGAGACGCGTGGTGGTTTGTAGATATGCTATTTAATTTTTTGAAGTGGTATCGATTAATGTTAAATACTTAAGATTAACTTACTTTACGGTAAATTAAAATTATACAAAAAAAACCTATCGTTATGTAATGAATCCAGGGTGAAAAAAATGAGCGCTCCCTCACAATCTTAAACTTTTAGACGCATGTTCTTGGATATTGCCTACGGCAAAACGTTATTCTTACACCATTACCCGGTAATGGAATATGTGAAACGCAGTCTAACCTCGAAGAATTTCCATCAATCTACACCGCATGACAACAGCTACAGTAAAAAAAAGCTTTGAATTCTTTCCTCCTCTATCTTGAGGTTATAGCGTTCCAAGATACCGTTGAATGCGACGAAACCATGGAAGCAGCTTACACTAATGTATTCATCCGAAGGTGTGTGAGTGTGCGCGTTTGATAACTTAAACCACCGGTGCCATTAAGAAGGATGAGCCATCCGGTGCAAATATTTACCCAGGGAGTGATCCAACGGGCGGGAAAAAATGGAACGAAATATTTTAACCTGAAGGAAAAATACTTTCCACTGGCAGGAATTTCCATCGCTTCAATCTCGCTGCTCAAATCAATTTCATCTTCTTCAGCTTGGTGGCATGCAAACGCTTGATTTTCAAACATCTTCATGGGTGAAGAGCATTGCGCTCGGCAGCCATCCAGGGATTTGCGCGCCAACAACTGTGCGCGCCACCTTGCGTGAATATGGCCGGGACGCCATCTTTCCAATCACGTACCGGGCCACGTAGCACGCCAATAAATGCAATATTTTACGAGCGTATTTACCGTGCGACATGGATTGGTACTTCTCACGTAAAACGAATGCGACAGCCGTCGGATGAATCCCTGTGTCCCCAGGAAAACTCGTTGCCGCGTTTTCGTCCGGTTCGTTTCGTTTCTCTACCTTCGCAGAAGTAAACGCAGTGTGATGGCCTTCGCAAAGGACCAAGCGACCAGGGTCATCCAATCTCATTTATCATGCTTTGCGAGGAAATATTGTCCCGGAGTCCCGGGGTTCGAGCGCCGAGTCGAGTGAACATGACAGCGTTTTTTTTTCTCTTTCGTTCGACGGTTCCGTTCACCGTAAACTACCGCCATCCGGTGTGATGCGACTGTATCCGGTTCTATCGGGCGTATTAAGACGATTGGATTTCGATGATTAGACGCGAAACGGGGACTACCGACTGCCGTTCGCGTTAAGGTAAGACCCTTTCCCGAAATGCTTGCACTGCGCACATTCAGCATTATTTTAGTGTGGTGAAGTGGTCGTTTTAGTGGTCATTGCTTAAGTTACTTCATCACGAGCAATGTACCGAATCGGATATTGGTGGGGTAGTTTTTATCACCCCTTCGCTGCTCTTGATGGATGCGTTACGCGATGGTTGTCTGGGTGTGTTGGCTTACGTATCGATCGATCCAAGATGGGTGTCTGCTGACCTTCAGCGGCGGGCAATTCTATGCGTACTAAAGAAACAGACGTCACCCTCAAGGATAAGCAAGGTGTGGTAAGCTCGTTTTATATCCCGACAGATACGGCAGACCTTGAATGGGGCCTGACGACTTGCAAGGCAGAAAAGCTGTGTTAAGAAGCTTAGAAATTTGATAGTCCTGGTTAAGTAAAAGAGTATTGGATAGATTTTGGTATCAGAGCTGCTTCCGGAGTGATTTTTAAAGGAAGGAAGGTTAATGATTATGGTAATCAGCTCTGTTTGATGATAGAAGTTTCAATTGTATTGTTGATGATTATGGAAGGCACAGTTAAAAAAAAAACTCGATAACAATGGGTTTTTTTTCCTTATACCGTAGAATGAAGCCTCAACATTTTGAAACTACTAAGGCGCAGGAAATATACACCATGAAGGACTTTTAGTCATAAACTAAACTCTGTTATAAATGTATACTTGTTAAGGATGGTCTAAACCCTTAACTTCACATAAACTGCATAAGAGTACTAGCCATCTTTATAACATCCAGAATCAAGATTCCTAATTGAGTCAGTACCCTTTAGTTTTTGTCCTTTGACGTCTCTCTGAAACAGGCTCAACACTCTTTTCGATGCACGTGCTTCTTAATTGCAAGTGCCTCTTACAACGATAAGAGTTTTCTCGATTGTACTCGTTTATATTCTTCTGCTACTATACATGAGGATGATGATGTTTTCCACGATTATCTCGACTTCGACCCAAATAATTATTTGTGGCTTAAAATCCTGTACATTGAATGGTAGACAACATTACACAGCCTTACACAGGCTGCCAATAGATGAAACAAGACAATACCACTATTAAACATCGATCATTTTGAATCAATCATTCTCGCTGTCCTGTAATTACAGTTCTTGGTTTAACCTTGTTCTAGGAAAAAGGGCACATTTATAACATTATTATAAATTTGCTGCATAAGAGCATAAAGACGGATTCATCGTCATGTTGCGTTGCGAAATTGATATTGATGAGTGCAACAAATGCAAGGTTAAAGTACTGAAAAATAGTTCAAATTTCAATAGCAAATGAAACCATTTCGAACATTCACAAAATACACGAAAATCTATTTATAAAATTACAAGTAAAATATTTCATGAATTGCATGAGTTTCGCAGATTGCGCATTGAAACAAGCTGTTAGTCCACATTAGAGCAGCACATTCACGTAAAAGCATTGGTTGGCGAAGACTCAATTGCAATTTTATTTTAAAAGTAGAATTTTGCTTATTGCTGGTATTAATGTATTGAATGTTTCCACTAAAGTAAATCCAATTTAGTTACAATTTCCATTCAATGAATTGTTTAATAGTCATCATGATGTCTGTTCAGGATGAAATGCAATTTATCTCAAAAACTGCAATTAAAAACCTTTTTGCTATACTAGAGTTATTCTTGTGCTAAAGCCGCTTCACTAAGCTGTTTCGTTCAATCCTCTGAAATGAAATGACAATATAAATAATTGAGGATAGTTCTGGTCTACCATAAGACTCCTTGTGTCGTGCTCGAATTTACCATATGAACTATGATTCGGATAAAAGATAGACTAAATAGATGAATCCGTATGCATCAAAGCTTATGCTAATGCTCTTATGATCTTTATTTTTACGCCTCATCGTCCGTAGTCTGTTGAGTAAAACTGGACCAAAACTAAGCACATTAAAAAAAGATGATCGTATCTACATTTTAATGTAGTTAAATGGACTCCACAGCTCGACCGTGGATGGAAATATCAATCTGATTAGCTAACGAATTTTCTCCGAATGTACCATAGAAAGGCACGATCTCGGGCGCATAGATTACGTGCTTTTAGTCATCGTTGCTCTGGTTATCATTGGTCTACAGTAAAATAATGATACCTTTTATGTGAAATTGTCAAGCAACACTGGTTCAATACTGCAAAAACCACTTAATAAAATTCGAAATTACATTCGTTTGTAAACGTTGAGCTGAAATGCAGAAATTCTTTGAAAAGTACTATTACATTTCGCGGTCGTCGATTCGCAATAAGCGTACTTCCTGTTAATAAAAATATACCGTCCGGTTTTGTTGGTGCTCTGAATGACATTCCCGGAGAATGAACGTTTATGCGATTGGCAGCAGCGAATGGAAAAATATGCGCCGCTATGGAAGGACGCCAACCGGTTCCATTGAAGCAAAGCAGCACGTTTTTGGCATTGGAAATGCCTCAGTCCGCGAGTAGTTTGAAGATTGCACTCACTACGACTACGGTGACTGTTTGCCAAAGAGGTTTTTGGAGATTGGAACGACTTAGGTTAGGGCCAAATCGTCAAGGTGACACACGAGATACGATGTATATCCAAGGTGACACACGAGAAACGATGTATATCCGGTGTAGCGCAACGGATTATGAGTGCGTTGTGCTGTTGAAAACGAGTGATCAGCAGGAAAAGTTAATCTCGATATTGTGGAGCACGGAAGAGAAGGTATGGGGTGTGTCCTTACTCCCAACTTTCTCATGATGAAGGTACGATTGATAGGAAAACATTATCGGAGTACGCTAGCAAACGTGTTCCTTGAGCAACTTTGTCCTTGGACGATAAATTCCATCGGATCGGAGAGTTCTCATTTTCTTCAACCGACCGACCTGGATCGGCGAACCATTCTTTCTATCTATCGAGTTCCACAGTTCCATTTTGTGCGATCCGATAAACTACCTCCCAAATCCCTGGTAGAGCGGCAGGCACGTGTCCTGCAGCTGGCAAGTTGGAATTGTATTCGCGTTTGTGTTAAGTCGCTTCGCTTTTTCGTTTCCGCTCGGATAGCGTTCACTTGGTGTATGTGTGTGTGTAAGACAGTTTGTATTTGTCCGATTTTGTGTTCGATAAGGGCTCGCCGAAATAGTCTTTCGCTCGATTACCCCGAGAAATTATGTTTTCCCGAAGAATGGTTCAAAGATGTTGGCTGGTCGTCTGCAGCGAAAGCTTAAAATTCTATTGTTCTGGTGGCTTAGTTAGTGAGTGTTTTCCGAGGGGAGTTCAATCCGGTTGTGGGAAGGTTCGAGCGTTATCGGCGAGTGAGTTGGAATAAAGTTGAAACTGATCGGGAGTATTTAAATGAGATCCTTTTAAAATCATTTGCATAATGGACGGGTAAATCCAGCAGTTTATTAACATTACCCGTGCTTGAAGGTTTATTGTGTTGGGAATTTCTTTGTTTTTGTTTGATGTTATGAAAGTGTTTTATTAATTTAAGATTTCAATACTATTTAGCAGCATTTAGCAATTTGTGTAAAATAATTTCTAAAAAATATGCGCACTGAAAGTCTATTCGATAGGGAATTCTAATACGTTAAATCTTACTATTGTGCTGCATATATTTAATGTCATTTTACCCAAAACATGTATGAAATCACTTTTTGAAAACTCTCTTTAACACGTACCTGTCCGACTGGCTTCCCGCAGCAGATCGTCGATCAGCTCGTCCCGCACGTGGATGCCGAGGTTTCGCAGCATGAACTGCAGCTCTTCTGGCGTCACGTGCCCATCCTGGTCACGGTCGAGCAGGTCAAATGCTGTTCGCAGATCTGTGGCAAAAGAGAGAGAGAGAGAGAGAAAATATCGAATGAAAAGTAAGCCAATGGCATATATAACGAACAGCAGCAAGAAAAATCTAATACCGGCAGATGTCATCAACAGAGCGGTTTCGTTTGCGTTTTCTATTTTTCCTTGCCCGTGCATAAGATCGTGTTCGTGAAGTTTTTCACAGCTCTAATGCTCGTGCCAAATGGGTTTGCCATTAGCAAACATATTGCTTCAAAGGCGATTCGTTTTGGAATGTGTTCGTTTCGGTTGTGTTGGCTGTGCCGTTCGCTGAGTGCAAATGCACCGGAGCGAAACCGAACGGTGGTTGTGTTGAGTTGAAGTGAAGAAAGTGTCGATTAAATTAAAGATTCATCGGATACGGATCCGAGGTACGCCAGGAGGAGCACCAGTTTTCAGTTTGTTTATCAAGTTATCGAGAGTCACAAAATGAGCTTGGATCGTGCATTTGGAGGGCTCGTCTAGAAGAAGGGCTTGCTCCGGTGGATTCAAAGCCCGGGTGAATTTCTTAATCCTGTGTCTGGCTGCCGCTGAGTAGGGATTTCATTACTCAAGACCAACTTTTTCCTCTCGATGTTCGATAGTCGGCGTACGTATGGCCCAATCCTCTTTACGCATGCAAATATAGCACGGCTTGCCCGGCTGTGTTTGGTAAAGTGATTCCGTGAACGGAGCTTTCTACCGACACTCGGTCGCATTAGCATAAGAATGGTAGTATGGGCTAGAAGTTTGCACTGTGCGCGCCGTTACTTTGGCCATTCTTTAGGAGAACATTTTATGCCACAAACTTTCTGCCGGGTGCTGTTTTCATTGCCAAATTCTTCGACAAACAGCCAGACGGGCTGCGAACCATTATACTGTAAGCTACGCTCGTTTTTTATTTGTACACTAACTATATTCCATAATCAAATTCGCTTAGGTTTGTATTTACAGTGCATAACATATAAGTGGGTGCAGCCATCGGATGGTTAAATAAAAAAGTTTTCTTTTATAATTCAATCAACTCGATCAGTTTGAGAAGTATTTTTGTTTATTTTTGCAGGATTTTTGCTAAACTTATTAATGTAATTGGGATAGAAATTTTCAGGTTTTCTAGAATCAGCAGCTTGATGATTAAATAAACCATTTAACAGTTCATCCCATCTTTCGTTTTACATTTTGATTGCAATTTGTTTCTCTTTGTATAATTTCTTCTAGTTTTATTGTGTACAGCAGGATGCAGTGGCATAGTGCTTGAATTTATATGTCTTTTAGTGAGGTTTTTCCTTTATATAATTAATGCATGCATATAACAAGCGTCCATATGTGTATATTTGCTGAAGATATGAATAAAGAACGTCAAAGATTGCTTAGATTGAAAATGGTTATATTTTTACATAATGATATATTGATAGTTTTTTTGTCAAAGCAGTTGAAATAAAATTCGCAATAATATTTACTTTCATAATAATAACTTTGTGTAAAAGTACTTACACAAATCTTTCGATTATGTTTTAGTGCGCAAGGTTTATGGTAAAATTAATAATATTATTAGCATGAGCTAGATTCAAATTTTTATACTTTATACTTTATCGAGAAAAACTTAATTTTTATATAAAAATTTTGTTGGAAAATAAACCAGTCTGTATACAAAACTAGCTGGAGTTAAGCTGCCAACCGTCAAAACACATATAGATAAAAATGGCTGAAGTTTCACGCGGTGTTTGTGTTGAAATTGAATATGCAACAAATATTCACACTTATGTCTACCATTATTCTGATTTCATTTATATATACATATAGAAAACTACTCCATATTACTTTATCATACAATATCATAAATTAAACTTCGAAATGTGAAGTATTTTCAACTTAAAGTCTCCTTTAAATTGCTATACTACTAGAAACAAACATGTGCACGTTTTTTGTGCCTCACTGTGTGTTTTCAAAATTGGCCAAAAGGAGTCAAGAGACGTTTTATAGCACCCAAGGGAAGGTTTAAAGATCGCTTAGAGCCTTTGCCATTTACATAAGCCCTTTTCCAAGCGTAAACGCGAACGACCGATAACCGATAGAATTCCACAAGGCACCGTGTTACGGGGCGAGACCATGCAACGCAATGTTGTCAGCGTTATCGTGTTTTTTCCATTTTATTTTATAAAACTTTTGCCAAAACATCCTGTACGCTCGCAAATAGAGTGAACCATTTAGAACGTATTCTCGTACACACGCTTGACGCGAACCGGGGTTTTTTTTTCGTTTGTGTTGCTGTTCCACCGTTTTCCATCCGTGCCGTGAGTTGGTGGAAAATGGTCAAATCCAAACAACGGTTCGTTGATTAATTGTCGGCAATTAGTGCACTTCGGGACAATAAACAAACATTATGGCATTGCGTTGAGGCAAGCCGAACGCGCAATGAAAGTGGCCACAACAAATCACCCATTTTGGACCACAGTTTGGCCGTGGCCTTGCCAAACCTGGGTGAAAATCGAGTTTCGTGCGTTTGGCTTTATTTCACATTCGCTTCCTAATCAACCCACAACACATCTAGCCGGTGGGAGGAGTGAACTAACATAAACAAGTCGTTTCTTCAAAGTCACTATGATTTATGCCGTGACTTTTTCGGTGCAAAAATAGGGGAATGGTTTTGGTTGCATTATACCGGTTCCTAAGAAGATGAATTTCTTGCAAATATTCACACTTATGTCTACCATTATTCTGATTTCATTTATATATACATATAGAAAACTACTCCATATTACTTTATCATACAATATCATAAATTAAACTTCGAAATGTGAAGTATTTTCAACTTAAAGTCTCCTTTAAATTGCTATACTACTAGAAACAAACATGTGCACGTTTTTTGTGCCTCACTGTGTGTTTTCAAAATTGGCCAAAAGGAGTCAAGAGACGTTTTATAGCACCCAAGGGAAGGTTTAAAGATCGCTTAGAGCCTTTGCCATTTACATAAGCCCTTTTCCAAGCGTAAACGCGAACGACCGATAACCGATAGAATTCCACAAGGCACCGTGTTACGGGGCGAGACCATGCAACGCAATGTTGTCAGCGTTATCGTGTTTTTTCCATTTTATTTTATAAAACTTTTGCCAAAACATCCTGTACGCTCGCAAATAGAGTGAACCATTTAGAACGTATTCTCGTACACACGCTTGACGCGAACCGGGGTTTTTTTTTCGTTTGTGTTGCTGTTCCACCGTTTTCCATCCGTGCCGTGAGTTGGTGGAAAATGGTCAAATCCAAACAACGGTTCGTTGATTAATTGTCGGCAATTAGTGCACTTCGGGACAATAAACAAACATTATGGCATTGCGTTGAGGCAAGCCGAACGCGCAATGAAAGTGGCCACAACAAATCACCCATTTTGGACCACAGTTTGGCCGTGGCCTTGCCAAACCTGGGTGAAAATCGAGTTTCGTGCGTTTGGCTTTATTTCACATTCGCTTCCTAATCAACCCACAACACATCTAGCCGGTGGGAGGAGTGAACTAACATAAACAAGTCGTTTCTTCAAAGTCACTATGATTTATGCCGTGACTTTTTCGGTGCAAAAATAGGGGAATGGTTTTGGTTGCATTATACCGGTTCCTAAGAAGATGAATTTCTTGCTTTGCTTTCTACTTCTAGCATTTAGCATCATTGTTTTGTATTCGCCTGTGCATTCTCGACTGATTAAAGACAGTCCCGCACAATGCTCGTTCTGCTGATGTTAAGCCGATGATGAATCGCATCGTATGCAGGCAGCTGCATACCGGCACAAGGTCAGGGCAGATCTTTATTTTTAGTACAGTACGTAGTGTGCATCTTGCGCTAGGCGGCCTGGCAATGGCAATGGCCCACCGAGAATGGTGGGCTGGATTGTTGGAAGTTTATTGAATTTCCTTCGTTCTGGTGAGATGAAAATTCAATCAATCAATCACGAAACGGAGGTTGCGGTTGGCCGGCAGTGAGGTAGTGACAACTGCCGGTATCGATCCGAGAGTCGGGCCTGTGTGTATGTGTGTTTGTCGATAGACATTAGTCGCAGGAAGCTATCGGTGCAGAAAGAAGCCACTGTGACATGCAATGATATTGAACGTAATCGAATAAAAACATTCAAGAGAGAGAGAGATATGTTAATCAATGTTCGGTTTTAATCAACTTCAATCAATCATTGCGTTGTGTGACGAACAGCTGCCGGATGCAATTTTGGTCTGCATTGTGGCAAACATATCTAAGAGTTTGTCAAACGGGGTTTTGATATGGTTTTTTGGTAAGCACAGACAGATCATTGGTGTGAAATGTATACTTTTTGCATGAATCAACGACTCCTTTATGATCTCAAACTATATTTTATTGTCCAAATATGTAAGCTCTTACCATCAAGAAGGTATCAACTTCACCATCAGCACCAAAATATGCATTGTTTATAATTTTTATAGCTAAACATTACCAATTCACTGCTACGTTGTCAAGTGTCAACAGGCATCCTCCAAAGAAAACTTTTGCGTCCAAGTCCATGTGGTAATGTTTCGCAACGTCACGTGCTCAAACAAGATGGCACTTGCTTACTTATCCATCAGCGACTGGCGGAAGTAGCCGGGGTGTACGGGGGCTTCAACTTTTCCGATCCGAACTTTTTCCATCATGGCCGTGGATGCCCCGGAATGCTTCATCCAATAATTATGTCTCAACGTGCTTTGACAGGTTAGGACACCGGAATGTGTGGTAAATGGTTGCCGCTCGGCGGTAACCAGAAGGATACGGATGAGAAACTGTCTTGCAAGCGTACGGATCGGTTAGCATGGGTGAGATAAAAGAAAGTTCACCCGGCAGGGTTAGGAAAAGAGCGGCTGGACAGGGTACGGGAAGTAATAAAAAAGTGTGTGTGTGTATTGGTATGTGTGCGCTAAAAAATAAACAGCTTCAGTGTAAGCAAACTCCCTAACCAGCATACAACAACAAACAAACGCTCTGTGTGTGCGTGAATGTAAAGCAAGCGGACGATTTTGCCCCGATGCGAGTTGGTGGAAAAAGTGATTTAAAAATCTCATTTAAAATTCTCATCAACTGTCAAAACGGCGGAAGCAACTCGTTTTCCCGCTGTTGCTGCTGCTGGTCACGTTTACGATGGGCGGGTTAGCTTCTTCAATAATGTTGTTTTGTTTTTTGTTTTAGCGCTGGGCAACCTTGTTATCCCATTCGTTTTATCTCATCGAGAAGATAGTTGCTGGAAATTTTCGGAAAATGATTTTAATCGGCTACATAAATTTTTCCCTGCGAATGTGATGAGATTTTTGCTTTTCAGCTTGCCCGTAATCTTGGCTGCAACCAGTTTTTTCCTTCTTGGATCTCGACGAACATACTTTCGGTAAGCTATTTGTGCAGATAATAAGGCAATTCGAGGAAAATTTGATTATTCAGTTACTGCACGCTTCAAATTGGTTATCTTGAGCTGTTTAATCAGCTTGTCAGCTCTTAATCACAACTTAAACAAACCCACACACTGATTGGGAGGATAAGAAGACCAGCAACAACAACAAAAACATTGTATTGCCAGTGCTTTGTGGGATATTAAATTTGCAAATCATTTAAAACAAATTGAATTCACCTTTTGCATCAGAAATGTCGCTTAATTTTTTCCCAGAAAACGTTGTGGACGTGAATGTTCCGAAAGACAATTTCGGATTGTTGACATTCATCAACGGTCCGTGTTCTATTGGCGAGTGGGCGAATCAATATTGAAACAGCTTTAATTTCGAACCGAACCACACCAAGCGAAGGCACATGGCAAAATTCAATTTGGTTAGGTTTAAATAAAATTTCTCAAACCCCTTTTCCGTAGTCGGAATCAACATTGCATTATTTTCATTTCGAAACCTTTCCAGCACACACACACACACATAGGCAGGCACCTTTTGCCTGAAGGTAAGAGCAATCCTTGCTGCCTTTGGTTTGGTGAAACCAACAGGCGGAGATCCCAACAATTGTCAACAGACCTTTACCGGACGATATTCACCCGTAACCCCGGTTTGGATTGTCGCCAATTAGCAGTGTGCATCCGGCACCGTTCCGGGGCATGGGTTTTGTGTGTTTGAGTTCAAGCAGGGGTTAACTAGTTTCTCGGCGGCACCTGGTGCTCTGCTGCAGTACCGACCGAAAAGTGCGCCATGTGCAATTTTAATAATTAAATGCAAACAAAATGCTCCGAGTTGCTAGACACTCGGTAGAGAGATTTTCGCCAGAACTCATCAGCCCGAAGACAGGAACAAATGCATCTGAGCTTTTGTCATATGCTATGCTTGCACCAGATGGTAAGGTTTGATGAATGGTTGAAAGGTAGTTAGAATGTTGGTCTGTTCTCCTTATCCTTTTAGTTTTTGTGAAATAGTTTTTCATACAACTGTTACTAACAGAAGTTGGAGTTTTTTTTGTTAAATAAATGGTTCATCTGAATTACTTAATAACAGAAGTTCATTAAAAAACTATTTTACAGCTTTAAACACACAATTCCTTTTCCTCCATAATTTTTTTCTTTAGTTATTCTTTACTTAAGAAATTGCTGTGATATGTTTACCATACCTTTGTCAGCAGCACAAATCATTGCCAAATGGACACATTACCAAATCGCACGGAACACGCTCTTAACACGATGTTCTGCTCCATTTCATTGCTCAACGATGGAAAAAGATCAAGGTAAAAGGATCGTTAAACGAGGTGGAAAATAAAAAAAAACGACGAGGTGACAAAAAAAGCTGTAAAATGGGGAATGAAATGGAGCTCGTTTTTGAGCCATACCGTGTGTCGTGTGTAAATTGTGTAGCCGAGAATATGTCGGTTTGATTAAGTTTGGCGGATTTGTTGACACGCCTTGTCAAGGTCGGTGGGAATGAAAACGTTTCAATAATGTGATGTGATTCAGCCGATGGATGAAAGATGTATATAGTAGCGTGTGATTAAAGTTGTGAGCATTTGTTTGAATTGTGAAAGTGTTAAAAATTTATTAATTTTTTGTTGCGTAACTAATTGCATTAGTAAAATTGCATATTTTCTGACATCTTTTTAGATTTGAGTAGCAAGAATTACCAGGCGCCTCCATATATTTTAAAGTACCAGGCGTCTCCATCTATGTTAACACAGAGCTACCAGGCGTCTCCATGTATATTTTCTGTTCAATGTGATATATTATTTCTTTCAAATTTCATATCAAATATTAATTCTTTGAATTCTTTATTCCAAACTAAAAGTTTGGAAACATGTCTGTTATCAATTTTTAACACTTTTTGAACGCTTGTGGACAATTTTTTCCATGTTACAGCCTTCCAAATTTAAAATAATCCAGTTTAAAAATATGGTGGCACAGAAACTGACAATTCTTAACATTTTGCTAAGAACTTCACTATCGGATTTTAGCAATTTTTAAGCATATTTTCATAGTTTCTTTGAACAAACTTCACTAAGACGTTAATTACAAGTTATTTTACGATTTCATATTAAAATAGGGTAGGTGTACCAATTATGGACGAGTTTGTACAGCGTTTTCACTAAAAGTACAATTGTAAAGAATTTGCTGATCCAAAATTCACAAACTAGGGCTTTTTAGATAAGCACACATTTCGTTTACATTTTCCTTATTAAATTTTGGAAATTGAATTCTTAATACAAAAGTTTTAGCAATTTTCCTAAACACCTTCGATGTACCAATTGTTGTGCTATGTGTGTACCAATCATTGTGCTCGTCCAAAAATTGAGTTAGAGTCGTTTAATCTAACAATAATCATTGATAACATAAAAATGAATGTTTTTTATGAATTTACAATAACAAATAGTGAAACTGGTTGATTTTTTGACAACAAAAATAATTATTGCTATTATTCGATTAATGGACTTTCAAAATTGTGAAACTTGTAAGAAAACAAGGAAAACAAGTAAATAACACGAATATGGTGTTAGGACATTGCTATTGGCCATATTTTTTCATAATTTCGATTTTTTCATCGATAGCACAACAATTGGTGCTAGCACAACAATTGGTGCACCTACCCTATATCGTTATTTTATCGTAAAAGTGCATTTTTTCGATATAGCCATAATTGGTACATATCGTCTTCGAAGTACCAATTATCGCAGTAGGCCAAAAATGCAAATTGTACGATTGTCATTTTTGGCTATAGTGAAAATGTTTACACCTTTTTGCAGTGATTAAAACATGTTTTTTTGTCTTTATTTCAAAATAAAAAGCCTAAATTGTGCCAGTTAACATACGGTATGTAAGAAATATGAAATAAGTTGTGCAGAGTTCATTTTAAACAGCACGAACTTCTTTTGTAGAATGGCTCACCTACGAAAACAAGCATTACGAAAACATTACGAGTCTATCGATGGCGGGAAGATTTTTTCCGGGTTCTGATGACAACCATCCGTTGTAGGATGAGCAACCATGTTCTAAATAAGTACGAATCGTGTCCACAGTCTGTGTTATCGGTAGAAAAAGGAAAGAAAAGTGGTTTCCCGGTCACGAGAAGAGCTTTGTTGTTCAAGCTGAAGGAGTTTCTTGCCGCGAATCCGGGCCGAGTTACACCGATCCGCACAAATTCTCCAAGGATGGTGGCATATAATACTAACTTGAAACCCATACAGTGTGTGAATACAACAAAACTTCTGGACCCAAATAGCTACGCGAATTCATGCGAAGCATTCCCGGATTTTCTTTCCGAACATTCAAAGCAGTATCTGCATGTTTTTGCTTCAGTGACCTCTATAGATAGCGATATAGTGAACTGCAAAATCGTTAACGTTTAGGGCGCTGGAACCTTGCACAATATGCTTCTATTTTCATTAATCAATAATCCAGCCAAAATGTTCTGTAGGACATAATTAAATAAATCTCAAGTCACTAAAAAACTTAGACTGTCCAATATGTTATCATTTCCTAAAAGCCTTACAGGCGGAAGTAGTGGCTTGTAGAATCCTTGACAAATTTTTGTTTTCGGAAGCTTGGTGGACGGGGGAGG
>KZ061729.1:178500-189468 GCA_002091835.1 Anopheles maculatus | reverse complement strand
AAGAGCGGTAAAGAAGGAGAAGCGGAGAGCAAAACTGGACATCAACATTCGCCACCTGCATCCTGCCAGTATCAGCGTGTGTGTGTGCGTGTGTAAAGTGGGTGCAAAATACTGTAAACGACACTGTTAATAAATCCGGACATTTCGTAAACAACAAAGGTATTGACGGTGTGTTGTGCTACAATTATGACATAACCTGCACAAATGGTCTTAAATGTTTTAATTCTTGAGAAATTCATCCGATAAACCTTAAAATGGTACAAATTACATTCTATTGGTCATTCTGTAAACACAGGACATATGGCCACTAGCCTCCGGTCCTCAAATAACGTTGGAGGTAGCTGAATAGTGTATATTCAAACCAGCGGAGTAACTTAGGAAGGCCCAGGAAGCTGGATTCCATAGTCGTACCGCGGGAATAGCTCACAGAGAGAGAGAGTGAGAAAGAGATTCTGTAAACACAGATATTTGCTAGACAGTTTTTTGAATGTACAACAACATCTTTGCCTCGTGATCGCAATTAAAGTTAAGCACATAAATTAATCTCCTAGACATACAGTGCTTTATTAGCTTGCTCAATAGAATGCGCTTGATGGTTTTGGCGAAGAGTCGTTAGCTTTATCCTAGCCATCGTCTGCTTCACGACTACTGCTGCAAAGTAATCCGCGGTTAATGACTTCCCTAAACTCACAACTTATTCTTCTTTCTTAACTCACAGCTTCTTTTGGCGTTGGGCATTTGGATCTTTGTAGACACTTTTAATCTGAGCATTTTATTTGTGTATTTATTTAGCCTGTTCACTGTGAATGAACTGATTTGACGGGGTCTTTGTGAAGCTTTAAATATTGAAATGCTTTGCACTAAAACAATCCAATTCGTGTTGTAATTTGTCAACATGCAGTATGGCAGTCTTGATCTAGTAAAACATGTTCGTTGAGTTTTCATGAAACTTGAAAGCTTAAGTTGTCAGTTGAATATTTGTGAATATTTGTTGAATATTTTCATGTTTTTCTATCCCTGGTAGTACCTTTCTATGACAGAGGGCAATTTTAAAGCTTATATCAAACAGTGACATATAGTTTAACTGTCCACTTAGCCACCTTCGCCGATTCGTTTCGCACTATTTATCTCAATTACTATCACACGAAAGGGCACAATTTATGCAACTAATTTCTTCAACCGCCAGCGGCCAATAAACGCGCTTCGGCTTGCAGACGTAGCTCCGCGTGAAATGTAATTTATTTCGATTATAATTTATCATCTTTATTGATCCTGTCACCGGCAAACCCACCCGACACGCTAATTTGTCGGTACGCGTCTCCCATGCCAATGTGCGGCCTACGAAAACACTTTTCTCCCGATTCGCTCGAGGAAAAACCGATTTCTTGCCCAGTCCCAGGCTCGACGGTACATGCGATAAAACCATTCTCGCGCTGGTAGAGCTCCCAAGGATTGCGCTTTCTCCGTGGACGACGGCACCTTCAAGTGGAGGACATTCGACTTTCAGAACAAAAATTGCGTTGCGGAATACAGTTTTCCCCGGTGCTGGACTCCCCGGACAGTGGTAGCACACTCAGCATACTTGGGTAGGCGGAGCTTTTAACGATGGTGTAACGATAACGAGGCACAAAAGCGCAAGAGCAACAACAAAAGAAAGGGAACGGGGGAAAAAAAGAGTCGTCGAGCAATGGCGCAGCAAACGGGATTACCGGAATGGATGATTGCCGTCCGACCGACACACGCTGTGCCTTTCGGTACGGACGAAGTTTTGCTTTCCCGGCTGCACCAAAGCACTTCAGTCTGCATGGAGACGCAATACTGCCCACACTAGTTAAAATACCTTTCTATAAGATAGTGGTATAAAGAAGTTTAGTAAGCCGTTATACAGAACAGAGGGTTCCAAATTATGATTTGCGGCAAAGTGTATCCTGCGGTCTCCTAGTATCTAAAATGACGCAAAGATACAATGTATCTTAAATGTTGAATCAATACCTAAATTCATTTTTTTTATAAGAAGTGATTTAATCTACAAGAAGTTAACGAAAAACTGAATAGAAAAGAAATACCAAATGTTGATATTAGGGTACTTGAGATGTATTAGCGATGTTTCTGTACTGCATTATTATGGCAATGCTGCTCAAAGTCATTTTTCCTAGAATTAAAAATAAGATCATGGCTTGACTGACAGGACTACCTCTTTATCAATTACAGACTTCGGGTAAGGCAGAAGCATCAATATAAAAATTGATTAAACGTCATGCAGTGTACTTCTTCTTGTTAGTCTTTGGTTAAGCAACTTCAAGTGTCTGTAGAACACCAATACTTGGTTTCTTGACTTAGTATAGCCATAGCAGTATAATCATTGTATATTATGTTAATATACAACAAGGAATGACAAAATAAGACCAGTATTCCATCAGAGATATAATAGAAACGTCAACAAGAGTTTATAATGTCAATTCCGAACGATTCATCTAAAGTTTTTTTTGGCTAAACTTAGCTAAAGTTTTTTTGGTTAAACTTAGCTGTAGATTTAAGGGCTAACAATTCCACCATTGGTTCAGTCAAGAAATGCATTCAATAACCCCTTTTTATCATACTGCTAAAAAGATAGCGAAATCACTATAGTTTTGGGAATCTCTTCTCTACTTTTTTGTACCTAGTTATGCCTAGCAGAAGGTTAAAATAGGAAGAATAGGTTAAAACTATCACTTCTTCTTCTTCTTTCTTGGCCTAACGACCTGTTTTGGTCATGCCTGCCATTTTTGGCTTACTAGACTTATTTTTACCGCATAGTTGGATAGTCAATCCTCACTATGGGGGAACGGCCCAGATGAGACTTGAACCCCGGTCCTGCCGTGTGAAGACCGGTGCCGCTGTCGCAACTACCACCGGGCCGCCCCTTCACTATCACTATAGGTGGTTTTATTCTACAATGTCCGTCACTGTACACTGTATTTTGATAATGAAGTTTGGCTGCCATAATGGCTTATAGGTTCACCAAAAATACTCGCAGCTCTTCTCACGGCAGAACCGGGGTTTGAATAACGTCCGAACTGTTTCCCCGTAGGTACTGTCTATTCAGCTATAGAAAAGAATTAAGTCAATTAGACTTATCGAGGCCGTTGTGACAAAGAAGAAGAACAAAAAGACTCAAATCTGAAGTATTGATGTGTCTAAGTATAACAAGTATTGATGTGTCTAAGTGGGGCGGCCCGGTGGTGTTACGATAGCGGCGCCAGTCTTCACACGGCAGGACCGGGGTTTGAATCCTGTCGGACCGCCTCCCCGTACGCAGGACTGACTATCCAGCTACGGGTAAAACTTAGTCACAGAAAGCTAGCAATAGCTGGCAGGCCAAGACCTCACGAGGTTGTAGTGCCAAGGAAGAAGAAGAAGAAGTATAACAGAAAGAATTGTTTTATATTCCTGCAAAGTGAACCTAAAAGTACTGGTGAGCGTACTATTCAAAGGTGTAATGTACTTAGAATATAATCCTTCAGGAAAAAATCGTCTTAAACTTATTTTAACAGATTGCTAAAAGCGAAACAAAATTCATTAACTAAAGTACAACAATAAAGTTTGCTTTTATTATAAGAACAAAGTGAAAAACAACCACCCAAATAAGTACACGCGAAAGCATGAAAAAAAACATCCTTGAAACACTGCAATTGTAGATTGCTGTCTATCCCCGATAATGCAAAATGTTGTTACCCGTTGCATAAAACACTAACCCACAAGAAGGGAAAACATTTCCCAACGGCTTTTACCATCAACACAATTATTCCTTTCGACACCTAATACCCCCAGTGTCATCCCGGCTCTTACCATGCAAAACCTGAGTTCTGGCTACGGAAACGTGACAAAATGGAAAAGCGTCGCATTGTCTAGCGTCGATTGGTTTGATGTTTGCCACGAGGCTTAGCGCTCTCTCTCTGTCTGTTTGCTGCTACTTCGGTGCACTTTGGAAGAGATCAATACACGTTATTGCATTGCATCGTACCGGCTTCCGGTAACGCAATTCGGAATAGTCTGGTGGTATGCACAGTAAAGGTGCTGTTCAACACCATCATCGGGAAACGATTTTCAATTGCATTGATGCATTGTTTTTTTTTCCTTTTGTGCCAGGGTACATTATGCGGATGAAAGTATTGGAATGCTCCGGTAGTGTGGAACGATTGTATGAGGTGAAAGAACGACATCAATTTAATCAATTTTCAAGAATAGAAGTGAAATTTAAATACTTATGAGTTTTCTTTTAAGAAAAGAATATTTTGTAGTACAAAATCAACTAAATTATTTGATTACAACATTCCTTAGACGTTAGTCTTAAAGACATTCTTCACTCTTCTTCTAGTACAACAATAGGAAGATGTGATGGCTTAAATTTTGCGAGAACAATTAATCAAATCATGCTCATGTAAACATGCACCGTACAACCCAACCCATCCCGCCAGCTGCATTTTCATTGTCCATCCTTTCCACACCATTTCCATCCCTTGGAATGTGAATAGATGAAGCGTTTTCAATCGCTTGCTGCGGGTAAATTTATTACCACTGCAGCCACAACGCTACAACGCATTGCCATAAATTGTGAATTCTAACCGTCCGGCCCCGGATAAATGATTACATGGGCAGCAAAATAAGAGTAATCGGTGTAAGGTTGCAGCTGTTGGAAGGCGCATAAGAAAGCGCATTTAATGAACACGGTTTCTTCGCAAACTGATAGAATGGTGATCCATTTGCATGAGATTTTTTCGCTACAAAAGAATAGATGATGCACTTTCTTATCGCTTTAATGCAAATTTTAATGCAATCCTTTTCCAAGAAAAGGGGGAAGGAAAAAAGTGTCATTGCGAATTTATTTTCTTCCAGCGCATTCCCTCTCTCTCTCTCGGACCAAAGTCTCTAATCTCGTGTTGTTAAACTTTTAACTTCTGCACTGATACTAAAAAAGAATGAACGTGATGGAAAACAACTTTTCCTCAAATCAAAGCGCAAAGACCAGGCTAAATGGATCAACCCTTGGGAAATGTGGAAACGCATCCGTTTTTCGCGGAATTCCTCCATCCGTACGGATGCATCGGTGCAAGTTTTCTGTTTGTTCGGTGAAGAAATTATTATTATGTTCCGCCCGTATACAACCGTCCCGACCCGTGTGTTGCGGATGGCTTCCGCTTGACTCACTCGCTCGGTCGGTGCAAAAGGGGATTTTGTGCTGGCAAGTGGCACCAGCAGCAAGCAGCTGCGCAAACATCCCTTTGCCTTTGTCTGGACGGGAGTTATATAAAATCATTCTCATCCGTAGCGGGTGGCCCTGGGAGCAGCAGAGATAAAGTGCCTTCGCATGCAGCGTACCGGAAATGACGCTGGTAAGCAGTGTGCGGTGGGAAATGGCCGGCTGTACTGTACCGTGAAGTTAGTTAGCAACCCTTGGCCACGGGAGAGATAACCGCTCGTTTCGCTGCTAATGGAAAGTTTTTGAGGTGAATTTTCTTGAGCGTCTACTTTGCGTTCGCATCCTGTCTTCGGTCGTCTCCCTAATGTGCCTCCGAGTGATGGGTGTGTTTCTGTGGTTGTGTAGCACATTATTGATGGTTTTTGAAGGTTAATGGCGCATCGGCAGCGAAACTTCACTGTCCGCCAATTTTCCAACCGACATCATTTCAACCGAACCCATCACGGTTCGGTTGGTTTTAATTTTGTTTAATTTCGCGCGTCCCGAATCGCATCCCCGTCCGCGAAGGGACTATCAAGGTTAGAATAGTCCCTAGAGGATGAGGGGAAAGGAAGGAGAGGAGAAAGAGAGGAAAGGGGGAATGCACAGACTGGCAGAAAGTTTTGTTCCGTTTTGAATTATACATCAAAATACAGCGGAACCGGAACAACACAAGGAGACACCGGATAAAGGAGACTTGATTTTCAATGTAATTTGCGACCGTGTCCTTGGGCGCAACCATGGCACAGGAGTGTAGATATGACAAGCTCATGTAATCAAGCAACCAACACGCTTCCCCAACCGGCCCGAAAGGAGAAGCGAGATATGGAAAATCAAATTAATATTCCTTCCCACGCTACGCAACGATTTCATTGTAGCAGACGCTACCACCGATCGGGTTCTGGCATCATACACTGCAGCTCGTGCTAGAAGGACAAGAAAGAGCTGGAAAACAAAAAAAATCCCTCTCACACACACAAACACACAGCACGAGCTTCCCTTTCAAAATTGAACTGGAACACGCAACCCGACACGTGTCCTTTTTGGCATGGCCAAACATCGTTAAGACGAGCGGGCAACCCGAAAGATTAAGGTATCCCAGTGTGTTTGTGTGTGCGTGTGAGTGCGGTTGAAGATGATACACAGGACACACAGAAAACCCTTTCCATGGTACCACATTAAAAGGTAATTTATGCGGCAGATTGCGTTTTGCCCCAGGGCCAATGGTCATGAGAAAGGATATTAACTGTCGGTTTCATTGATGGGCATGTCTTTTCCGTCTGGGCAGAAATTATGCCGCGGGCCGCGTGTTTTGCTGCGGTCGGGAATCATAATCGTGAATGTTTTAGTGTAAGTGTCCTTAAGAAGGAAACGTTTTTATAGCGTAATTTCGTTGGAAAACTTTCGTGCCTAGTGATAAGTTTTATTTGATTGGTAATTATCATTTTAATTTGTCTGCAGTCAGTTTTGTTGTGTTTTAATTTCTAGTAAACCTTGATTTTTACTCCCGTTTGGTTGACGGTTAGACAACTTCGTTTTTGTCATCAAGTTTTTCGTTACGGCAAGTTGAATTGGAGCTTGATTTTCCACTGATACGGCGTGAAAACCATCTTGTAAAATATGAGAATAAAATGAGTTAGAATATTAAATCCAAACATAATTTTCTATACATGATGTACAAAGAAAATGTAAGTGAAAAATCCTCAAAAGTGTAATATCAAAAGCTTATATTTCCTTTTTCATAGGGCACTTTCCTTTATAGTCAGAAATCCAGAGCCTTTTTTTCTAAATAAATAGTTATTAATCTAAATTGATCCTTGTTAGCAAATAAAACATGTAAAGCTATGTTTTTTAAGAATCTGAACACACGCTAATCGCTTGCAGATGGTCAAATTTCAGCTCAGCTCAATAAGCCAAAGATATTTTATTATATTTAAAATACTTACGCAAAAATGCTTTCACAAACGTCTCAAATAGCTTAAGAATATACGTTATAATTATTAACTTTTTCTGATAAACAGTGGTAAGGCCCATGACTGTTTCATTACATAAGATAACTAGTTATGAACCACTGGATACATTTATTAAACACAGCTCGAATTTTTTTGTCAAAGTAGAACAAGTTGTTTCATTCGTGTACTTCTAATTGTTGTTCTTCTATTATCAACAACTAATCAATAAACTAATTTTCATAATTATAACAACTTAAATGAAATACTTTTTTACAATCTAACCATAGCATTGAACTGAGATTTCATTCTGACAGCTATTATTCCATTTTTTAAATCCTATAACTGGACTGTCAAGTATTATGTCAAGGTTTAATTAAATGTTTTTCTTTACGGAATGACAATGAGGATGTGAAATGTATTCCATGTTAAAAAAAAAACTTATTATCCTTTTATTGATAATTTGCTTCCCAAATAGTATTATAATAAAGGAAAAAATCAGGTAAAAAGATCATCAATTTATTTGATTTATTACATGATTGATAAATATAATTTTTAAAAACAATCAATCAATGCATCTTGCTCTCGTAGCGCTTACTGCATTCTGTAAAATTGCTGCAGTCTGTACGCAGTACCAGGCGTCTCCATTAACCAGGCGCCTCCATCGTCGTTACACAACACCGTTGCTAGGAAACGGTTTACGTTACGTAATCCCGTTCACGCATCGTTCGAATGCATCTTTACGGTTCGGTGGTGTGTGTTCGTACCATGAAGGGGTGCAATAAACTTCAACCCCAAAGCTTCAACTTGAACACGTTATTTCCATTCTAAAGCAAGCAAGTATGTTTAAACCCTCCGTTTCCCGACATTACTATCAGGGTGCAAGTGTTGAGAGGAGTGAACAAATAGGAAAACGAAAAAAGAAACGTTACAGCACCTATTCACAGCGTTTCAACACTCTGCAACGTACGAACATTTTGGCTACCCTTTTCGAAAGTGTGAACGAGGACCATTTTCACACCTTAACCTGGTGTAGTACGTTCAAGAGGGTTTTTACCCAGGCGTTGTTTTTTTTTACTGACATTAAATGATCTCATCCATCAACACGCGTCCGGGTTAGGAAACACCAAAGAAAAAAACCCTCCGTGTGAGTGAACCTTTTCGCACAAACATTCCCACCGGCCGCTGTACGGTGAGCGTCAGAGGTGACGCAAATTTTTTTAGAGGTGAACGCAATTTTTTTTCACGGACACTTCAATTATTCCACTAAATCAACAACCGGTATCTTCACGCATAAAATGGTTGTAACGAAACAAAAAAAAAGCAGGGAACAAACACTACACTCACCTCGGATCTCCGAAAGGTTGATGAAATTTTGACTCATTGTGTTTTCGCTTCGCCGCTGCACACACACATAAACGGACAGACCACCACCGAACACTCACAAACACACACACAAACGCGCGCGCGCGTGTACGATGTACTCCGGAGAGCAACAGGAAGCTATTCTTTTGTGTGTTTCGGGTCACGCAACAGCCGGCCCGCGTTCACGTGAGCCCTTTCGGCGCCTTATTTTGCAGAGCTGGACGGTGGGGGGGGCCAACTAACCAGGCCGTGGATGGTGGAAAGAGATTTTTCACCACCGCCGATGCAGAAAGCAGTGTAAAAGTGCTTAAAAACCTTTACGTTCCCTGCGCCGAGAAGTTGTGTCGCGTGAAAAGGGTTGGTGATGTTTGAAGTAGCACCTCGGAAGCACTTGACACTTGACGTGGAGGCCCGTCGTGCACGAGAAAGGGAAGGTTTGGAGGTTTGTTTGGGCCCGGGCGGAAAGGGTGGAAAGATAACACTTGCTACGCGTAACCACTAACCACTATCACTACGGAAAGCCGTGGGAATTTCGAAGGGATGCCTGCCGATGGGGATACGTGGGCAGCATCCTCTTGAACGCGACCATTCAAGGACTGCTCGGAAAGAGAAACAAAAAGGGAAGGTAAAACGCTACACACAACACGCACGCACACACACAGCCTCACATCCGTCCTGGATAGTGTTGTTTTTAAGGAGCTTGGAGGACGTCGGTTTAAGTTGGTTTAAAATGTTTTATCTCACTCATTTAATCGCTGCGTGAGTTATAAGCGGCTGGAGCACGATTTAACGGGTCGAATGAAAGGGATAGAGAATGGAGCATCTCTAGGGAATAAAACACTGTTATTAAAGTGTGAATAATTTATAAACAAAACTCGACAATTAAATTTGTTTGAGGTGTTCTCTTGAGTCGTTATTTACCTGCGTTAAAAAGGACTTGCTAGTTGTTTATGTTATGCTTGAAGCTAAGTGCAAAGAAAAATCAAATCAAAGCTATACAAACACTTGAACGGTGAAGTTTACTAGGTCAATTATAAAGCGAACAAGGTGATTCGAGTGTCGTGGCTGTTCGGCCTAAATAAATTAACATTTTGTTTCTCGTTTGTTTCTCAGGAATGGAAGGGCATAACATAAAATGACAGCAAAAAGCAGTCCCCTATTGCTTGATAAGCTGTATAAACAAAAACAAACGGACATTTAGTTGAAGCAACACAAACACACTCTGACACGCAGTAAGACACAAGGCGTTGAATTAGGTTTCCATTTCATATCCACTTTGAGATTTTCTTCCCCTTGTTTTTGCACTCTAATCACTTCACCGATAGCACATTCCACAGCACTCGCTCACTCAGGAAGAACTCCTTCTGGGGTTGAATAAAATAGGCCCACGCACACGCATGCCACCGTGTGTTTCGGTCCGAAAGGTTTGTTTTTGTTTTGGCTCGAACGCCTCCAAAAAAAAACGCAACGCCCTGCCAAGTGGTAGTGAAACGTGCCGACCATAATGACGGATGTCCTGGAATCGTTTCACGTGCCACGTTTGCCAGGATGGTGTTGGAATGTTTAGAAATGTGTGTGTGTGTGGCGTGAGTGAAGGCGCCCGCTTTCTCATCGACCACGTGGCCTCACTGTTGCTGAAGGTTTGTGTTTTTGCGACGCTAGCGGAAAATCGTGGACGCTTTTCCGTGCGGAAACACTTAATCGGCTGTTTCTCGGAATGGCCTACTTCTGGCGGAAGTGGTAGAGATTAGTTTCTACGTAGTACACACACACACATGCACGCAGCAAACATACTTTATGTCACACCAGTGTTGTTCGATAGCGAGCAACTCAACACTTTTGCGAGAATTATTGCGTAGACGGTATGAAAGACACTAGAAAGAGTTTTCCTTTTTAGTTACAGCACACTTCCGGTTACCCAGTTGTGTGTGTGGGGTGTTTTCTGCAATATTGGCCCAAATGCACACAGCTGGTACGAACGTTCCGAGTACACCGATTATCCAACGATTATTTTGGTCACTAAGCGTACGATTTTCTCTTCATTTTCACACTCGAAACTAGGAAAATTCAGTACACTAGAAGCGCGGCCGTGTTTTCGTTGATGTGAAAAGTAAAAACAGAAAAATCGGCTAATATTTCGGGCTTACATATGCACACACTACTACTCCGTGAGCCGGGTTTGTTGTCTGGTGGGTATGTTGGGTGACCTACATTTGTCAAGATCTAGTGAAAAACTGACTCGCCGTTCGCAGTAGCGAGGTCGCACTACCGATCCGGGAGTCGCATTTCCCGTGTGCGAAAAACTCTCGCGGAAAATCCACAAGCTCTCTCAACGTAACCGCCGCTCTTTCTCAGCGCGGCTTTCGTACGATGAGGTGGCATTTTCCTCTGGATTCTCTCACTGTTTTCGTCGACAAATAAACAGAGCGAATACGT
>KZ061729.1:137604-178476 GCA_002091835.1 Anopheles maculatus | reverse complement strand
AAGAGTGTGATGATATAACCTCTCAACGTTAGTTTTTTTTCTTCTTCGCGTAAGAGGAGCAGACGCGCGCTACTCTTCCAGTAGTAAAATATGATATACGTTACTCGCTGATCGTAGCAACCGACGTCCAAGAGTACTTCTCGCTCGGGGTGGAAAAAAAGGAAAACGAATAAGAAACCGATTTTGAAATAAGTTTCAAGCAAGACACAAGGAACCGCTAGCCAGTGACAGTGTGGAAAATCGAGAAACAAACCATCCACGCTGCTACTGTAGAGAAAAAAGGGGGGCAAAAAATGTTCGAGAAACCAATAACCACCTCGCGGAAGAAACATGAATAATGCGTTCACCGTTGTTTGGAGTGGATGCAATGCGCAATATGCTTCGTTGCTGTTTTCGCCACCATCCATTTTCCTTACTTATTTTCTTTCCCAATAGAGTGCGTGTAGTTCCTGTGGAAGCCGAGCTGTGGAGCTGAGCTAATGTGTTCTTACTTAAACACAGTGTATTTAGTATTCATTCTATACTAACGCGATTACAATTGAAAACGTAATAACAAAAGAAAGAATCTTAAAGTTCTTTTTATTGTAATTTTAAGGAGCTACTTATCTCCATAAAAGTATGAAGCAGGAATCTAATCAACCCATCCCAGTACCACTTGCACGAACAATTGTACCTTCCATCTTTGCACGCGCTTGGTCGTAAATGGTTCACAAATAAAATTGGAACGCGCCACTCGAGCGGCACCGTATTGCAGCAATCAACTTTTCTATGTTTCGTCCTCGAACATGCGATTTGAAGAAAAGTGGATGAAAATGAAAAGAACAACAAAAAAACAAAAAAAAAAAACGGGGCCATTCACCGTACCGTCACGCAAGTTCACAGTTGTTTTTTGTTATTGTTGCTACGGTTTATCTCTCACCTTTAAACATCGTTTCATTTAAAGGCTAATCGTGTTGTTCAACACCGGCACCGGGAGCTACCCAAATTGTCGTACACGAACGACCCAACGCTCCACCAAGGCGGCTAGCTTGGTTAGACCCTTACCTGAAACCGTTTCTTCCCAGCCCCTTTATGCATAAATAAAGCGACCGATTATGCTTCTTTTCTTCCGCTCTAACCGGCACACATACAAGACGGCAAAACAAAAACCAGACAAATCGTCACATATAGCCGTGCGGGAAAGTGAGCAAGGTGGACTACAAGACGTTCGGGATGAAATGGATCAGACAAAAACGCAGCATGAAACATCAAACCTTGAACAAAGAAACTGGGCGAAGAACAGGCGTCTGTGGGAAGATACACGCACACACACAGTGGCAAATAGTACCAACTTCACCGTTCACAGAGAAAGAAATATGAAAATCGGATTGCGATTGTAGGGCTGTAGAAGGTGGAAAGCTAGCGGGATCCTTCGCTATCCCTTAGGGAGCAAAGCTTGCAAACACTTAAAGTGAAGCTTTGCTTGGCCGTGGGAAATGATCCACCAGCGCGGTGTAGGAACGGTTGGCCCCCGTTAGCAACACACAAAAGGTTGACAACGGTTGTTGGGCTTTTCACGCTCACTCACGCCTGTCGGTGAGCCGGCGCATTATTTTCCCCGTAAAAGGTCGCCAGTATCGAAAGGATACCACAGAACAGCGTACACGCACCAGGAATAGCGTCAAGTACTGGTGGCCGTACGAGCGAGCTTGCGGGCTGGCAGAATAGCAACCGTCTGCCGGGGCTATTTTCTATTGTCTGGCAGCAGATGTAGAAGAGAAAAGACGAGATGAAGGAATTGGGAATGGAGCAGGATTCGTCGCTAATCCCTTTAAACGAGTACCCGTACGCAAAACCCGAACCGAAGCGAGCGTATTACAAACGAGGACCGAAAACGGTAGAGGAAAAGTTTCGGAAAAACCTTCCCAACTGTTCGGTTTTAGATATTTTGAGCTTTTACACATACCCACACACAAAGGAAAAAGGGTACCGCTTTCAATCAATTAAGAGAAATGGCAAACAATGTATCATTTACAGAAATTATCCGTTAATCGTTACTTACGCCCGTTATCACAATGGCAGTCACTTTCACCACTGACAGCGATCGTTACTTACCTAGAAGGAAGAAGGGAGAAAATGGAAACGTAGAGAAAAGGCAGTCAGTATTGTTGTTTGAGAAGGGTCAAGTGATGAAAAACACATCTGGTGGTGGCGGTGAGAGCTATGTTAAATGATCCTTTCCGGTAAGTGCATTGCTGTGTTTTTAAATTTAAAGCCTCGTCTAATACCTGGACGGTCTGGCTTCTTAATGGTGGACAGTTTGTTATCGCCTTTCCTTTATTTTTTTTTCTACAAAGAATTAAGTCTCTAGTGTTGCCTGTTTTTATTGCATAATATTCGCCTGCATGTATGCAATCGCCAATTACGTAACATTTGCGCATCTTCACGAAGTACTGGGCGTCTCCATCGTCACGTTTTCAATGGGCGAGAAAATTCATATTCTGTTCCAGTGACATCAAATTTCACGCACCACAGTGCAGTTGTGGTTCTGGGCACGGTTTTGCAATCTATATTTTCGGTTCGCAATCGTAAAAATGTGTGCCTGTGTGTGTGTGTGTTGCTCGCCCAACAGTCCACTGTTGCGAGTACTTTGCGAGTGTACTTCGAGTGTTTTCCTTTCTCTTGCATAACCTTTTCGCCAACACTGGTTTTCCCACAAAGAACCATCAGCGAGGGAATAATGCCCTACTCATACACACACACAGATACAAACACAAACGTCGGATGGTCTGGCTTCGAGCCAAACCAGAAGACACATCGGTGAAAGATCAGCTCTAAAAACACGGTCCTATCACCGTTGTTTCGTTCCACTCCTTGCTGGGTTGGGGTTCGACATTCTATACGGATAACCACGTGTGTGTGTGTGTGTGTGGCTGCTTCATCTAGAATGCAGTCCAATTTTCTCGCAGATCACCGCACCGAACGGTTTGTGGCACAAAATTATTGTCAACAGCTGTGCGTTCGACTTAATGCTGTTTGCTCTGACAATCGGTCATTGAAAAGGGCAACAACGAAAACACGAAAAAAAAATGCGGCTGGGATTCTAACGAATCAGTAGCGTGGAACGGTTCCATTGCTTGGAGCAGAAAACAGCGTGTGGAAACGCGCCAAACGAAGAGCAGGATCTTGTCCGGGTAGATGAGTTTTTTAATCTTCCTCACATTCACCAGGTTGATCATTTGTTGCGCCCGAACCGACGAGTTCGACGCGTACGAGGTGTATGGTGTGTGTGTGTGGCCAAACATTCCAAATGGAATTTTGATTACCAGAGAGCTATAAAATCGTACGTGAAAACTCATGCTGGTTTTAGAATGTGTCACATTGAATTTTTCCGTTCTATTTGCAAAATGAACACAGTGTTGCGTTCGTTAGTCGTTAGGATGGATTCGGATGTTAAATGGATTACACTCCAAAGCGGTACCGAAATCGCGTTGTTTGTTTCTTGACGTTACATCAACCGCCTAAAACCTTTTCATCTCCTAATCTTGCTTGGTGTAGTTGAAAAAAAAAATGGCATAAACAAATGCAAACTAAAAATCAATTATAAATCAGTAAGCCTTTTTGGACCGTGCTATGCCACGCCACGAACACGACGAGATCGACGAGATCGAATGGTCCCCGGTTTTGGGTCGGTATGGCGATAAAATAAATTCATCTAGCGTACCACAATGTAACAATAAACAAATGGGCAATCGTTTACTGCTCGCACGATTCGTGTCCAGCTCACGCACCGCTGACCGATGATTGATCGAGCAATCGTGTGAACTGTCCCTCTCTCTCTCTCTCTTCGGCTTTCTTCACAGTTTGTGTATGACAGACTGGGAAAATCTCACTTCTTGTTGTTTTTTTTTTTGTTACTTTCACCGTCCGTCGGGACACGTTTTCGTTTGTATTATGAGCGTTACGCACGAGGACCCGGGATTGATGCTAATTGCGTAGCGTACACTGTATGGTTCGTATTGTGCAGTGGCAAGTGTTCGAGAGCGGCAGCAGAAGTCGTTTGTCGTTTGCTGTACATTTCCTTTCTGAGCAATAGCACCATAAGGGTAGTGATTTATTGGAAGAGCATTAAGTTGTAATATTTAATGAAAGTCTATAATGGCTTCTTTGTGTAGGAAACGGAACGGAAAGTCTGCTGCTTGGTAGACTAATATTATGGGTTTTTGGTGGAAAAATATGAGGACGTATGAACGTTAATTGCGTGCTTTCGTCTGTTTGAAAAACGAGCATTATGCAATGGATATTTTCAAGGTAAGACTTTTTGATAGCTATTTTTTGTGTGCTAAAGGCTCAAGTGTCATACAAAAGGAATAGGTAACATTATCACCAAACAATTCAAATAGCAAAGATGATCCCTTCCGGGGCGGGGTGGCGGTCTTCACATGGCAGGACCGGGGTTCAAGTCTCATTTGGGCCGTTCCCCCATAGTGAGGACTGACTATCCAACTATGCGGTACCAATAAGTCTAATAAGTCAGAAATGGCAGGCATGACCTAAGAGGTCGTTAGGCCAAGAAAGAAGAAGAAGATGATCCCTTTGAAAGTTTGAATCACGTGTAATAAAATATATTTACGCATTAGAATAGATTTATTAAAACAAAATAAATTTGTTATAAGGTTATAAGGTCGTTTGGATTATCTGTTTGCATGGTGAATAATAGCATTTCAATCGTCAATATAAAAATTATGGTTGAAGCCATCATAAATAAAGTTTACTAAGACTCTTCTGTCGACAATACGGCTTTAGGCCGTCATATAGTAACTTAAATAAAATAAAGACTCTTCTGTGGCTTAAAAAGGTAAAAAATGTGTTATTAGTCACCACAAATATTAAAATCCTAACAATAAAAGGATTTTAACACGATGTGGATCACCTTCTGTGGTCCTGCGTGAAGTTCGAAACCGCTAGATCCTTCTTGACGAGCGCAGTCGAGAACATCGGTAGACGACCGATGAACAGTCTCAATGAACAGTAACAGCATGGTCCTCTAAACACACATATCCCTTAAACCGCAAAGTGCGTCAATTTATGTAGTATTCTTAGGATATTTCGATATATGCAGGGCATCTTTAAAGCACGTTTTACTAAGTTTAGTTTGCTCTGCTAAGTTTGCTTTTACTATGATCCGCCTCTCGGTAAATCCAAAACAGGTAAACTCATCATCAAAGGTTTGACAATAGACATTTTTACAGATTACTCCCTGCCAAAGATGCTCGAAAAATATCAAAAAAATAAAATAAAATTGTCGAAGAGTTACTAACCACTTCTAGATGCCCATTCGATTTTTTACGTTTTTCGACATTTTCCTTCACTTGTTGTAATTTTTAGGGTTCAATGCAAGAAATATCTCGGCGCACATCAGCTCTAAGCTGTTGGAAACCTTCTTAGTTTTAGGCATAAGCCTTTTTTTAAAGGTGTCAGAAAATCAACCAGAGAAGTGAATAAATCTAAACAAAGACATTAGACGAATTTTCCTAGATATCAATCGATTCGGCAACATGGCATGCAATAAATCCACAGTTCAAGGAACTGTATAACATACTGCGCCGTCTTGTCGGAACAAATGTCTTGTTCGTCCATCGCATCTTTCGCAAAATCATATAACATGGTCCCGATATTGCTCTCCATTGACCCGTGGTGATGTTAAAGTCTCTAAATACCTTCAATGCAAAGTACACGACTCTTTCTGCATAAATATCGCAACAGAAACTGACTTTAAAGGGAATGTTCTTTAATTTTTATTTCTGTTGTTTCAATGCCCTAAAACGATAGATGTTAGATCGGGAAAAAACATCATAAAACAACCTCGAAAATTCTTGATTTTTGAACAAAAATTGCGGCACATTGTTTGAAGATAAATTACTTCATAGTTGATTCTGATCTGGCGTTTCTAAAAAGCTTGACTAATAATTGGTTCAGTACGATATTAAAATAAAAAATGTTTCTTTAAATTGTTCACCATCCTTAATATTTTGGTTTAACTCTTACTTTGAAAAAATAGCGCCATCTTAATGTGATAAGTGAAAGCTTTAGTGCTCGATCATTAAATATTACACTTGGTTTGGAAGAAAACTGACCACTGTACGCCATCTTTAGTTATCTTTTTAAAGTTTTAAATACTTATACACCCCATATATCCCACTGCCTTTCCGGTTACGCATATAAATGAGGCGTGTTTTAATTTACTCGCCTGAAACAATAAAATAAGTACAAACAATACCAAGTTCCCCCGTCAACAGTAATCCCCCGTTAAAGCTTCCCCGGGCGTTACCCGTTATCGCACACTTGGTGATGGTAATAAATGATTACGCCGATTATCATTATTGTTATTGTGATTGCCGGTGATCCTTCGTGACTTTGGCGCATAAGTCCAAGGGGTCCGGGGTGTCCGGATGTGTGCAACGGAATTTACGAGTCCCGAAAGCAAAAACCCGAGGTGTTTTCAGTGGTGTTTATGCAAGGCACAACAAAAAAACACATACAAAACAACAAATGGGACGGATTGACGAACCTCTCGGCGAGGGAGGGTCAGCAATCACTACTACTCAACCCTCCGGTCCGGTATTCAGTACCCCCTTCCCCCCTTTACACACGTCTCGCCATAGTAAGCTGCGTCACCATGTTTGGTTGCCGGTGCTGCCGCTTCATAAATTATTCATGGCGACCAAAGCTCAACAAACAGTGCAAAGTGCTGACACGCTCTACACTGTCCCGCTTCGGCTGGTTTTCGGTGTCCGGCGAACGGTGAATAAGTTTGTATACGTGTGTCCACCGTACAGTGGCCATAGCGTTACATCGTTGACATCGACCAGCTCCGGTGTTCTACCGTTCAAACACACACACACACACTCAGGCTCACTCACTCGGGCATGCTGCCCGGAATGTGGCCCCCCTATCCGACCGATGGGAGGACACAAATTTTCCGGCTTTCCGGTTCAGTTTCGTGACCGTGGTTGCAGCACGACCGGGTGTCGAAGGGATGTCGAACGAGCCTTGTTTTCCATTATGAGCTCCACTTCTAGCGTTATGGCCAGGCAAACGCCAAGACCAAGAACAGCACAAAGGAAGCACACGATCGCAGCAGGTCGCGGAGACGATGACAAAAACGCTGCCCAAATTCATCTACCCGTTAATGGGGCCTAGCAGGGGTACGGTGGCATGAATTATTAAATCGGTATTTCGGAGAAATCACAGAAATTAGCCTTCACCACCGGCCGTCCATTGCGGGCTGTCCACAATCGGGGCAAAACCAAACTCACAGGAGGGTTATTCCGGATAAACTGGGTAGGTGTGCGAAAGCATTAGCAAAGGCATGATAATTCGGCTGCGTGCGATTAGGAAATAATTCCCTTCCCCGGGGGAGGCAGGTCCGAAACAAAGTTTGCCTTCTCACCTCGAGCGTGTCAAGCTTTTATCACGTTTTGGAGCGTTTTTGTAATACCGAACGTGTAGTGGTTTGGAAGGTATGATTATCGTGCTTATTGTTTCCTGTGGTGAGCGGGAAAAGTTTCATGCCCACTAGCTATGGTTTCCAGTACACGAAAAACAAGGTTGATGACTTCCAGAAGCTTTTAACGATATAATTTCTTCACTAATTTCACGACGCAAAGCGCAGCGAAGAAAGAAATTCCCTTGCCAATAACCTTGTGATTTTGACAAAATTTACTCAATTTGAGCGTTGTCACGCATTTTCAATGGGAATTAATTTTGTGTATTGAGAATAATTAAGAACCAATCGCACGTCTGTCTGTGAGGGCTAGACTGAATTATTTGTCTAGAGTTTTATCGCAAAACAAGTTGCTTAATTGAGAAGATGAGTTAAAGCTTATTTCACCATAACTACGGAAACAAGAACCTTTTAAACTTTCAACTTCAAATACAAGAATACGAAGATGAGAGAAACAAACATAAGACACTTCAAGTTTTTGGGAGAAAAATCTAAATTAAAGTGATCGTTCCAATTAATATCGCACCAATAAGATAATAATGAAAATACTAATTAGCCTAAATAAGAAATAAATTAAGCTAAAAATCTTAAAATATTTGGTCAGCTTCAGTCAAACATTTAAGCAATTATGCAGTAGTTAAAGCGAAACAGGTATATCCATGACAACAGGCATCCCGCAGCGTTTGAGACCATTTTGACAGAAAATAGGTTAGTTTTGCTCGTCAATTTGTATAGAGAGACAACAGTATTTCGCATGTGAACTGACTTCAACAATCATAGAACCCAAATACATAGAAAGATAAAAAAGGTCAGTTAAAATGCGAGGAATCAAAAGTCCTAATTTGAAGGTCTACGATATCAGTGTTAATGTTGAGATGAATGGTGATGGTGGACTCTGTGCTACTCTGTGCTGGATGCGCTTTTTTATACAGTAGTGTAGCTGTTTCATACTTCAGAATTATCACAAAACTTTAATTTTGATTCGTTTGGCTAGATGTTTAGCTTGGGAAAAATAATCGATGACACTTAAAAGAGAATAAATTTGTCAAATGTCCTAGTTTTGCTATGTAGGTATTACTATGGTTTGCCGGAATATTTGTTCTTAAGAAAAAAAACTCATTTTTGCCTGCCAGTACTTCATCAACAAGTCAAATATTAGGGACAAAAAGATCATATTGTGTATTAGGTTGGACTAGAGTTTGATAGTCAGTCCTGTGTAAGAAGAGACGGTTCGGAAATGATTAGATCCCTAGTCCTGCCTTGTGAAGACCGTCAGACCGTTTAGCTCGGATATTGTTCCTTCCAGTTATCCATTCTTTGGGATATGTCTTATGTTCTTATGGATAGATCAATATAATATGTCCTGACTGATCAGCATAAATTTGAATACATAAATGAGCCATAAATTGAAATGATGCATGACATTTAAACAATATTGGGGCTACAGTCGTTTCGCTCAATGCATGGCCATCAAAGCTCGGAGAGTTCAAATCGATGCAGATTGATCATTATAATGGCTTATAATGACCGTGCCGTGTATAGAAAGAGAGGCATGAAGTCGTAATAATTCAAAGACTCTAAAAACTAACAAACTAATAAAACTTTTGTACATTGGAACAAAAATGCATTTTTATAAAGTTCACCTAAAATAAGTTTGCAGAACGTAGGGTAAAACACAACGGAGTGCAAAGCATAAAATTTTGTTCTTTTAATTTAATATGGTAAATTATAGCAAAGAGAAACCAACTGTTTTTGGATTCACTTGCGGAATTTTACAGCTAATTTGTCCAAAAGTTTTGATAAAAACATTACCAAACACTGATAGCTGTTCTATGAGTAGTTTGAGAGTTAGATAAAGTAATACAAAAGTAGACAATAATCGAATCATTTGCACAAAACTATTCCCAAATAAGTTAACCAACGACTGAATGTGTGTTACAACAAAACTTCCGAAATTGAATTCCCAACGAAAACACAGCTATTTACAGTCCATAACATGACTAAACCGAACCACCCCAGATAAGGTCCGTCCCGATACGGTTCACCGTTAATTGATTAGCGTGGCTAATGAAGTGGTCGGCGATGGAACGAAAACACAATTGATTGTCGATTATCAGTGCCAATCAAGTCGCTTATCGTGGCGGGCTGTCGAAACCTTTCGCCGGGTGCAGTGTGTCGGTGTATCCCAATGCACACAAAAACTAACCCAAACGCGTACAACCCCCCTCCTCCGGAATGGTTCGAAGTCCAACGGCTGGTGTCGGGGTTTTTTCGAACGTTCTTTTGCGACCGTCTATCTTATCGCGAACCGCGACATTGTTTGCTGATGAAAAGCATCATCTTTATAGCGCCCTCAGTCGATTGCCGTCGGCATTGGGACGGCTGGTATGTCACCTGTTTCTTGCACTAGCTCGAACCGTCGGCATGAAGTTTCGTTTTCCCTCGGGTGCGATGCGGGCAGTGCCCGAAGGTCGAGAACTTGTCACTAGCAAAACTTGCAAACTGTCAAAGTTGATGGAGCGTTACGGATTCGGTGGAGCGCGTCTTTCGGTGCGCGTCGGTCTCGTTAAGGGTGACTTCCGGTCGAAGGTCATGGTCTTCGCGCTGAGCGGATCACTTCTTCTTGAGCGACGTTTTTTTTTTCTTTCCCTGGGTTCCTGGGTCGTTCGAAGTTTTCGAGTGATAAAGTACGACTACCACCACCACCAACAACGTGAGCTGTCCTGGTCCTGGGCGTTTGCTGTCGGCGTCATGTTGCGACACGGTCGTACATGGATAATACAGAACAACAAATCGCACGAGAGGTTGCGAGAAAAATGATCACTCACAGAACTTTTCGTCCTTCTTCTTCATCTTCTTGACGACGCGCCGGACCTTTACGATGCGCCGGATGACCTTCTTTTTGGGCTGGGCGGTGTCCTCGGCTGTCGGTTGCGCTTGGGCGCTGCTGGTTCCGCTCTTGGTACTGTTGGTACTTTCACCACTATCACAACCACTGGCACATCCGGTCGGGGACGCTCGCGGCGGTAAACCTATTTCGATCTGCGCATCCGCCCGTGGCGGCGTTCCTTCACGTGCCGCGCGCGGTGTCAGGAAATTACTGTCTACACTGTGCTCCTTGCCGCTGAAGTTGACTTCAGCAGGTAACGACGACGACGACGACGACAACAGCGCCGACGATGGCGACGTCTCTATCGTTCCCAACAGCTGCACTGAGTGGCTGTCAGCGACCTCCGCCCGCTGTCCCATACTGCTCGCACTCGCCATTTTTCCCTCTGCGCCCATCGTTGACGAGCCACTACTCATATCTTGCCGTCCCGCTTCTACCACCTGTGGGCGTGCGGTGGGCTCGAGGACCGCCACTCGAAAACGACCGACGTTCCCCGCTGAGATCTTTGTCAGGGGTTTCCTTATCTTGTTGATTAATATGATTTCACTGTACGACCGGAGCAAAACGACCGGGCCGAAAACGAAGCAGAATCAAAGGCAGCAACTCCGAGTGCCGTACCAGTGTTGGCGACCTTCACGCCACCGACGCTGGAGACAGCATCAGCAAGGTCCCCGGGGACCGTGAAATCACCCTCCAGAGTGCGCTATCGCATCCCACCGGGTGAAATCTCGTAACGGACGCTTTGTGGTAACGGGCTGATGCAAACAACGGTGACGATATGTAGATACGAAGAAAACAAACTATCTATCCCGGGTGCCCGGTATCAGCAGCACTTTATGACTTCACCTTCTTTTTTCGCTATCGCAACCGTTCACAGTTCATCTGCAGCGCACATCTTATCGCATCTGTTAGTGCCCGGACATAGCAAATGGTTGACATGGAACGCCGATAGTTTGAGATGATAAGCGTGTTGGGTCGCTTTGTAAGGCAAGTAAGGAAGCAAGCAAGGTTCTTGGACCGAAAACATCAACTACAACGAGCAAACGTCCACAGATTGACGATGCACCCGACCTTATTGGGAATGTTTATCAATCGAACCCCCGTACACAGCGTCACGCACTTTGCAAAACTAACCTGCAGAAAGGTAAAGATTAAACAAAAGGAAGCGGATGTAAGGAACAGAACGTAAACGGTTATGGGCTGATGATTAGAGAAAGCGATATCAGGAATATAGCAAGTGCTGCTGCAATGAAGATGAACAAACTGCATTGCATGGAACTGGTTTCATCGCTTCAAAAATTGATTAATAATTATTAGTTTACCACATCACGATACACTAAACACTCACACACACTCAAGCAACGTTTATGATCATGGCCAGGGTTGTTTTACCGTGCGGTGGCGTGAATGAGAGTATCGATTTTATGAGCGTGCCATGTAACCGTTTGATGTACGTTACTAGCCACGCTAGCTAACCTTTGACATTCGAACCAGGTTCAACTATTGACGCTTCGATGGAGTTCGGGCTAACGAAAGGTTAGTGTATGCAAATTTTGTTCCCTTACGAAGGTGTTACAAGAATTAGAAACAAAAAACATAGTTTTAAGAATGTATTTAGTGTGTGTTGTTTCGACTCGTCTATATTTTATATTGTGTGTAATGTAAGAAAAGAACGTAAGTTTTCGTCGTGCCGGCTATAAGTTAGACTAATTTTTCACGAACTTTTAAAGAACTAAATTGGTTTTCGTTTTTCATGAGCCTTTGGTTGGGTGCCACCGATTATAAAAGTTTATATAAAGCTTCCTTGGAATAATGGTAACGTTTTATATTCTAGTAATTTTATAGCAATATCTAAGTTTATTCTCTTAGCATGATATATTTGATCATTCGGTGTTAAAATCGAACTAAACCCGAAAGAAATTACCCTAAGAGAAGAAAATTTCACACAAATATCATCACAAATTTAATTTCAATCAAGCTTAGTCGAAGATTCTTAAGAAAACGTGATAACCTTCACTTATCAGTAACACTTATTGCCATTGTAATGAGAACATAGTCTGAATAAGGACAATAAAAGAAAACTATTTCCATGCTTAAATAAATATCATGATTTAAACTTCTCCTGCTTACAGTTTCTTAACTTAAATAAGGGCTAGATCGGTAATAAAAAGAAAAGGTAGCAAAAATGTACGCAACGGAATGTTCGGTTATGAACAAAACCATTTTTACCAAAGTCATTTTGCAAAAGATAATTAAGTTGAAGCGAATAGTCTTTTTCTTTATTTTGTTAAAAGTATCGAAAGCATTGCTTAAAAAACCAGATGTTATAGTATTAATACAGTAAATCTCTTTCAATCTGTAGTTTTGGCTTAAGATCTATCGAAGTTTTGTAGAAATTAGTTGCAGATTCTTAGTATACTTAATAATTACTACTGGATAATGAAGTTGATAGTAGGGCTAGTATGCGAAAGGCCAACTATTGCACTTTGATGTCCAAACGTTTGGTGTCAATAAAGAAAGAAATGACACTAAAATTATGTTTTAGACACCTTTCTACAAGGCAAGTGCAACAAAAAAAAAACAACAACGAAAAAAAGGTCAACCTGCGGAGCAATTAACAAAAGCGTCGGAAAATGGAAAACCGAACAGTTACATTTCCAAGAATCCACTGCGGTTTAAGGGCTCAGGATGCTAGTTCAGCTACCAATTCCTATAGTGTTATGATGGCCGCCGTGATAAGTGTGTGGATGCTCAGATTTTCCAAAAATCCCACATTCTCACTTTAAAATGCGTCATACAACATTACCGGAGAGAAATATCATTATATTTCATCATCAGGACGGAAAAAAGTGTTCGGGAAAGCAATCATTTCACAAATATAAGCAAATCAACAGTTTAAGACATTATTAAAAGTATTCAAAGTATTGAAAAAAAAAACAAAGAAAATTGTTCATCTCAGTGTAAAATTCAGACAAGTGTCCGGATTTCCGTTTGGCTCACTGTATATTGTTTTCAAGGACACAAAGTTGAAGGCAAATGGAGCCACAAAAGTGAGCATCAATTATTTCAAAATTACCTTATACAGGATTCCGAATTTCTCGAATTTGTGACAAAGCATTGCTAGACAATTGCAAAAATAGAAATCTAGCAAAAACATAAAAAATAGCTAATTAAAAGCAGAAATTTCATGCGCTGGACAACTATGATAAGTTATGCAATCTGGATCAACGTTTTTTACATCTCCCCAGTAATGGGCTACAGACCGAATTTTCTCTCAAGATTATAAAAATAGTGAACTTTGTTGATTGAAATCCTCTACTGGGTAGCTTTGTCTACTTAACGTTGAGTGCAAAAGAAAAACTCGCCTCTTAAGGTAAAAACCCACTTTAAGCTGTTGTTTTTGACTGATTTATCGTGAAAAAAAAAAACAAACTTAAAGAAGCAAAACAATATATTGCAGCACAAACTGCAATGCAATGCAGTAAAAGGAAAGCAAAAAACTGAATAAATGCTTCCATTGCTATTCCACTGGTTTCTTTTGTTTTGTTTCGTTTTTGTGCTGCGCTTATCTGTCAGTTTACTAACCTTGCATGCCCACTAACGATCTTTGCTTCGATAAAGGAAAACAAATTCAAAGCGCGGCTTTCGCTTCGCAAATTTCCATACTCAATCGCACTGGAACAAAGACGAACATTTGTGCCGGAAATGAAGGAATCCTTATCCGGATCGCAAAAACGAACGCCAGCCCGCTCTGACGTGTTCTACTTTGCTATTGTTTATGTAGATTTTTTTGTCTTTGAAGATAAATTTAAAAAAAGTAACTATAGACAACATAGAAAATGAAGCTTTTTTTCTCATTCTACCAAAGCCTTATTCAGTTTGTGCATTCGCATTGTTGGCGAATCACTTGAACATCATTAGTGTTGCATTATTTCAGCTGCGCAGTAGCGATATCAATCGTAGTACATAAACCATAACGAAGGGATGGCGGGTGTTCTTAAAGGGTGCCCAGCATTGTCGGGCAATAAATGTTTCTTTTAGTATCTTTCAACACAATCATTAGGACGCGTCCGTACGCTACGCAAACGAACATGATTAATACCTCTCTTAATACCGCTCGACGGAGACCGGGAAAAAAGGAACGATTCTCGCGCTATGTGAGAATGTCCAGCTAATAACACCCGTCCGTATGACCGTAGAAAACCGCAGCGTTGAAATCGTAGGAAAAGAGTAACAAACCACACAAAAAAGACGAGCTTGCACTGGGTGGTTGTTTTTCGTCCCCCTTTAGCCAAAGCTTTGATCACTCGGCCAATGGCCAACGGCAGCTCATAAATATCAAATCAAATCAACTCTCATAAATCACTCTGATAAATGGTACGCGGCGCGGTACTCGAACACCACAGACCAACCGGGGCAACTGCTGTGGAACGGTGGAATGTCGGAGCCGGAAACGTTGGCAAGCACCATCCCAAGCTTCAGCCCAAGCTTCTGGGTTGTTCATCTCATCGTCGGTGATGAGTGATTCTCTTGCCCTTTGCCGTGCCTTTGGGATGCAATCCCCGTAGCCGGAGTAGTGTAAGGATTTTCGGTTCCCTTTTGCGCCGGCCTACAATGGTTTTGCCCGCGGCGCATCCCAACGAACCGGAAGGACAACAACAAAGTATTCGAGGACGAGCGAGGGATAAATGCCAATGGCAGTAGAAAAATCCGTCTCGAACGGACCGGCCTGCTGCATGAAATGTTTGCCATTTTTATGGAAGCTATGGAAGCGGAAGGCATTTGTGAGGTGGAAAATCGGCCGGGGTTTTGTGTTACCATACAAATATGGTGCTTCGAGCAAATCACGATAAATGTCTCGTTGTGTAGTGGGTATGATTTTGGTTTCTGTCCTAGTATTCTGGTGTCTATCATAGTTATTGCCACAAGTCAGAAAAAAAGAACAATTGGAGAGAGTGTCAGAGAAGTCTTTAGGAAAAAGTATTGCGATTAAGTTGTCACTGGTGAATGATTTAGACATAGATTTCCTACGATAACTATTCTATTATTGGTTATGCATTATTTTGAAAGGATAAATAACCATAATTTAACAGGCAGTAAAGAGGGACACTCTGCTCTGCTAATGGGGTAGGATCCGAGACCCTGTAAAGGGTTACATAGGCTCTCCTACTCAACTCCTATTCCGTCACGTCCCCGTCGTGCAGAGTGGTAACCTGCTTCACCGTATATCCAAGCTTGGGTAAACGGGCCAGTCCCAACCCCTTGGGCGGATGGTGGAGCACGGCTGAACAGGAGGGGGGTGGGCAGACCGGGCAACCGGACTGCCTGAACGTCGGGTGGGTTACCAGACGAAAAACCAAACTACCACGAGGCCCTCCAGAGGTACTGGGGGCTTGAGCGCAGGGCCAGTCACCCTGTCTCAAGTACTCTATCACGACTACAGAAAGCTTAAACAATTCTTCGAGACCCGGACTTCACGATATTAGACCCCCGCACCGCCCCCGGACTACGATTTATATGGGCTCATGGAACGTACGCACTCTCTACAGAGCCGGAGCCTTGAGGCAACTAGATGACGCCCTAGCCACACTAAACATGGACCTCGTAGCACTGCAAGAGATTCGCTGGCTAGGGAATGGTGTGCATAACAGGCGTGGCAGCAACCGCTACGACATTTATTATAGCTGCCACGACCGCCACCACATGTTCGGAACGGGTTTCGCCGTAGGTCCCCGGCTGAAATCCGAGATCATCGGCTTCAAGGCTATCAACGACAGGCTATGCACCCTGCGCATGCGAGGCAGATTCTTCAACATCAGCCTCATTAACGTTCACGCCCCTACCGAAGACAAGGACGAGGAGGATAAGGACCTGCCGAGATCATCGGCTTCAAGGCCATCAATGATAGGCTATGCACCCTGCGCATGCGAGGCAGATTCTTCAACATCAGCCTCATTAACGTTCATGCCCCTACGGAAGACAAGGACGAGGAGGATAAGGACCTGTTCTATGGCCTCCTCACAAAAATCATTGACCAGTGTCCCAGGTATGACGTAAAAATCATCCTGGGGGACTTCAATGCAAAGGTCGGTAGGGAGCCAATGTACCGCCAATACATTGGAAGTCACAGTCTACATGAGCACAGCAACGATAATGGTAGTAGATTGGTCCAGCTTGCAGCTTCAAGCAATCTGGTCGTCGGAAGTACCAAGTTTGCGCGTCGGGACATCCACAAAGCTACGTGGGTGTCTCCGGATGGAGCCACTTCCAATCAGATAGACCACGTGTTGATTAGCCGCAGAAGACAGTCGAGCCTGTTAAACGTCAGAACTTATAGAGGAGCCAACATCGATTCCGATCACTACCTGGTTGGCCTAGTGATGCGTTTCAGAATCGTCCGCCCCCGCGCCAATGGGGGTGAAACCAACACGCAGGCTCGCCTCAACACAGACTCCCTAAAAGACAGTCATGTCCAACAGGCTTTCGAAGCCGCTTTAGGTGAGGCTCTACTACCAACAAACGAGTACATAACTACGAGCGAACGGTGGATCGCTCTAAAAACGAAGATAATCAACTGTGCCAAAACCACACTCCCACCACGTCGGGACAACACCAGATCTGGCTGGTTCGACGATGAATGTAGACAAGTGACCGAACGGAAGAACTGTGCATACCAAGCAATGCAACAGCGGCATAGAACGCGGGCATGCGCAGAGGAATATTCACGGCTCAGACGAGAGGAAAAAAGAGTTCACCGCACCAAAAAACAAGCATGGGAAGACCAACGAGTGCGGGAACTTCAAGAAATAAGAGTGCGTTACGGACCAGGAAGAAAGTTTTACCAAGAGATAGCAGGCCACCGAAACAACTTCAGACCTAAGGTGACCTGCTGTCGGAATAAGGATGGAAATCTGGTCAGTTACCAGCCAGAGGTCCTCTCGCGATGGGCTCAGTACTTTGATGAATTATTAAATGATCAGTTCAACGAACAGCTAGAGGCTCCACTAGCAGATGATATCATGCTACTGCCACCTAGCATTGAAGACACACGAAAGGCCATCCGTCGGCTCAAGAACAACAAGGCACCAGGTACCGACGGAATAGAAGCCGAGCTGATCAAAAACGGAGGTGCAGCACTCGAACAGGAAATTCATCAAATCATTACTGAGGTATGGGATAGCGAATCGATGCCTTGTGATTGGAATCTCGGCATCATCTACCCCATATACAAGAAGGGAGATAGGATAGAGTGCAGCAACTACAGGGGTATTACAGTGTTGAATACCGCCTACAAGATTCTCTCCCTAGTTATACAAGACAGGCTTGTCCCATTCGTTGAAGAGATAGTTGGAAACTATCAAAGAGGATTCCGAAACGGAAAATCAACCACTGACCAGATATTCACCATGCGGCAAATCTTGGAGAAGATGGCGGAACAGCAGCTACACTCCTACCATCTCTTCATTGATTCTAAAGCCGCATACGATAGTATAGCCAGGGTAAAACTATACGACGCAATGAGCTCATTTGGAATCCCGGCCAAGCTTACCAGGCTTGTACGTATGACGATGACCAACATCACATGCCAGGTGAAGGTGGATGGAAAACTCTCAGGGCCCTTTGCTACCACCAAGGGTCTGCGCCAGGGAGACGGGCTTGCTTGCCTCCTATTCAATCTGGCGCTAGAGAGGGCCATCCGAGACTCGGAGGTGGAAACTTCGGGGACCATCTTCTATAAGTCACTCCAGATCTTGGCATACGCTGATGACATAGACATCATTGGTTTGAGGCTCTCCTATGTAGCAGAAGCTTACCAAAGGATCGAGCATGCGGCACTGAACCTCGGGTTGGAGATCAACGAGGCAAAAACCAAAATGATGGTGGCACCACCAGCGGCCCTGCTAACAAACACTGATTTACGCAGGGGTGATGTACAGATAGGTGATCGCACCTTCGAAGTCGTCCAAAACTTCACCTATCTGGGTTCAAAAGTCAGCACCGACAACAACATAGACGTTGAGTTGCGCGCAAGGGTGCTGGCTGCCAACCGGTCATACTACAGCCTGAGGAAACTTCTCCACTCAAAATACCTGTCGCGACGGACGAAGCTGGGACTGTACAAAACCTTTATAGTCCCAGTACTCACATACGCCTCTGAGACATGGACTCTGTCCAAAACTGACGAAACCCTCTTAGCCGCGTTCGAGAGGAAGATGCTCAGAAGGATTTTTGGCCCCGTATGTGTGGATGGACAATGGAGGAGCCGCTACAACGACGAGCTCTATGAGCTGTACGGTGATCTTACCATCGTGCAGCGAATTAGGCTCGCCAGGCTCCGGTGGGCTGGTCATGTCATGAGAATGGCACCGGACGACCCAGCCCGTAAAGTCCTTTTAGGCCGTCCACATGGACAGAGGAGGCGTGGTAGGCCCAAACTGAGATGGAGTGATGGCGTTGATGCGTCCGCCAGAACGGCCGGGATAATGGATTGGCAGACGACGGCGCTAGACCGTGAGCGGTATCGAGGATTGTTGCAGCAGGCCAAGACCGCGAAGCGGTTGTAGCGCCTGATAAGTAAGTAAGTAAAGAGGGACACATAAAAATCGATTGTGTTGATAATGATGATTCCACCAATAACCCCTACAATGGATTGAGATGATCGCGTTATCTTGCGTATTTCATTCGTGTCATGTTTATGAGTTGATGCCTCAAGCTGTAAAAAAATTATCAAAAACTGTAGGTTGGCCACGTTAAAGATCTACGTTAAAGAAGTCTACTTTCCACGCGCATAATCTCTTTCTAGGCTTTTTTTTCATAATTTTCTTTGGAATTGTCTAATTGATTTTAACCTTAAACATTTAAAAAGCATTAAAACTTATCATTATCTCATAGTTGACAGGTTACTACAATTTAAAAACTACTGCTTCTAATATAGACCGCCACACAATTTTAAATACTCAAATTCTGAACTCACTTCTACAATTTCTTGCGGCATACATACATGAGAAGGCCTTAAGTTTATGGCTTAAATAGCAAATTTCTTCATTTTTACTTTCACATTGTTATATTCTACCTTTATAAGTGCAATGTTCGTGTTTGAAAGTACTTCTTTCGATGCTTATAAGAGGTTGAACCATAGCAAATGCATTGAAAAAACAATCGTCGCTACAACTTTACTTTCAATAATAATTTTGTATTCACCAAGAAGCTTAAAAATTGTTGTTTTAGAATCGAAGCCCAGAATTTTTTCTTAGAAAAATGGATCAAACAATGAATCGAAGCCTATTTGTTTGTTGATGCATAATTATACTCGTGTGTTCAAGATGATTGATTTTACAACATTTACGGAGTCCTTACTCATACTGATCATGTTGATTTCTGCAATATTCGATGCACTAATTAATGCTTAATGAGACTATTAGTTTCTCGTATAGAGAAAGATTTCTTTATCATTGAAGCATATCCCATTATTTAAAGGCTTTTCCGATTTAAGGTGAAAGCTATCCCAATTTGGATCTTCTTCAGAACTAAATCTCATTCTAACAGCACGAAAAACTATCCCAACTGACCCAAGTAGCACCATAAATCGTTTACATATGTGTGTAGGAAAAGAATTGAGCATTCGTATAGTTAATAACACCAAAAACGTGAATTTTAAACATTGATTTTATTAAATTAACCTATTTCTTCAAATGTATTGTTTTATTATAGACAAACAAGTCTTTGTTCAATTATACTAGAGACTGTATAGGTTTTATTTAGGCAGGTTTTCCTCTAAAGGTCATTAAAAAGGTTTCTTTTATTTTCTACTATCACAAGTAAATTTTCCATTATTCTACAAGCTGCCATAAACATCACTTGATAGCTTTCTGTTATTTTTTCCGAACTAACACACTTTGCTCTAGTTTCTGCACTATCGAACCAATGCTTGCGCGTGGTAAACGCAAAGTCAATAACGAGGCCTTTCGTCCGTAAAACGCTACCTAACTGAATTGCCGTAATGGCTATCAATAAACGGAACCATTTTCTGAACGGCTTGCCCGCCCCCGTTCGTTTTCAATCGTCGTGCAGTCTCGTGTACATTACATGCGCAACCGAACACGTGATTACATTATCGAAAACAGTACACTCCATTGGCTGAAGCTCCGCTTTGCTGGAAGCTGTCATCCTAGAACTGCTGCTGCTCAGGACCGAATGTACCACCGCACCGGTCTGGGCAGCAAACGAGGCGACACTTTGCAAATACATAGACCGGTGCGAAGCACACGGAAAGGTCAAGAGCAATCGTACAAGATTGGTGGTGGGTCTCACAACGAGGGCAACGTTCAACGTAGTAACTTTCTTACCCCACAATTGCTATTTGTTTGCTTCCGTTTGTGTGTCTGTGTGCGTGTATTTTTGTTGTAGTTATTTTGCAGCGGAAAGCTTTCGGAATAATCCTTACAAGCTTGCAGCACGTTTTGCCATAAATCAAAAGCGTAAGGAGCGAGCGTGCCCGTACCAAACGCAGTATCGGGTGTTAACAAAAGTTCTGTACCCACAGCAGGTCCAAGCAGGATGGCCCGATGGCTAGATTGAATTTTGTAGCACTATCGAACGGTATCGTTTGGTGGGTTGTGGGGCTGGTTCGCCTATGTTGACCTTCTCGTGCTGTTTGGTTGACTTTCGCCAGCGATTATCGTTTTACGACCCATTTTCACGAGTCACGGGGGTGTTTTCCAATTTTCCGTAGCGAACCTTCTTACCCTTCGACGGGTTGCCTGTTGCTACCGCTGGCACTGTTTCGGCAACGAATCGCAAGTCGCAACTTCATCTCACCAGGCACGTTGCAAACGACTCGCCAGTACGTGAGTTTAGTTACCAGCTTAACATTTGACGATTTTACACCCGAACCTGTCATTTTTAAGAGAGTACGTGCTTGAGATGTGCGAATCATACGTAACGAGTGGCAATCATGACTGGCCTAGCATTCTGGATAATTGTTTTAAAACAAACATTTTATTCCAATGCTTATGCTAAGAAATATTTACCGAACCTATATCAAACCTTTACCAACATCAAAATCTACAATGTCGTATGAAGATTCAATGTGTGTTTCATATGCTTGAAGCTTATCCTTTGCACAATGTCTAAAGCAAGCTCAGCAGCTCACAAATATAGCTTATAAAGTTGATTTAAGTTGATTATATCATTTGTTGATCTCTTTCTCAGTAAAGCGATAGTATTTCATGCACTGTATTCTTAATAAACTCAAATTATAAGCCTTTTAGTTGGGGCAGTATAAAAGCAGGCACACAGCAGGACCCGATATGGAACGGAGTCAGTCTAAGCTACGAGTATAATCAAGTTAAATGTGGCAATAGTAGATGGACAAGTCTCCTCGAGATTGTATAGCCTAAAAACTAGAAGAAGAACTACTTATGTCTTGAATTACACATGCTTTGAAAGTTTTAGGACAAGTCAAAAGTAATATGTCTCATTTTCAGATTGTTTCCTTCTAATGAATAGTTCATTGTGTTTTTCGAAATTAATTGTCATGCTCTTGTAACACATTCCCCTAAAAAATTTGTTAAAATCTTAACTTAAAATATTGTAGTATCAAATCGCAACCGGAAAGCCTCTTCGTATGCAGGGCTTACTATACAGTTAAAGATAAAACAAAGTCAAATTAGAAATCGAAAGACAGACAGTTTAAATTATGGCAATGTGATGGCAATTAAATTTCCTTAATAAGTTTCAACTACGTTTTAAAAGTACATATGTTTAAGGATAATGTGTTAATACTGTATGATGAAGGAATCAGCTGCCCCGAGGCTCTCTATTTAGAGATATTCAATTCTGGAAAAGAAAAACTGTTTGATTGTGTCAAAATGTCACAAACATGTGTTAAACTGTGATCAAACTATATTCATAATAATAAAAGAAAATTCAAATTCACGTGTTCTAAAACGTGTTCATAAACTAGAATTTAACTCAACAGTTGTTAGTAACAGTCTAATTACTATTAGTAGAAATTTGATACATGAAAAATGTAGCTCATATGAAAAAAGCAATTCAAAATACTAAACTTACTAAATATAAAAACATGATAAAAAGACGTCTTTCTTTATTTCTAGTAAACTTAATTCAACATAATGTAAATTTGTTATATCTTTTAAAATGTTTGATTTATTTACAAAACAAAAACTGGTTTTGTACAATTACGTTACGCAGTTTACTGCTCACTATGGCCACTAAAGACATAATTAAAATATATTTACTTTTAATAAAACTGATAAAAATATATCATTTTATGATCCTTGAAAACAAAAAGTGCAAGCTGAAAACAAAAGTGCATTAAGAACATTGGTTCTTAAATGCCCACTGTGACATGACAGGACTGATATCATCTCCCATCGAGATGATAGTTTGAGTTAACATTCTAGCGGGTACTATTTAAAGTCAACAAAGCTATAAATGGTAGACCAAAATTCCACAGGAGCACAGAAAGGAAATAGTCTACAAAACACTTCAATTCTTTTCGAAGACTCTTTCCAGATGTTTAGCAAACCTTTGTATGTTAATTTTTGGCACTTTTGATAACTCCACTGAGGTGAAATCCTTTCCCATCTTGACGCTATGTTACTGTTGTTTGTACCCGCACACTTTAACATACAGCAAAAGTGCTGGTAGGATAAAGTTCATACAGCTATCACGGTACCTAATTTCTCGTATCGTGGTATCCCTTTTCCACACATGTTTTTTTTTTGGTCGTACCGAAACTATTGTACGTGCTGCGTACAAAACCAGAAACCTTCAACGCTAATGGAACTACCCGATGCCCGATGTGGAAATAGTTTTGCCGGAACCATCATTAATGCAGACCGGAAATCGTTAGTTTCGCATCGGAGCCATGAATAAATTAAAACTCTTATCTCACCTTTCCATGTCAGCCCAAACAGGATGTTGATAGGAAGTTGCTTTCATGTAAATGTTTCGTGTGCCTTTGGGTAGCAAACTAGCCACAAACTGAACTATTCCCAATTGGAAGATGTTGTTCGTGAAGTGTTTGAAGATATTGATTATTTGTGAGCTAGATCGATTTAAAACATTCATCACCAGTATTACTAGACGTTTGCTGACTGTAACGAAACTTATATCGTAATAATTTAAGAAGGTGTTAACGAACGCACGAATTATAAGTCCATGTCCTCACATCACTACACATCCGCTAACACCGAAGGATCGTGTAATGCAATTAAAATCAATTATCACAGAACACCGACGCCATTAGTTTTACGGTGGCGAAATAAAATGGCGTGAATAGTAAACGCCCGTATCACACATCTAACACATCAACATCTTCCACGGTTCCGATGGTGATGTTCTCGGAACAGTGCCATAATTCCCCCCCTATCATCCACCCATAAACTCGGGGTAATGAATTTTGAGCGTAAATTTCATCACACATCAGCCAAAGAAATTAACATAGAAATGGCGTTGTCACTGCCATTACAGCATTGGCTGGCAAGATTATCAATTATGCAAAACCGTGCAGCAATCGTACCGCAACAGTTCAAAAGCCGTCTGATTCCTTCGAGCTCAACACCAAATTCAGATCTATTGGAACCGGTATTAAATTACATCCGCCCATCCGCCGGGGGTAAAACCGTGTTGCAATCAAACGCCAAACATCTTTACAAGGGCCAGAGAAACAACGCGATAGCGCTAATTAATCAGGCTTCAAGACTCGTGGCACGGTTGGGCCAACCCTCCCCTGTCCGGCGATGAAACGGCAATCAGTCACACTGACGGCAGATTTTCCTCACCTGAGACAGCATCGGTTGACATCTCGGCACACCCGTCTAAGGGCCGTTGACCGTGAAATAAAGTGTGCAAATAAATACGTAGATGCGATGGTATTATGGTGAGTGTAGTTGCCAACAAAACCAGAAAAAAAGATGGCGGATATGGCGGACACCTGCAAACCATCCGGAACATTGGCCGGATAAAATGCAATCAGTTTTGTCAAATCGTAACAAGCGTTTGCATCCTGTGCTGTGCAGCGTCTTGTTCACGTACTCGTAAAATGATTTAGCGATTGCCCTTTACTGTGTGTGTTAGCTAAGTGGCGTAGAGATTTGTTGCCAAAAGATGATGGGTAGAAGGTTAGAGCTACTTGAGCAAAACGGGTTGGAAATGAGCTATGGAATTTTAATATTATTCTTTTACCTCAATGAGCCGTAACTTTAAGAATGTTTTTGATATGTAAAGGCAGATTTAGTTCGCAGTCTCAAAGACATGTAATGCCTCTCGTCTAACCTTGACCACGACGAGATGTTCCGACACACAACAACCTATCAACCAACCACAACACGATTGATTGACAGGACCGTCTTCGTCGGTACAAATTTTAACCAAAACAATACGACCAGCTGACCATCCTTGACCGCACTTACTGTCTCAAGGCGGTGCCGGTGTGTGTGTGTGTGTGTGTGTAACAAAAAGAGCATGTACCCTATGCTCTTCAACGTCCGGACATTGTCCTTTCAATATCGAATGCTTTCCCTGCGGCTAATTGTGCCTCGAACGGAAAACCATTGATTGCATGTCCTCGCTGTCAACCTTTTAGAAACCGTTTTGCTTCAAGCGATTTGCCATTTTGGCTTTCGGTGACACCTTTCTTTTCCCACAAGTCGGTGACACGTGCGCCGGCTTGAAATTACAAACACTCCTGCGCTACATTTGCAACGTTTATCGTGTTATTATGGTCCACATGGAAGGAAGGTGGTGCATAAAACATTGAATATAATGACAGAAATAACAACTAAAAGCACATAAACGAACGTTTATCCCGGGCCCGACTTTAATGATCACGGCGACGATGATGATGATGATGATGATGATGTTGTTGTGAAACATGGCGGCGATGGCGACAACAGCCACCACTGTCTCGCCGATTGGATGACACCGAAGAACCATTAGCACGAACTGTACCTCACGTTTGACGTTTGGCACGAGACACGAAGCGTTTGAAATCGATCCAACCATGGTGATCCAATCGCACTCGAGGCGCGGTGGTTTCCGTTTGCATTGCACTTACCCTTGATTTCCTCCTCGGTGAAAGTTTTCCCTTTGGCAACGGAGCTCTGCGGGTAGGAAGGGGAGGAAAGAGAAAGGGAAGATCAGTTAGTGCTCGTTGCAATCAGGCAAGAAACTAAATCAACCTCTATCAACTACATTGTTGTCGGTAAGGTGATGATGCACCACTACTCCTTGAGATGGCGGATGTATTGCATGCGAAAGGTTAGTAAAGGAACTGTACCATTGCTACTTACTTTACGCCGTCCTATAAGTGCAGCTCCCAGCATCTAGAAGAGAGTAGGAAAGGTAAAAGAAGATCGAGTTAAAATGTAGTTAATAAAAAAACTTTCGATTGTTCCTTTCGCTCTCGCTAGATGCAATATAATACTCGCTTGCAATATATTTAACTGTTAAGCGATAATACGGCCTCTCTTACTGTTGCTTCCACCATAAACTTTCTCCCCTTAATACTCTTTTTTCGCACAAATTTAGTTCATCAGTTCATTAAATTGACATCATACCGCGAATGGCTGTGAGTAATAGTTTAATCGTATTTCATTCTTGAACTGACACGGTTACGATGTATTGGGCCGGAAACGGTGAAGAAGAAGCCCGCCCCCCCCCCTTACAGGGGCATGTAATTAGTTTACAAAGTTTAATGTGCAACTGGCAAACGACTGGCTGCGGTTAGGTTGCCCTAGATGACAAGAGCGATGGAGGCGCCTGGTAGTTTTCATGATTCACGAGGCCATTGCCATTTCTGGTTTGTTTCCGGTTCATACTGGCCATAAGTTGGGTTCTTCCACTTCACCATTCAAGGAAGAAAGATAAGTGGGTAATGTTTTTTCCGTTTTCTTGTTGTACAGCGCGGCATCGAGCAAGGAAAGCGTTATTTATGACTTCCTTGAACTTAGCGCACTTATACAATTAACCTTCGGTTCACGGTTTGGTACTTGCATGTCTGCTCAAAAGAAGTACATCTGCTGAAACTGTTCGATTCAACGTCGTGTACGAGTGCAGACGCCATTGATTACAGACTATCGCTTTGCTTGATGCAAGCTAAAATGCTCCAAACAAATCGATCGGCTGTCCGAAAATGAAGTGGAAACGAAAACGGGTTGGATGAAGCATTTGGCTTCAACTTTTCCACCGTCTGGTGCTTGCAACAACTGTGCTATAGGAACGAGATAGCTGCCGGGCAGAACATAATTGCACATCGGTGACCATCGGACTACGGACCCGTTCGGAACGAGTGCACGAGCAAATTTAATTGCAAAGAAGCGCTATTCGAGGAAACGGTACGAAACTTTTACTTTCAAACGATCGTTCTGCCCTTTGGTGATTTAACTTTCACGGACTCGTTATCAACTATCTACTGATAGAGGAGTTTTTATGGCACTTTCCGTCCACTAACGAATAACTGTTTATTGCATATTTTTAGTTTCATTTAGCAGAGTTGAAATTTGTTAAATTAATTTTGACACTTTAAAAACTTTATTTGTATTTAAAAAACATGTTGAATCACATTCCACCGCGCGTGCATAAGTAGATAAAAATAACTCAATGGTACATTCTTTGTTGAATCACAGCATCACCTATGAATGTACTGTCCCCACACATACACTGGCTTGCTCACCTTCGCGGCATCTTCTATCTCGCTCAGATCACTCATGGCAGATGATTTGCCCGCTACCTATTCAAAACTTTATTCGCTAATTAACACACGGCCGCGGCAAAAGAAAAAACAAATCAATCCACACAAAACTGATTTCTGCAACGATAATCGTCGTCCGACAGACGGCCGAAGGAACACTTCAAACACACAACCAATCGTTAACCAATTATCCGTACAAAATGGTCAAGCAAAGAATGGGAGAGAGAAAAAACAGAAAGAAGCGTCCACCCGGGCACACGATCGCCCGATCAAGCCCGCACGAAAGATGACACTGTGCTGTGATGACACAGCGGGGCCCAAAAACCCACGCCGCGCGGTCCGGTTTCGCGCTGCATTCGGCTGCATCCCGCATCGCACATAACGAACCCACCCTCCCATCCACCCTGTGGAAATCACACAGATTCATAAGCCGCATCGCAAATGGGTCGACACCGGTACGGCACGGAACCGTTACGAAGCGTTACAGTAAGTGGTTGTTGGCCGGCATGCACAAGATTGTGGTTCTACTGGTACCGGTCCCCAAAAATAGCAGCCCAGTTGCGAGCGGCAAACCGAAGTGTCACGGTCTGTGAGCACCGTGTGGTGGTGGATTGGTTAGCGATGAGTAGAGGCGTGGTAGGTCACACACATTTCGGGGGGAGATTTTATTTTTCTTTTCACCCACCGGTTAAGAGTGAAATCGGTGTTGGGATATAATAGTGGTGATCGGCTGCTTACCGCTGTCACTTGTTGCATACGGAGTGTTACAGTTTTCAACAAGGGATGTTGAAGTTTTGGTTATTTTTTGTTGCTGCTTATCTTTCACCTTTAAGGGATAATTATGTAGCGAAACGGCGAGGCCGTTCTACATGAATAAAAAAAGGATAATTATGTATACCCTGATATCGGATATGTATATTTTAATATTCAAGAATAAAATTTCGTTATTTATTTAACTATCTCCTATCCTCTTTCTTCTCCATTTTTAATTTAAAGGAAAATCATTAAAACAAATACTTAATATCCTCCTTGATGTCCTTAATATAACAAAAATATTTATGTGTCACTGCATATTTGATCCAAATTCAATTTAATTTAACTGTAAGCTCATTTACTAACAGAGTTATGTTCTTACAGTTTTACATCAAACTTTTCTCAAACCAGTTAAGCAACACTTCCAAGCGCATTAAAAAACCATTATTTAGCTTTGATAGCGCTGGTATGTGTTACAATTATTCGTGAAATATTTTTACAAATATTTACAAAACTCTGATCTTTTAATCCGACTGGACAAGCAAAGCAATTGGATTTTCTACTAATTAAAATAAGTCTTCGTATCTAAACAATTTTATAGGGCAACAGCAGTAATTATCACACAGAAAAGCGGCTTGTTTAACAGTTTGATTTGAATGCTATTATATTAATAGTTGTGGAGTTTATACAAAATTAAATGTCACAACGATTACAACACTACAAAATTCGACAATTAGTCCCTCAGTTTGATCATCCAAAGAGGCCTTCTTTTGATATGATCAAATCACCTACAGTTGAAATTGGAGCATTTAAACAATAAATACACTTCAAATAGTTCATCAGTTCCTATTTTCCATCATTATCATACATAAAACGCTCTGCTACACCTGCATTTCTAGATTCGACTGCTTTAAATGCTCGAAATTATGGATCAAGAACAATGTTTTCCACACAATTTTATTTTAAAACAACTAGTAGGGTCTCTGAAAACCTAGGTCAGCTTTTTGTGGATGTATTCAAGCGTTTTGTGGCTGAAATGTTTTTAAACACAAAAAATTAGATTAAATCAGCTGTCTTTCTTTTGGTTATTTCTGGAGCTTCTTTGGCAAAGTCAGCTCATATCACCGATGCTTTATAATGAAAGAAAAACAACCTAGAATAGATAGTTTATATTGTTTAGATGTGCATGTTATACTGTTATAAAGTCTTTTTAGAAATTCTAGTCATACTTCTAATTCTTTAATGTTTCAGCACAATTACTAAGACTAAAAAAATATATTCTAGTTGGTGACGCGCTTAGTGAACCAGCAGTCAACATGGTATGTCTGTTCTCTGTTCAAATGCTTCTGGATTAGTTTACAAGTTTAGGACCAACTGTTGTGACTGCCCGACAGTTTGACAGAAAGTGGACTAAAAATTTCAGATTCTGATTTCAAGCTTAAGTTGTCATAGACCCTAATGTTCGCTTTGGTACATCAAACGGAGTAATTATTTTAGTTGTAATTTTTCTTCAGTTGTCTAATTCTTCATTTTTATTTTTTATTCATTGATATCATTGTAATTTTCAAGTATTTTTCTATGAAAATGTTGCGAATAATCATACGAAGTGTTTTTTTCTGTTATAAACTGTTTCTAAACCATTTTAAGAAAGCTTTAGCTGCCTGTTTCAACGCAAATCGCAAGTAGGAAGTGTTTCGTTGAGTATGGCTATAGAAAATGGTTGCCTAAATTGAAGATTGTTTTAGCTTGTCTAACCAAAAAAAATGTGGTGTATGTTATAGACCATGTTTGTGTTATTGTAAGTTTGATAAAAATAATCATTAGTGTGAACATGTTGTTAACGGCGATAGTAAATGGCTTTAGTATATGTAGCGATAGATGCAATAAAATAAGAAAAATATTTTCCAATCATAAGAAAAACATTCATAAATATTTGTGAAGCTTCCACATGTGTTAATCATCTAAAATATTCGAAAAAGCAAAATTACAATAACTTTAGAAAACATTTACTCTCATTCGCCGCCTAATAGTAGCGAAAAAATTGAAACTCCCCGTATCGCTCCGAAACCGGTGGCCAACGATGTTATTTTTGTACGCTCCTCCGAACCGCAACATGGTCGCGAATCCACTCAATGCATATGCACTTGTTGCAAACTGCACAGCTGTAATGGGGATGTGGTGCACCAAAAAAAAAATAACAACAAAATCCAATAAAGAAACGATCAAGTTCGAGGAAGTGTAGCAACTCATCTTGGCTCGGAGACTCGGTTCGTAGTTTTTCAACCCTCCCAGTTTACACACTCACACATACAGAGACGGGGTTAGCGAAGTGCAGTGGATGTGGGGTGTAAACTATGCTGCTAATAATAGTAGGTCGTGGATATCTTTAGCTCTCGTTAGGCGGAGACCGCGTGCGCCTTTTTGGCTTCCTTTGCCAGCGTAAAGCAACAGCGGATTGTTATTGTTTACAGCTGATCGTCCCGTGAGCGGCATCACGCGGTTTTTTCTGCCTCTCTTAAGATGAAGAATTGGGGGGGTCTCTCTCCCATGCACACACCGACACACGCACACACACATGAATTTTCCTCACTTGAACGTTGTTGTTCAGAATCTATTTTTCAATTGTTCTTTGTACCGTGCAGCGGGCGCACTGAAGGAAAACTGTAACAATTCCGTTTTGCTGCGACATGAAATTCCTTTCTTTGTTTGTTTTGGGATGATTTTAATGTAAAAAGCACTCGCTACACGCGAGTGACTGACTAAGAGGTTGTGATGCAGGGTGAATAAAATAGGACTTTTTTTTGCGCATTATCGTGCTCAATTTACGCACTTACTATTTTGTTTTTAAACTGGCCCAAATAATTACGCACGGCTTTAAAAACATTAAATTGAATTGTTAGTAATTGAACAAATGTAGAAAATTTACTTATAATGCAAAAAGGGACATAAGTTTTGCAAAATGAAACATGTGTCTTACCGATCGTCAACGATAACGGATGGTAAACATTCATATAACCGCCCATATATCGTTATGCAAATCAAAAACGCTCTTCATACGAGACACTAGTAACGAAAATTCCGCTCAAATCACACACATATTCACTCACTAAAACCACACTAAACCACCACCAAGCGGCAGCAGCTGTTCGGGCAAAAGCAAAACGAGCAAAAACTATAAATCTCACCAATAAGTGATCCACCGCACCGGCGCTAAGGAAAATGGCACGCGGCTTTTCCAACAGCTGGCCGAAGGCATAACGACACAGCTGAGTGAAGGATCGATTAGATTCCTCCCGAGACTAAACGGAAGCACGTGCAGGAGCATCAAGACTTGCAGTGCAACTTGAAAATTAAAGTTTTACTCTAAGATATTGTAACATGTAAACAAACAACATTTGTAGGATGATGTAAACAACTCTACCTTAATTTGACTGTAGAATCCACTCATTCGAATCGATCACGTTGGTTATAAGGTTAAATTTAACAAAATAAATCCTTTTTTATGGTTTATTCTCCAACCTCACATTAACGCGCGCTTAACTTTCACTTTGTTTAATTCTTATCACCAATGTACATTCACGATCATTTTATTTTATTTAACTGTTTTGTTTTTAGTCACTCTCTCTCTTTCTCTTCTCTAGAATAAATCACCCGCGCCAATTTTCAGCTCCGTCCTGCAACACCTGTGCGACAGTTTAACTCTAAACGCACGCAAAATGTCACTTCAAACTAGACACGATCGCGCACGCGTATACTGCACTGCCATCAGCGAACGATTCTATCAGGTAAAGCACGTATAAGAACTCCATCAACAGTAGGTTAAACGAATCTTAACTAGCTTTTGTGCGATTTTTGTACCGTAAGACATCGGCAACTTGCACCAAAACAAAGCGACAGCTTCAATCACACCGTCGCGCGACAAAGCACCGTCCGATTCAAGGCTTTCCGTAACACTGTCTCGTCTACGTTCGAGCGAGCCTTCAAGCCGATGACGATGAGACACCGAACCTGTACACGCATGAAGCACCGCCTTTAGCTATACAGCCAGCTAGCTGAATTCGTCCCAAAACCCGGTCTAAGCAAAGGCGTTTTGCCGAGCGGCCAACCCCACACACTCGGTTTTATTTTTCGACTTTTACCATCACTTTGATACGATGCAGACACACGCAGTTATCTTGCACCTCTTCCTGTTTCGTCAACTTTCGCCCAGACGCCACGAATTTCACGCAATCGAACGTCGGCGTTCGCCACCGACACAAAACCACCGCGTGAGGATACACGATCGCACGATCACTAGCAAGCAACGACACACGACAGTGGTTTACGGCACGCGTATCTGCGCTTCTGGTTCGCGAATCACTCCACAGTACACTGACTAAATTTTCCCAATTTCCACACCGAACCAGGCTCCGGATTCTGGGTCGAATTTTAGGTTCCAGCTTTCCCGTGAAGCACTCGTTGTTAGTGTTTTCCCGTGGGATGCTGGAAGGGCGCACGCACGACAACCACCGCTTACGATGTTCTGGGGCTTGTGTACTGCCTCGGGACGGACGGATGGCCCCTTCCCGGGGTTTTGCACCACCTATCACCGCAAACCGTTTTGCTTGACCTTCTAAGAATAGCCCAAAAAAATCAAATCGAGCACCGGGTCGGTTTGTCGGGTGCCTTGTCTTTCCCACACGAAAAACGTGTTTGCCCGCCAGCCAAGGGATCGGTGTTTGTCACTCAAACTAATGTGCAAGTACAGGTGCTACGTGATTCTCTGTCTATCAGTGTGCGTGCGTGTGTGTGTGTGTGTGTGTGAAGACAAAGTGAGATTAGCATGCTTCCGTTACGATGCCGGTCGTTACTAGGCGTTGTGACACAAACTGTGACACAACACCTTTCGCAATATGAGCAGCAACAGAAAACACACTGGTGAGGTTGAACTTTGAACTCTTATTTTTGTAAACGCATAAGAAAAACAAGAACTTTTAAATAGACTGCAAATTTCTATAGCTTTAAACTATTGGAAGAGAAATAGTTTATTTGAAAAAACATAAAACAAATTGCTTCAAGGAAGTTTTTCCCTTATGTTACATTCCATTATAATAGGTCTACGATATTACAGACCACTGTCCAAGTACTTCTGTTGATAACACCAATACCAAACTCAATAGACGCTTTCCTACCGAAAAGGACGAGTTTTGCCTCTCGTCTAAATTTAATATTCTTTACCAATGGCGTAGTGTGTGTGTGAGTGTCAGCAACTCGTCAAAAATGATGTCCAACCGGTAAACGGTCATTTCCGTCGTTGTGCACATCACCGATGGAGCCACACATTCGAACGTGCCTTTACGACGATAACAGTAACGCTACGTTCCAACGAATTGTGACCTCCACTGTGGAATGTGTGTGCCGTTTGATGTTTTTTTGGTGGAAGGAAGCTAATGGCAGAAAATATTTTGCAACATCAGTTTTGTGATCACACCATCAACAGTTACCTGATGAACGAGAGAAGCTGTAGTTGCACCTGTTGGATGGATCTATCGTATTCACTTTATAAAGAAGGAGGCATTTTCATATTACATTTAAACCTTAGTTTCGTATGTCTATATAACAAACGACAGTAAAAAGAGGATCAGATAAAGTTAAGGTGTATGGAAATGAAATCTGAGAATCCTTTCTTGAAAATTGTTTCGAAACCCCTTAGTTCTTTGTTCTTGTTTATATTTACTACAGGATAAACAAAATTTACCAGATGGAGTGGTTACTGCAATTCAATATTCAAATTATTACCTAATTTAGACATAAATAATTTGTTTAGACAAACGTACAATTTGTTTTCAAACATGAAATTTCATCTCAGAATATATATTATGTTCAGCCAAGCCACCATTTAAAAATTTAAAACTAAATAAAACAAATGAAATTTTTAGCAGCAAACCCTTATATTCTATTATGTTAATATCATTTGAGTACGATTGTTGAGCATAGAAATTTTAATTGAACATCATTTTGTACAACAGATTCTTCTTCTTCTTCTTCTCTGGCACTACAACCTCTGTAGGTCTTGGCCTGCCAGCTATTGCTAACTTTCTGTGACTAAGTTGTACCCGTAGCTGGATAGTCAGTCCTGTGTACGGGGAGGCAGTCCACCGGGACTCGAACCCCAGTCCTGCCGTACGAAGACCGGCGCCGCTATCGTATACACCACCGGGCCGCCCCGTACAACAGATCATCAATAAATAATCATCAATAAACAGTACATAAATAATCAAATTAAAAATTTACAAAATTTGTAACAAAATTTTGCTTTAAAAAAAATTGAACTAACTATCAATATGAAACAACATACAAAACTAAAAATAAGTGATAATGTAATTACAACAGCTACGCGAATCAATTAATTAAATTCTGTTTTAATCTTCATTTCTTCTTCGTTACCACAACCGCGGAAGGTCTTGCTTGTCTGGCTATACTTGACTTAGATTTACTGGTAACTGAATAGGGAGACGATCCGAACGTTACTCAATATCTGGGTTTACCGTGTAAAGACGGTGTTGTTACAAAATATTACAAATCCAAAAGGGGCGGCCTGGTGGAAGATGCGACAGCGGCGCCAGTCTTAACACGCCAGGACCGGGGTTCAATAAGTCTAGTAAGCCAAAAATGGCAGGCATGACCTAAGAAGTGGTTAGGCCAAGAAAGAAGAAGAAGAAACCCAAAATATATACCGGACCATCAGAATCCTCTACAAAAAGATTGCCACCCGAGTAGCCTTACGATGATAAGCATGAACCTTCGCCAGGGCTGTCTGAGACTCAGTGATCAGTTGCTTCGATAGAGATTATCCCTATTGAAGATCTAATTGAAGATCTATTGAAAGCTGCTGAGAGCATTTGAAGCTTATTTTGAGTAATTATCACATGAGAACGGGTTCATCTCAAACATTGACGACAAATGTTGTACAACACCCAAGATCTGCTTCTTGGCTAAACGATCTGCTAAACCATGGCGGCCGGGATACTCGTCACTATCTAGCCAAAAGTTCTGGACCCAAGATTCAATCTTCCCAACGATAAAGCTCACAGCAGTTGTAATCGACAATCAGGAAGTGCCTCACTATGTTCAACTGGAGGTACGAACAATTCCCCAACTGAAGTTTCTCTATTTTTGTGACGACAGCTGCACCAAATAAACTCAACACACGGTAGTTTTTGACACAACAAATATTGGATAGTTTTGGGTAGATCGCAAGGACTCTAGACCATCGTATAAAAATCTGAAAAATCGTTATTTTCTTAACTCAAGTTCCAAGCAAGTTCCTCAACAAGAGCAGGCTTTAACAACATGGAACTTTTGGAATGTTGCGTGCAGATACCGTAAGATAAAAAACCGTACGAAAAAACAAAACCACCCAGGAAAAGTCAAGTCCTGAAAGACAAGTCAGCTGTTTAATCTTCTCCTACCGTACAGCTAGAGACAATCAACTACTTGTTCATGTACTTGTTAGACGATATTGTTCCCTTTCGCAATATTTTTTTACATCTTCGGGTAATGTTTTCACATCGTTGCATTGCTTAATATTATCTCTGGTAAAGTAGGAAGCCGTAAACTAATTTAAGCAGCAAGAGCACTACAAAAACGCACTGCACAAGCATTAGTAAGCTGATACTGTCCACACTTCAAAAGCGCAATGTACAAAGCAGCATTTTATTAAAGCGTTCATATTACTTCATCCGATGTGCTGCTTCCTTCTTGCTGCGCCGTTCTGAATGATGTTGATTTGAAAAAATCCTTCAAAACAAAGTTCACAGCAAGTGTTGAACACGTTCCACGTAGCACACTTTCCTTTCGGTGCTCAAAATATCACCAACTTCACGATCAAAGCACGATCTTTTCCTTTCACTATCCGAACAAATTCACCATCGATATGACTCCCGCGGCACGGCAAACAACAGTGAAGCCATCCGCACGATCGGGTGTCTCCGAACCCGTACGACTCGGGCCGGGAAATTGGATACGACACAAGAGACACACACAAAACAGGGACTCGCAGAACTGCCGCCAAACCAAACCAAACCATCGAACATTGTGTGGCCACCCGACAAAAGCAGCACGGTTTCGAATGTGGTGCGCGCGATTCGTTATTGAATATTTCTCAAAACATGGTAAAACGATGTTTTGAAACGTTTGATGGCCAACTGAACGGTTTTTGGGTTTGTTTTTTTGTTTGTTCTCCCAACAAAGCCCTTCGCCGCTAATCAGTTCGCGTGCTGGCAGACGGATGTTGACAGTTGCGATGGGGGCTGGTCCGATTGGAAAACGAATTCGCTTCTCAAAAAACCAGCGCGAGCGTGGTTGACATTCGAGTGCCATTTTGCGCCGCGACATCTATGGTAAATGTGGGGGGCAAAATGGGCAAAACAAGGAAACGCTTACAAGCAGCAGAGCGTGTAAAAATGGGCGATTATTTGTACCTCTATGCCTTTTTCAGTAACGTGACAGCGTGCCAGAGACAAACCGACACATGAAAATGGCGATGAGACGAAGCTCCTCGTGACAGTATGGCATCGTCACCAAAATGCTGTCGGGCCTGTCGTTGCTTATTGTTTATGATTCTTTTTGTTTTTGTGGATTTTGTTTTTAAATAAGCAAATAAACTTACACAAGCACACAAAAAAACCACTCAGATCGAGTGACAAGCGAAGGCAAGGAAACAAATTCGCTATTCATTACATTCGCGAACCAAATATCGGTCAGCGTCGGAATGTCGCGTGTGTATGTTGCAGTGTGTGTATGTGCCGCGAGCATCGATCTCACACGATCACCATCACACGCAACCATAGATCATTCGGCAGACCTTCTCGCTGCATGGCAACAACGCTTTTCTTCGCAGAGGAAAACAAAAGTGGCGCCTCTCGAACTGTCGCATCGTGGCTCACGATCACGAAAAACAAAAAAGGGAAAACAAGGAAAAGCTGAAACGCTGGCACACACGTTACGGGTGCTAGGCGACACTCGCCAAAGGGCGCCAAGGAAATTGATTGATCTCACTTTTCGAGCGGACCACAAGGACAATCGGTCCGATCGGTAAGAGTGATCGGAAAGCGATTGTTTGGTAGATGGTCAAGCATTTCCTAGCAAACGGTGCCAACTACACGCGGTGTACCAGAAAGGATAGGGGAAGATCTATTTTAAAAAGACAGGTTTTAAATAATTGATTATTGTCTAAAGCTACGTAGTGAATGGGTGAAGTGATGGATTCAAGGTTTCAGAGGCCTTCTTTCTCAAGCAAGGATAGCTTATTCGATCTGCCTCTGTGTCAAACTGAAGTCCTCTTATCGGTTCGAAGCTTTACGTGTCTGTGTACTTAGAATACTGGTAGAGCAGTGTCTGGACATTATTATGTTAGGTCCTATTAGTTCTCTTATCCTATTAGTCAGTAGTAATTATGGCAGGCCAAAGGCTCTCGAGGTTTAGGACCAAAGAAAAAATGGGAAACTTCATCCGTGCATGTGAGTAGATAGAGATAGTGGGATAATAGTTTTCGCGCCTAACGGTTAGGCTATCCGCATACAATTGCCGAGCCGAAGATCGGATCGGTAAAATGAACTATTCGGATTTAGGATTAGGAATTGAGAAAAGGAATAAATAAATGAATACACTCACAATCCACAGCCAGTACGCACCTTCGCTTAAAAACCATTTGCGAAAGCTCTACTTTCTCTAGAGAGACTAGATATTCGAGATAAGCTTCTAGAGATTGACGATAACCATGATAAAGTGTCTCCGCCATCCTTGAACGAAATCATCAGTACCATCAGACAGCTGAAATACAATAATTCAGCTGGCATCGATAGGCTGATGGCAAAGTTGTCCAAGATGGGTCTGGAGTGGCTTACCGATGTCATGAATCGGTTGATGGCAAGGGTTTGGAACCAGAAAGATCCTGTCAAAAATACTCTTCTGTAGACATGCGTCCCTTGCTACAGATTTAATCGAAGACTACCAAGCTGGATTCGCTGGAAGTTAAATCGACCACCGAAATCTGTAATTTACGGCGGATCCTCCGGAAGATGCCTGGATTTGGTAATTTGGTATCACGCACCACCTGTTGACATTGACTTAAAAGCGGCCTGTGATACCATAGATCGGAATATGGAATAGCTTGCAGTATTACGGTTTCTCTGGTGCTACTGTTGAGGACGGCAATGGACGGTGTGGCGTGTAAGATGAGAGAGTCGAACATGTTGTTGGTAGCGTACGGATCTCGTTTGTTTGCATAGTTTGTTTGCAACGATAGTAGAATCGTTTGTTTGCAGTTTAAAATCGCTCTAGAAGGTGTCATGCGAAACGCGGGTTTCGAAATCTGAGGCACGATTTTTACCCGATGTCTCCAATTTCTTGAGTTCCAACAGCCACATGATGAAACTGCTGACGATGCAAGCGATCGCTGTTGACGACAATCGATGCAATCGATCGAAGCAAACCGAAGAACCGACCGATCGACCCATCGAGTGCTGACGGCGCTGCTGATGTTCTACTGATCGCAGTAGGTCAGTAAGCCGCTGGAGCATGCTGAAACCGCTGACGATGGGCAACCGAGTTGCAACCGAGTAGCAACAAGACGGAGAACCGACCGACGTGAACGAAGTGCTGACGACGAAGAAAAACACGGCGGGCCGCGATGGAAAGGAAGAATGGGGAATGCGTACAGGGTAAATAAATGTAGGTTAGTTTTAAGGTTTAAAAGACCGTGGTTAGTTCAATAAACGGACTGTCCCGTTCCATCAGCACAACTACCGCGTTCGTTTTGAGTTATTGAAAAGGTGGGGCCTTTTCATCTGATGACATTCGTTTTTAATTTTGAGTCATTGAAAAGGTGGGGCCTTTTCACCGTGATGGAGCTCGACTGGAAAGCAGCGTATCAGTTGACGGCGACGACCTCGATGTGTTCTGCTTCCTCGGTACGATCGTAACATTGGATAACAACGTGAGCAGAAAAATCCGTTGGCGCATTGTTCAGGAGACTCATGGCTACTATGGACTTCACAAACTCCTGTGATCCAGAGGACGTCAACAACACACAATATGCACTTTTTATATCAGTAGTCGACTACAGGTAAGAGTTCGACGGAGGAATAGTCGTTGCCATTTTTGTGCGGCGGGTGCTAAGAACTATATTTGGCAAGGCGTGTGGAGAAGCAGAAAGAACCACGTGCATGCTGATCAGTTTTACGTCCTGACTCGGTGGCCGGAATATTTACACGGACGTAAATACAATTACAAATGACACTTTATTTCTATCGACACGTACAACACGGGAGCACAGAGAGTTCGGTCTGGCGCGTCTGTTCAGCTCGTCAGTTCAGGGCAGAATCCCTCGTAGATCGTTTATCGCATTACTCGATCCTGTAAGGAGAGAGAAACTTCGGGAGCCGAGGCTAGCGCGTTCACGCTGGTTCATCAGGCTGCGTCCTGGAGGCTGCGTGCGGCTCCAACAATCAGTTTACCGGAACTGTTATTCTAACGGTGATCGAGGTCTGAAGCATCCAGTTCTGTTGGACCTACGGATGCAGGCATTCTCATCCTTAAACCCATTTATCTTTACAATCATAAGGTATTTCTTACAAAAAAAAAACTGTGTTCGCTTCCTAATAATTGCTCATAATCACCGTTGCCACAATTTACTCTGGATCCTCATTGGATGCACCTTCTTTGATGCTATCACTGCTCGTTTAAATTGAACTCGAAGCTAGTAAGCCGTTATGCAACCCTTATCAAATCATAGACCTGCTGCAGTATATAATCTCTTGGCGCACTGTTACTCCGGAAGAATGTTCATCCTGGAAGCACATGTAACCAGTGGCAGATCTAAAGGTGAGCGGATAAGACGATAGATGTCTACCTCGTATAAAGGTACTCCAATTAATGTCCTCGCATTACGGTTTCGTCTTGTTATACGTAGAAATCAAAGTTAATGGAGTCTGAGCCATCCGCCTACAGGGGTTTAAGGGTAATGGCCTTGATCCGCCATTACATGTAACAGCTATTGTAATTGACTTGATGTACTCTTGTTAGTGTTAGAATATGGTTAGGTAGAATTCTTTCCAGTCAATTTTGCCATTTTGTAAAGCATATTATAGAATTTCCTGTGAAGACCAACACGATAACCTCTATGTTTCAATTCTATAATATCCGTTTTATCTAATTTTCCGAGTTTTTTCCTCGCATTACTCACACCTAGGGTAAGCGTACTCTAAACTAATTTACTCCCACCAGAATTGCTTGCTAAAATATGGCACACAACGTATTCATAAATAATTAATTACGCTTGCCCACTAGCCGGGTCTTCTCACCCAACCAACTCACAACCACTGTTTGCTCTTTGGAATGTTCTTTTTTACCAAATGGTTCATCTAACTTTTCAACAGCCCGTAAATAAAAAACAGATTCCCGCCCGCTCTTCATTCAGCACCGATTACCTTCATCTTTGCGCAAAGTGGCAATAAGCATAGATTAGTAAGTCGTAGTATGTCGAACACTATCGAATAGCTGAGGGTGGAAACGGATGTGAACGTTTGTCGCTCACCATCAGCTCCTCGGGCGCGTAGTTTTCACTTGCCTGCCATCAACGCGACGACGATCGCACCAAAGGAAATTGTCGTCGTAAACAAATATGTGTTTCGGAACGAATTTCGCTTCAAGGTTGCTCCATGGCCACGATCAACATCCAACCGTTGAAGTTCGATGGGATTGATTTTTAACTACTTGCTCCGTGGCAAACGGCTGCGTACCCGACATCCTGTGACCGAGCTGTAATGCATCACGCCAGATAGTTTTGTGTGGGAGCTGCGTAGATCATTGAAGAAACTGACGATCGTGCATGGAGTGGACTCGTTCGTAGCGTACCCTTCTCATGCCAGCGTAAGGGGAGAACGTTTCGAAATGGATTGGCACGCATGTAAACGAACAGCAAAAGGGTGAAGGGTTTATTGCCTCCCTGACCGTTCGGGGAACTATTTTTAGTTCGTCATCAGC
>KZ061729.1:77641-118999 GCA_002091835.1 Anopheles maculatus | reverse complement strand
ATCCTCCAAACGCTAACTAAATTTTGATACTTTCAGCGTTGAGAAGAAGGCCAAAACCGAAAGCTCGTTCACGGCACCAAAGGATATGAAAAAACCGCGCCCCGCCAGTGCTGCCCCAAAGATTGATGCCACCAAGTATGAATCGGAAACGACATGCGAATGGATAGCATGATTTACTTATGGAATGGTTTTTCTTTCCCCCTCTATAGTTACAAGACTATGACTGGCAGTTCCCAGTATCGGTTCGGTGTGCTGGCAAAGATCGTAAAACATATGCGTACCCGACATCAGGAGGGAGACGATCATCCTTTAACGTTGGACGAAATTCTTGACGAAACAAATCAGCTCGATATCGGATCCTCTGTCAAAGCGGTATGGGCCGTTCGTTGCTTTCCATAGCTTTGTCTTAGTTCGCATTCTAAACTGTATTTTGCTTTTCCCCCCCTTACCACACCCAGTGGCTACAAGGTGAAGCACTGCGCAACAATCCCAAAATCGAGCTAACCCCGGACGGACGCTATCTGTTTAAATCGGTATTTAAAATTAAAGATGGCAAGAGTTTGATGCGGTTGCTTAAACAGCACGACCTCAAGGGGCTCGGTGGTGTGCTGCTGGACGATGTGCAGGAGTCGTTGCCTCACTGTGATAAAGTGCTAAAAAACAGGGCATCGGAAATTATTTTTATCACCCGACCGAATGATAAGAAGAAAATTTTGTTCTACAACGACCGGACAGCCAACTTCCAGGTGGATGAAGATTTTCAGAAGCTTTGGCGTGCCGTTACGGTGGACGCTATGGATGATGCGAAGATTGACGAGTATCTGGAGAAACAGGGCATCCGGTCGATGCAGGACCACGGTCCAAAGAAACCGTTGCTACCGAAGCGCAAGAAGTTGGCCAACAAGAAGCGACAGTTTAAGAAGCCGCGTGATAACGAGCATTTGGCGGATGTGCTGGAGACGTACGAGGATAACACGCTGACGCAGTCGAATGCGGTACAAGAAATCAAGCAAAACAACTAAAGCACTTCCGTTAGGCACATTTTTACAAGCATAATAAATGTACATGAACTTTATCTTAGTATATTTTTTTTGTCCCCTCAAGACAAGTGATATTTGTGTTCAACTGGATGAGTAACGGCAAAGGCAATTACAATCCTTACCTCCGTTGCACTAATTCTACACCACTACCTTCATTACATGCGAGTCAAGCAAAACCTGTTTACCCTAACGCCTTCTAACCGCTTTGTCCTTGATACGTACGAGCGCATCAGACTGCCTTTTTGCAGGTCAACAACAAATCAAGCTAGGAAGTGTCAAGGCACAACTTTACGCTATTTCTACTCCAAATGCATTGCATGAATTTAGAAGCTAATCAACATCCAGCTTTCGAAAACTTCCAATAATTCCACCATCAGCATTTTGATTTTTCAACGTTGCACTCCGCTTCGCATCTAGCTTCATGTCGTCCAATGCCAGTATTACGTTCCTGTAATGATCCAACGTTTCTTTGAGCTGTCGCTTCAGATCATCCGCTTCCTGTTTGCCACCATATTCCTTCGGCATCAGTGACAGTAGATTAGTTTTGCCGACAAACTCCTCCATCGAGCGGTAACACTGTCGGTGATGTAGAGGACATTTCAAATGTAGTCGTTATGGCATCCTGGCATACGGTTAAGAGACGCATCGTACTTACCTTGAGACGACTGCGCAGCTTCTCACTGCAGCAACTCATAATCCATTCGCCAACTGTTGCACCAAACAGTGGCAAATTGACCACGTGCACCTCCTTCACCCGAACCGGGAACGCTTTCGTCACACAATCGATGTAGTTTTTAATATCCGTCAACGACCACTGGGCAAACGCACGCATCGGTATGTTGGTCTCGTCGAAGATGCACACGAGGCCGGCTATCTGGTTCAGTTCGTTGGCGAAAATGCTCTCAAACACCATCGTAAAGAAACGCACCTGGTCTGTCACGTCGAACCGATCGATGTCCAGATTCGCGTACCGGACCAGATACACCGCCCGCCCCAGCTCGTCACGTCCAAGCGGTACCACAAACTGACTGTCGATCATAACCTGCACCCACGGTTCGGCAGTGTCTAGCTTGCTGTACCAAGCTGGATAACGCTGCCGTACTGCAAGATATCGCTCCAATGTTTCACACGCGGCCAGATGGGAAAATTTGCGTACACGCAGAAATCGCAACAGAAAGGCAGCATCGGTGCGACACGCTAGGATGGCCGGATTTTGGGCGATCCAGTCACGCATTTGCTGTAGCGCTTGCTCAACGATCGCTTGATCTTCGCGCAATTCGTCTTGTGCGATCTGACGGTGCAGTGGCGAATCGACGGGTTGATATGGGTCGTATTTTTCTGGACACTTGTCCACCTTCTGTACGGTCGCCATATTCTAGCGGGCGAGTAGTGAGTAGCGAATGAGTTGTGAACCTAACAGTGAGACCGACGAACGGAAACTGATGCGAGTTGATCGTTGGAGTTAGTTACACGGTCACACGCTGCCATTGCGCAACGAGATGCAGTTACGCTGACCTTCGCATAGGCTCAGCCTCTACAACTGTACGCAACACAAATGGAGTGCGCAAAAATGTATACCATGCAAGGCGCTGGAGCTAAGGTAGGTGTTTAATTTCAATTAATTTCATTGCTTTGTACATGTCACATCGACACAGTCACAACAAAACGGACCAAAGATAAGCACGTGAATTTATTTTATTTTTGTTACAAGCATTGCTCTCATCAAAGCAGCCATTGTAAACTGCGACCAACAATCGGTTAGCACATGCTCAACCGCTTAAACATAGCGCCGGCTGCAATCTCGTCCGGTGTAGTTCCTTCAAAGTTCCACCGAGAAGAATAGTAATCCAAATCGATCTCCATACGATCCAGCCCGAGCACTACCTCGCGCTGTTCCTCGAACCGTTTCCACAGGTCACGATTCGCCTCTTCCAAATTCAACGCCCCACCGTACAGGGCCGGTTTTAGTGGTGTTTCGAAGTATTTCTCCATTTCGGCCACCGTTGAGTAGCACTTTATGAAAAGTAAATATATTATCAAGATGAAATGCTGCGTTAAAATAAAGATCCTATGTATACTTACACTGATTTTCTCACGCAGCTTCGGATTCGCAAACGACAGGAACGTATCCATCACGGGCAGGGCAAACTTGGGCAGCGCGGCCGAATGAATGTCTCCATACCGGAGCGGATACGAGTGACTATACGCTTCCATCATGATTTTCAAGTCGGTCGTACTCCATTTTTCGAAATTTCTCAAGGTGGTATCTTTAAAATCGATCAAAATGTTACAACCTCCAATCTGGAACTCTTCACTCTCCAGCATCGTCTCCATGACGAGCGCCATAAAACGAGCATCCTGGAAGGGGCTATGGTTTTTACCATCGAATCCAGCGAACCGTGAAAATCCTACCATTCGTCCAGCCGTATCCCAACCGAGCACGGTGAATGGTCCGTTGTCGAAAATTTCCTTCATGAGTGGATCGGTATAGTCGAGGTTCTTGAACCAGCTTGGGTACAGCTCCCGAACGGTGAGATAGCGTTCCAGTGCCTCGCAAGCCATCGGTACCGAGAACTGACGGAAGCGTAGGAATCGTAGCAGAAACTTTGCATCCGTACGGCACTTGAAGATGTACGGATTGTCCGCAATCCATTGGCGCATCTCTGCCAAAGCGTTCTCACGAACCGTATCATCCTCACGGAGTTCCTCCTTAGCTATCTCACGATACAGCTCCGGCAGGGTGAACTCGTACTCATCGTACACTTTTGGACACTTATCCACCGAATAGGAAGCGAGAATTGGAGCCATCTTAGCGTACACTCAACTTGGCCAAGGTGCAAACGGAACTGTTCATTGGTGGTCTGCAATCGTTTGGAAGTAAATTCGTGAACCGTTTGCAGTTAAGAGGATGCTATCAGTTTGACCTCAAATTGGCAAACATATGGCATGATAATTGCAAATGGGATCACACTGGAGCTTATCAATGATGCAGTTCAGCACTACATGAACCAACACCGGGAAGGATCGTGAAAAATGTGATGTAACTATTGGTTGGTTTGTTGTAATGGGAAAGTTTTGGGATATTTTAATTGAAATGGTTATCTTAGGCATATTTTTATTATCAATCCCATTCAGTTGTTAGTCCGAGATTCCCCTTAGATAAGACGATCACGGACTTCAAATACCGTCTTGGTATGCACGATTACTAAATTGAGATGAGGCTCAAAACACAATTTGTCGTCGAGCCATACGCCAAGGTCCATGACCAGAGTGATTCGCGGGAGTGGTGAGCCAGAGAGTGGTCAAACGAAATAATACTGCATCCCAAAGCATGAACCCATTGGAGATATAACAACGCTCAAAGTCATTAGCGAAACCTTGGAGGGTGTGTAAATCGAAAGACTTTACTTAACATTGTCAGCATACAGCAGACATCCGTTAGGTGGGAGATGTCGAATAGTACAAGACTCAAGACGATACCCCGACGAACCTCAAACGTGCCAATGAACAGATCGAAGAGACACCGTTTTAGTGCCATGTGATGATCCTCACTGTTTGGGTATAAATATTGGAATTGATGTACTCTTATTGGAACTGAGTTGTTTCACCGATAATGTTGGATAAGACGCCCAAAAGACTTCGCTTCGAATTCGCTATTCGGCTAAAGGCTATTCGAATTCGTCAACCAATTTTCTTCAAGAGGAAATTATTAGTCCAATTTTTCCCAGGACTTATTCTATCGAAATATTTCTGTTAATCTTATTTTATAGTACGTGAAATATCTGCTTCCAGAAAAGATTTGTTTGAATCATCAAAGACAACACAACATCTTAGTAAAGATGTAAAGAAAGTACAACCTTTTGTTTTATTTTATTGAATATAAAAAAACTCTGCTGCTAGATTTTGAATGTTTTTAATGTGCAGCTCACTTTAGTACATGTCTTATTTAATGTTCAGTTGCTCCAGCATGGCCCCAGACACGTCTTCCACCGGAGAAACTTCCTCCGCATCCCACAACGAAGCGTAATGCTCCACATCGATCTCCATACCATCAAGCCCTAGTACGATCTGGCGCTGATCTTCGATGCGTTTGCGGAATTCACGATTCAGCTCATCGAAATCAACCGTTCCGCCGTACGCTGTCGGTTTGTACGAAGGTTCCATAAGCTTCTCCAGCTCCGTGATCGATGCGTAGCACTGAAAGTGTTAAAAGAAATGCATTTTAGGACCATTATCGTGGGCTAAACCGAGCCTTCCCTTACTCGAATCTTTTCACGCAGCTTCGAGTTCGTGAACGAGAGAAGCGATTCAACGACAGGAACAGCAAACTTCGGTAGTTTGGCCGCATGGATCTCTCCATAGCGCACCGGATACGAACGGCTGTACACATCCATAATGATTTTCAGCTCGCTTAAGCTCCACTTCTCGAAGCTACTTAGGGTGGAATCTCGATAGTCTACAAACACTTGACAGCCACCGATTTGGAACTGTTCCCATTCGAGCACGGTTTCCAGGACTAGCGCCATAACGCGTGCATCCTGGACGGGACTGTGCTTGTCGCCATTGAATCGTCCGTATCGTGCCAGAAATACAGCACGGCCCGCCCCATCTTGCCCGAGGTAGGTGAACGGTTCGTTGTCCAGTATTTCCTTCATGACGGACTCAGTACAGTCGAGGTTTTTGAACCAGCTCGGATACAGCTGCCGGACAGTCAGATATCGTTCCAGTGCCTCGCAAGCCATCGGTACCGAGAACTGACGGAAGCGGAGGAACCGTAGCAGGAACTTTGCATCCGTACGGCACTTGAAGATGTACGGATTTTCCGCAATCCATTGGCGCATCTCTGCCAAAGCGTTCTCACGAATCGTGTCATCCTCACGGAGTTCCTTCTTAGCTATTTCGCGATACAGCTCCGGCAGGGTGAACTTGTACTCATCGTACACCTTAGGACACTTATCCACCGGGTAGGTAAGTTGGTTGGATGCCATACTTTCGGGACAACTGAACACGGCCAAAGGACAAGAGAAACTGTCGTCTCGTCGGTAATTATTTGAAGCTGATCCAGCACTAGTCTCTCTTGCAGTTTCGAGATGAAACAACAAAGGATGACTCTGTGACTGCATGTACCAAGTGCACAACTTATCAATTCAGCGATAAAGTAAGTAAACAAAGTGCTTGTTTACATATTTGATGCGGCTCTGTTCCTTGAATTTCGGCACTATCAGTACAGTGCGCAGAACCAGACAATTTACATTCACGAAACAGTCTGCAACAGAGTGTATTTAAGAAAAAGAATCAGTTCCTATAAGAAAGTCATGCTACAATAGGTCGTATATGAATGGAATTAATACAGCAGTAATTTGTGTGCATTAATATAAAAAATAATTTATTAAAACAAAACAGCAGACGAAAACAAAACTGCACCTACATTGATAACAGCGATTGTTGACCTTTGCAATCAAGTCGAAAACATGCCATAGGGAGACCACAATCGCACAGCCTTGCATTCCCGGTCATTGGGTCAAGTTTTTATTCGCCAACTGTAGACGAATTTTGGGGAAGCGCGCCAACCTAATGTAATACCAGGTACGGTAGGCATTTTCGATCAGTTCCGTTTCGGGCAGCACACGAGCTACATCGCAACAGGCAGGCTAGTGCATACCGTTCCCATCATGTCGAAGTTTGCGGCCTATTCCGTGGATAAGAACGTGCAGCAGTACGACGAGTACAAGTTCACCCTGCCGGAGGTGTACCGTGAGGTGGCCAAGGAGGAACTCCGTGAGGATGACACGGTTCGCGAGAAAGCGTTGACAGAGATGCGCCAATGGATCGTGAACAATCCTCACATCCGCAAGTGCCGGATGGATTCGAAGTTCCTGTTAAGGTTCCTCCGTTTCCGTCAGTTCTCGGTACCGATGGCTTGCGAGGCACTGGAACGCTATCTGACGATGCGCCAGATGTATCCGAGCTGGTTCACGAATTTGGACACCAGCAGTGAGAAAATGAAGGAACTGTTTATGTGCGGTTCTACCTCCATTGTGGGACAGGATAGCAATGGCCGCACGGTGGTGTTCTTCCGCATTGCACGCTTCGTGCCGGAGATGTTCGAACCACCGGTCGGCGGTATGTTCATTGCCCTGCTGATCGAGGCCATGCTCGAATGGGAGGAGGTACAGATCGGTGGCTTGCAGGTGATGGTGGACTACACCGGTATGGATCTGAAGCTGTTCGATAAGTGGGGCTCGTCGGAGTTGAAGCTCATCATGGAAGCTTACACGCGCTGGTACCCGATGCGTTACAACGATACGCATGCGGCCAAACTGCCGAAAAAAGCGCTGCCAGTTATTGAGAAGATTCTGTCCTTCACCAATCCGAAGATACGCGAGCGAATCAATGTAAGTGCGGTGGATGTGTTTACTCAAACTCAGGACGTTTAGTTCATGGATATTTTCCCTTTTTTTTTACAGTGCTACGCCAACGTGTCCGAGATGGAGCAACACTTTGAACCTTCGATGGCACCGAAAGGCTACGGCGGTAATGTAGATCTGGACGAGGACGTTAATCCGGCAGTGTGGAAACGCATCGAGCAGCAGCGGGATGTCATTCTAGGTCTGGATCGCATGGAGATCGATTACGATTACTATGCACCGATTTGGGATGAGCAGAATGCGGCACTAGCGATCGAAACACCGTCGGTGTAAGAGAAGGCGAATAAATTCCAACAATTCGTGGCCATTTTGTTATCCTTTTCTATCCTTTTCCATCAAAATTGAAACGAAAGATTTTTTCCAAGTACATTTTGTTGAAAACGACACCCCAAGTAAGATCGTGTTTGGTAATGGTTAAATGTGTTAATAATTGGCATCCGTTTCCCACGCACACTATCTCTATCTTCATAGTCTGTAATTACTATATTACCTAACCAAAGATGGAGGGGCGTAGTGAAGCATAGCTGCTCCATATGAGCCCCTCATTGAATGCTAATCGGTTGGGTTACATGATGGTTGATCGTTCACAGTGGATTTGAAACGCATTTCAGTCAAACAAAATCTTTAAAAATTGAACCAACACAAGTTTAACAAATAATTCAAACCATTTCAACTATTGTTTGAAAGTCCAATATTAAAACGATTTGAGAATTACATTCAATGCATCGTTTAATTCAACAATTGGATTAATCGTTAGTGGCTCCATCTGCTATATACTTTCGCAACTATTATGAACAGTGCATCAAAACGTAGTTCATGGCCTACTTCTTTGGATGGCGCTAATTGCTTCATTAAACCCAACGCTAATTGCTTGTTTCCCAAGAGTTCTTTTTATATTCATTTGCGATGAACTTCTGGAATATGATTTTTATAAGATAAGTTGTTTTATCAAAGAATAAGCATCACAATTCAACGAGATCTTATGAAACATTTTATATGGTTTGAAAATTACACGTGTTAGCTCACAAACTTAAACAAGATATGTCTGTAAAATTAATCAATTGTTATCAATCCCGGCGGACCGCCTCCCCGTACGGGTTCGAATCCCGGCGGACCGCCTCCCCGTACGCAGGACTGACTATCCAGCTACGGGTACAACTTAGTCACAGAAAGCTAGCAATTGCTAGCAGGCCAAGACCTACAGAGGTTGTAGTGCCAGCGAAGAAGAAGCGAAGTTATCAATTGCACGATGAAAAAGGTAAAGGCTATGAAAAAAAAATATTTTAACTATACTTTCTCACGTAATAAACTCCCTCGATGCCTACGAGAAAAGCCATTCTTACTCTGGCTATGGTGGGATTAGTTGAATGTTGTTTATTATGAGCTGTTGCACTTTAAGATTATTCTCAAGCGCATAGCCTGATATAAAATACTACAAATACATTTAAAAATATGTTTTTACGAAACGAAAAATAGATCACAAATCACAAAAAAGTGTTGATAACATCTACTACGATAACAATTGGTTTTATTCATGCAAGTAATATATAGTGAATAGCATTACTACTCGTTTTTCTGTACAATCTAAAGAATTTGTAGTTTTTGTTGAGAATAGTTATGATAATGCATAGACAACATTCTAAGAAAACAAAATCTAATGTAATGTGTTACAGATGTGCCATCCAGATACGTTTGGAGTCGAAAAACATTAAATGTATAACTAACAAACCCACCAAACCAAGCAAAACATGTTACGAGCTTTAATCTACACCAAGCTTTCGAAAACTTCCCATCGCACCACTATCTATTTCACTCTCGGATGCTGCGGTGTACTTCCACAGTGAAGTATAATGCGCCGTATCGATGTCCATCTCATCCAGGGCCAGCATCACCTGTCGCCGATCTTCCAAATGTTTCATAAATCTTTGATTTATCTCCTGCAGATCACACTGCCCTCCCCACACGCTCGGTCGTAGCGATGCATCACATTGATTCGCCATCTCCTCAACGCTATCGTGACACTGAAATGATTGTTATACCAGTTTTACAATATGACTAAATGCTCTTTCTTATTCGTACAAAGCACACTCACTCTAATGCGATCCTTCAGCTTGGGGCTCGCAAACGATAACATCAGATTGAGCAGCGAAATGGCAAACTTCGGAAACTTGGCGCCATGAATTTCGCGAATCCGGATCGGGTACGATCGGTTGATCGCGTCCATGAAGATCCTCATATCCGATATACCCCAGATGCCGTAATGCTTCAGCACCGAGTCCGTATAATCCACAAACACTCGAAAGCCTCCAATCTGCAGCTCTTCCCACTCGAGCAGCGTCTCGATCAACATCACCGTAAATCGTCCCTCCTGTAGGGCACTAAACTTTTCCACATTAAACCGCGCAAACCGAAACAAAATCACCGTTCGTCCGTCCGCATCTTCTCCAAACTTTGTAAACACCACATCGTTAAGCATTTCCTTCATAGCCGGATCGTTGCAGTCGAGATTTTTGAACCACTCCGGGAATGTTTGACGCATGGCCAGATATCTTTCTAGCGCCTCGCAAGCTTTCGGTACGGAGTACTTTCGGAAGCGCAGGAATCGCAACAAAAACGATGCATCCGTACGACACTTCCGAATGTACGGATGTTTAGCGATCCAGTCACGCATCTGCGCCAACGATTGCTCACGAATCTCGTCATCTTCCCGCAGTTCTTCCTTCGCTAGCTTGCGATACCGATCGGGCAGAGTAAACTCGTACGGTTCGTAGCTTGCCGGACACTTCTCGACCGAATATTGTTTCTCCATACTTCCGGAATGTTACTTGGTTGTTACTTAGCTCGCAGCTGAATCAACACTGAAACGATTGCGCACCATCTGCCGTGATTGTTGACAGCGCCGGTAAACCAGTTGTTCACACAATAATTAATACGAATGCCACACTGGGTGTGAGTAATGCACGTGGGGTGTAGTAAAATTGCGCCTGCTCTATGTTAATGAGCGCGTATCGTGTTAGGAGTGAAACGATCTGACAGATCAAGGGGAAGTGGCTGCACTGGTAATGTAATCGTTTTCAATAAAAAGTTTCATAAAGCAATTCATCAAAATAAAGTATCCTTGAGAGTTATCTGTAATGTACAACATTTATTGAACAATCAAATAAGTTGTTTCGAAGCTTAAGAAAGCTTTTCGTGCTTCGAAGTGTTTTCCAGATCTATATTGAACTGCGAATTATGTTAATTAGTTAATTTTGTCCTGTTAGAGGGCAACGCAACATGAATCCAGAATGTATGCAAACTCCAGGTTGTTGCAAAGAGGTCCTTAAGATACACTGTCCAATGAGATAATTTTGCAGAGGTTGTTGCTTTTGCAAACTTTGGGACAAGTATTCCGTTGGAGCAACTCAGGCAGGCATCTTTTTCAACATTTAAACAAAATATCTCTTCAATTTCTATTCAAACTATTTAAATTTATCTAGAATTTATCAAACCCAGTACTTCCAAAATCCATCTGGTCCGGTATGTTTTGGCATGAAATTTCTGGCTTATCCCTTCAAATTCTTTTAACTGTTTATCCAATTCTCCGATTTTACGAATCATAGGAATTAGAATTGATACTTATCCTTTGCCATTGGGCCCCACAGACCATAGCCGAGTACGAAGCTCTGTTCTAGTTCGGATAGTATCGGATAGAGCCTCATATGCGGAAGTTTAATGTCTCGCCTTTTAAATAGTTCTTTCCCTACTATGGCGTTACTTCGCCTGTTCAATAAATTTTCTTTTTTTTTACTTTGGTTTGAACACCAAAATAGCGCTTTTATATTGATATAATTTAACTAAAACATCTAAAGAAAACCTTCATGAAGCAGCATCTGTGGATCAAAATAAATATGAAAATAAAAAAAAATGATAATACTTTATTAATGTTCTCTTTTAATGGGACAAACTCGTGTATAACCTCAGCGAGAGTTCAAAATAAACTGTCTTATTCAACATGATATTTGATGCTGCGCACACTTCGGATATGCCATTAAATATAAATCATAATTATACACTACGGAAATTGAGGAAAGCCAGGTTATGTTATCTATTTTTTTCTAGAAATTAGGTAGAATGAGTTTTATTGCATAAAATAAATCATTTGTGTATAAACACTGATTTACCATATATTCCGTTAGAATATTAAGCTTATATTTATCGAAGAAACACTAGAAGCTACTTAATCCACGTTAAGCTTACGAAAACTGCCGGCCACACCACCCTCGACCTCATTTTCCACCAAATTAGATTGACTCCACAGCGATGAATAGTGTGCCACATCAATTTCCATATCGTCCAGCGCCAGTATCACACTCCGACGATCCTCGAGATGTTTGAGAAACTTACGCCTTAGCTCATCCGTATCGAGTTCTCCACCGTACGCTTTGGGCACAAGCTTCGATTCGAATTTTCCCTTCATCTCCAGCACTGTATTGTGGCACTGTAACGAACCGAAAAGAAACACCAAATCAGAACGCGAAATAACGCCACGCACGCACAACTGTAGCACAACTTACAACAATCCGCTCCTTCAGCTTGGGGCTAGCAAACGTAAGCAACAGATTCAGAATCGAGACGGCAAATTTCGGAAACTTTGCACCATTAATCTCACGGAATCGGATCGGATACGAGCGGTTAATCGCATCCATGAAGATCTTCATGTCCGTAACACCCCACATCCCGTAATGCTTCATGATGGTATCGGTAAAGTCAAGCATTACCCGAAATCCTCCGATCTGTAGCTCTTCCCATTCGAGCAACGATTCGATCAACAGCGCCACCATCCGGCCCTGCTCGAGCGGACCGAATTTGTCCACGTTCAGTAGCTTCACGCGAAACATTATCACCATACGACCGTCCGCATCCTGGCCAAGCTTCGCAAACACACCGTCCTCGAGTAGTTCACGCATTACCGGATCGTTGCAGTCAAGCTTTTTGAACCAGGTGGGAAACGTTTCACGCATCGCGAGGTATCGCTCGAGCGCTTCACACGCCATCGGGACCGAGTACTTCCGAAAGCGCAGGAATCGTAACAAAAACGATGCATCCGTACGACACTTCCGAATGTACGGATGTTTAGCGATCCAGTCGCGCATTTGCGCCAACGATTGTTCACGAATCTCGTCATCTTCCCGGAGTTCTTCCTTCGCTATGTTACGATACAGCTCGGGCAGAGTAAACTCGTACGGTTCGTAGCTTGCCGGACGCTTCTCGAGGGAGTAGTTGGTCGCTGTCGCAGGTGATGCCATCCTCCGGTTCGGTGTGTAGTCACTTTGCACTTTAAATGGACACTGAAACGTTGCTCCGGCTAAGCACGGTTCGATACAGCATCCGTCGTAAACGAAACTTAAAGCCTCAAGCACATTATTCTGTCCCTTACAATCGCCTTCACCATGTAACGATCAGGTCCGTAAGCGAGAGTGAGAGCAGATGAAAACAGCACGTTAGTCACTTCCACAAACTTTATTAGATTACTCCGCTGATCGTACACACACAAACACACGAGCGAGACCAAGAACAAACCGCGTAGCTTTGAACTTCAACGAACGATCAATGTTACAACTCTCTAACCGAGAACACGCACATTTACACACGCTCGCCCGTCCTCCCCGGGAACGGGTTCTATTGGATCGCGCGTTGTCTAGGCCACGAGACACTGACATTGCCAGTGCGGTTATCGTGCGGGCCCTTGCACTGTAGTGCACACAGCGCCTCAAGGAAAGATCATTTAATCGATCTGGTTAGATCGATCTTCAACCGCAATCAGATCGTGCGTTTAGCGTGCGTCCAGACACACACATTCCCACACGCAAACGGTGAACCTTTTTAATAGATCTGATGATCTGAGTTAATTGCTCGGTGATTAGAATATTATATCTGGATCATAAACCTGGGGTTCTAAGATATTTGGCCGGGCAGCAATTTATACTTGCGGGTTTGTATCGTTAGATGTTGTACGGGCTACAAGCAACGTCGATCGCTATCATTTGTGTGTACAGATGCGTCGAACATGCAGCAGTAGGGAAGATACAGTGCTTTTGGGGTCACAGATACGTATGCACCTGATCAACTGAACAACAATACATGTTGAGAGGTATCTCTTGTGCTTAAAACTGATTAAATGTGATAAACAATCATACAAGTTTCTTTCTTGTATTTTTAGAATACATTTTCAGGTATTTTATTAAATTTTGTACATAAAAAAATGATGAGTTTATTCAGTAATAGCACCAGTGATAAAAGATCACTCGCAACACGCTCGTGCAGTTGTACCAAGCTCACAAAAAGGTAGTGATTAAACAAACTTGTACGATGTAATTATTCGCAAAAGATACCCTCTATTTCATCAAATTGCATTCCTGATTGATAAGGCGGGATGCTCCAAGCCGGTACATGCTCGACCCGAGTCTGATACGATCGTACACCTGCATAATGTGTGCATTATTCAAGCCCGCCTCACTTACCACCGGTAATTAATGCACTACCCAGCTGCAACGTATCACGTGTACTAAAGCATGCTACATTATGCAATGCGATCATCTCGAAAGCTAGTCGATCTCCATACCGAACTCCACGTCACCTTCGTCTGATTGACGCCACCAGTGTGCGTACGGCTCAACGTCGATCTCCATACGATCGAGCAGCAGTAGCGTGTCACGTTTGCTGGCTAACCGTTGCCTCAAACCATTGGTGATCTCCTCCGGGCACGTCTTGCCCCCGTACTCCACCGGCAACAGCTCCTGGTCGACGTGTTTCAAAACCTCATCCATACTGGCGTGGAACTAAACATTTTTTTCCGGAAACGAAATGGTACGAAACGGTACACAATTAATGCAGGTTCACCTGGTTTGCGTGCTGGGCCGCATCTCTATACTCACGAATATACGCTTACGAAGATCTTCGGCCGCAAAGCTCAGGACCAAATTGCCCAGGGCCTGCCCGATTCGGGGCAACCGTACAATGTGCACCTCCTTTACACGCACCGGCAGTGCATGGGCCAGACAGTCCATGAAATTCCTGATGTCCGACAGCTTGAAGCACACAAAGTGACCCATGGTAGCACCGTCACAATCGATGATCGCGACACCGCCCGCGATCTGTACCGCCACATCGTCGAAGAACGCCTCGAAGAGCATGTGCTGCAGCCGTCCAAGATGGTAGCAGTTGAAACGTGTCACATCGTAGCTGCGAACTTTCACCAGTACCACCATCCGTCCGGCACGGTCCAACCCGAGCGGTAAACAACCCCGTACGTTCTCCACCAGCTCGCGCATGTAACGATCGTTTGGGTCCAGATTTTCGTACCATATCCGAAACAGCTGACGCATCGTTAGATACCGCTCGAGGGTGGTCTGTGCCGCTTGCAGATTGTATGCTCGGGCACGCAAAAAACGTAACAAGAACAGTGCGTCCGTGCGACATCTGCGTATGTGTGGATGGGTGGCAATCCATTTGCGAAACGCGCCCAGAGATGCTTCCCGGCGTTCGTCCGTTTCACCCAGTTCCTGCAACGCGATCGTACGGTGCACTTCCGCCAGTGTGATACCGATGTCGTTTGCCTCGTACTGGGAAGGACACTTGTCCACGGATAGCTGCTTGGTGTTGTGGTCCGTGCCCGAAGCCATCGCGATGGCAGTCAATGCGAAACTGAAGCACTGGGCAATGGAAGAGCACGCTATTCGGCTATTGCCAGCCACAGCCCCGATGTCTACGATGCAATTGAACTGCAATCGCTTTCACTTTCTAATGCAACGGAGTGGTGCATCATCACAAACACACACTCACAATGCGCTTATTGCTTCGTTGATTTCAGCGATTTTGCACTTCTTCAGCCACTGGGGCGCCAGTGGTCTGTGTGTGTACTTGAACTCACAACCGTTTCGCCAGCCCGCGTGCACGATGCGTTTGGCGGGCAAAACCGGTTCGCGAAACACACCAGCCAACTGACATAGACCCTGAACCCATCTAAGCATCAGCAAGCGGCAGTAGGTTGTCGTTTATCAAATGCAATTAAATGTCTACACTGTTTATTGCTTAGCTTAAGAAAGAGTCACTTTTAAAGTGGCGTTTTTTTGGGGCCTTTAAATTCAAGCCGTAAAGTGTTCTGAAGGTCACGCGTAGAAGAAACTGCGCCGCTGGCGATGAAGTACAGAGCTGTTTGTTACTCATTGTGCATCGCATAAAGCAATAACTTACAAAAGGAATTTGTGTGTACTAATGTGACAATTTTTAACCTGAAGTTGTAAAGTTACAATCAGCTAAAGGATTATTATCATTTTTGATCGGATTAATGTACGAAATATTGACGACAATGTTCTCACTAAATGCCTCTGCACAGAATCTGTTGATGTAGAATCTGTTCTGCTGATATGATGATTCGCTACATTACGGCTGTTTGTCTTGAGTCATGTGAGACTTGGAGTTATCGGTTATTGGGTTATCAGGTTAGTTATCGGGCCTCACTCACTCATTTCGTAGTCGCTTCTTTTGCTGTTCCTCTTAACGTATAGTGCAAATTCTGCAATCAGAAGATTAGGCTACCAACAAACAATCTCACCAACTGGTAGCGAACAACATTCAACTAGATAACTATCGGGACATTCAAAGACCATTTTCTGAATGCTAATTACAGATGTTTTGTGTGTGATACCAGCGATGCAGTGATACGATCTGCATCTGCTGATGCATTGTATTATTATTATTATTGATTATTTCAATATTGTTTTCCTCCAGTGTTATACAATAGCGTCAATACATAAAGTTCAATAGCGTCAATACAAAATTACAATACCCAAGGTTCACGTTGGGAAAACCGCGTGCGTTGCAAATGGATGAGGAGAGGTGGGCGAACGCGCAGGCGAAAGGATGGGATATAAAGGGGAATTACCCCTAGGAGAGAAGGACAGTCAATATTGGATAGAAGGATGTTGGCAATAAATAATTTAAGCGCATGACCATGGCGTTCTTTCAGCCCGAAAAGGCCTAGCAATTGGCAACGCACTGGATAAGGAGGAGAAGCAGCACTGGGGTCGTTTAAGAAGCGTCTTATGGCGATTCTCGTAAACTTTCGCTGTATCTGCTCTAGCCTATCCATAGAAGTGACGCCTGCTGGAGACCAAATGACGACCCAGCTGCAATACAACGCCCTCAGACACAGCGGATCACGGATCTCAGACGCCATGCGGGTGACGAGGCCCAAAAAAATGCTAGCTCGCTCGAGGACTGAATTGATATGCGGCTCAAACGATAATTTGTCGTCTAGCCACACACCAAGATCCTTTACCAGAGTTACTCGTGGGAGTGGTGAGACAGATAGCAGGTAGCTATGTAGCCGCTTGACTTTAGAGCGGCCAAACGAAATGACACAGCATTTTTCGACACAAAGGATGAGTTCGTTGGAGATACACCAATCCTCCAAAGCATCAGCGTAGCTTTGGAGGGATTGGGAGTCGCGAAACGAGGACACAAGAAGATAGAACTTAACATCGTCGGCATACATCAGACATCCGATTGGTGGCAGAGAACTGATACAGTCCGCGATGAAAAGGGAGAATAATAAAGGACTCAAGACGCTGCCCTGAGGAACCCCAGACTTACCAACGAACGGATCGGAAAGAATTTGGATTTTCTATTGGATTAGTTCTCCACCACGTGCGCCACTCAACGATGAGTTTTAAACGTGAGCAAATAAGAGGATCCTATCCAAGGAATTCCAAGGGGCGGCCCGGTGGTGTATACGATAGCGGCGCCGGTCTTCACACGACAGGACCGTCGTTCGAATCCCGGCGGACCGCCTCCCCGTACGCAAGACTGACTATCCAGCTACGGGTAAAACTAAGTCATAGAGAGCTAGCAATAGCTGGCAGGCCAAGACCTTACGAGGTTGTAGTGCCAAGGAAGAAGAAGAAGAATCCAAGGAATTTCGTCCAGGCTCCTCGTTACAGGGTTACCGTTGCAAATGTGACTCGCCTAATGTGATTCCACAGAAGTAAATGGGTGAGCATCGCCGAGGAAGTTCGATCATTTGTTGCTAACTTGAAACAATGAAGAATCCGTATCGAAAGAGACACACGAGCTTTCGAGATGTATTGAGATCGAAGCACTTCCTCTAAAAGAGATGGCTATCGTTACAGACACTAGCGCCCACCAACAGAAATTAGAAGTGATTATGAAGCTAAGATGTTAGGCTAACTTAACCTTAAGCTGTCACAACGCAGCACCAAGTCGTTTCCATTGGGATATAAAATATCTATACCTCGCTTGTTTGCCCAGTTAGGCGAACGATAATCGAACCTTTTGTCCGTGAATGTCCGACAGCACCAAGGGTAATGATTGATCCATCTCAATATTATTCGTCCGACAGTTTCTGGGGCCTCGCCTATCAAGATGAGTCTTATATCACCAGAGCTCATCATCCAAATAGCTGCTTATTAATGATTTACTTGGGACTAGGACTGCTCTATAAGAGACACACAATATAACATTAAAACACCTCACACTTTGTTACAAATTGTACATCGTTTATTCACTTATCATGTAAAATGTCTTATAAACCTTACATTGCTAAACAGTCCTATCACTTCGTAGAAGATTTTCTTTAACACAATTTAAAAAAGTTTCTTACCACTCTAAATTCTTTTGCAAGTAAAGAATTCGATCTTAGCCTATGACATTTATTGCAGCATTCCCAGCATCGGACATGTATTGTCCGTCGAGCAACGTAATTTGCCTTACACTTTCCTTACTTACTAGCACCAACTCTTCAGCTTTCGTTTCATGAAAATGATATGTAAATGATATGAAATCGTTTTGGGGAAAAAACTAAATGTATAAAGAAATAAATAAAAGAGAAAATCTACAACTTAAAACAAAACTTCTAACGCTAGCAAACCTAAACTGTTACCTGAATTGTACAGTGGAGCTAAACACTCAGCAAAAAACAGTGTGCGACAGAAGTGCGAAAGTAAATCATAATCAGACTAGAACATTCTCGTCCTGTTCATAAAATGTTTTCAAACATCTATGTTCTACAAAACTAAAACTAACTACACACACTCAGCCTACCCACTAGGCGAACCACGTCTTAGCCTAATCGACAGCCGGAATATTACTGGAGGTCGTTTTCGTTTTGACGAATTTTGTCCCAAAAAAAAATGCATAACGGATGCACGAGTCTTTCCTGTACATGCTCGCACGAGAAAACACCTAACACTATTGCTTTGGATTGTAGCTGTTTGATTGAAGTACGCTTGAATCAGCTTTACTTACAACACCTTACACGCTAAACTCTTCCACAAACACTAACGCTAAGGCACTTAAACGAGAGTCTTATTCGAGCTGGAGGTGTCTTAAACGAGTTAAGGGCTAGTATACGGATGCTTAAGCCTAAACACCTAAACTAAACTTGCGACTCTACCACTTGCGCGTGTAAAATATCATACCGAAATAAATAATTCGTCTCTCACCGGGTTGCTGCACCCAAAATGGGCTGTAACCACCAAAGTCGCCAAAAGAACAAAATGGGGGAAATACTTAGTTTCACAGGAGATCAACACGAAACAACGAACACACTGGATCGGGGCTTGCTCATTCTCACGCAATCACGGCATAGCTTTGCACGTACTCGGTACTGCTGCTAGCGGACATCTTTGTCCCGTCGAGGGCATATCCTCCGGGCGTACCAGCCATCCGAATAACGCTGATACGATTGCTCTGCGGTGTGGGCTCACGGGTTGTGATGTTACCCGATTGTTGCGTGGCATTTGTGGCCGCTCGAAGCCGTGCCGTTCGTTTGCAATTGTCTTCAACTACCTCGCGGATCTTTGCTCGAAGAACATCCTTGAAGGGTACATTGGAGGGATAGTTGTAACGGGTATCGGACGGCTGAAACACCTGTTGTTCCAACACACCGGAGCTTGCACTACTAGTCCCGGGTACAGTTGGTACGGATCTTCCCTCCGAAGCTACCGATGTAGCGATCGTTTCCGTATGATCGTTTCGAGCAGGTTTACGCCGTATACGACCACCGGCCGGTGGTTTTCGTACTTTCTGTGGCTTATCGTTCTTCAGGCAGGATGAATCTTCGTGCTTGCAGAGGTAAGACTTGAGGGCAAACGATTTACCGCACCGGCCACACTGGTACGGTTTCGTGTTCGAGTGTGTTTGTACGTGCGCTCGTAGGTTCGACTTGTCGGCGAATGCTTTATTACAGACGTTACACTTGAACGGTTTTTCACCCGTGTGTGTGCGGATGTGACCCTGCAGTAGCCAGGGACGGGAGAAGCGTTTGTCACAGGTCGGACACTTGCTGCCCTGATCGTGGGTTCGGACGTGCATCGAGTAGGCCGGCATCGAAACGTACACTTTGGAGCAGTACGGACAGCGGCGAGCTTTCTGATCCTCGAGAGAACTGGAAAGAATAAGATGCAAAAGGCTTGTAAGTCAATATGGAACTAATTCACGCGTAACACAACATCTCACCGGTGCGTTTGACGATGTCTTGCCAAGTTAGAGGACGTCGAGTAGCGTTTGTTACACTCGGGACACACATGGACATCTTCCGGACGAGAGTTGGTGGTCTCCTCACTACTGCTCTTCGTGCTTTGATCATCCTGCTGTTCTTCAACTTCACTGTGACTGCTTTGCAGCACCGATTCAGACGATTCCTCCAGTGGAATGATCATCAGCTCCTGAATGGTTCCATCCGCTTCAAGTACACTCCGCTCAACGCTTACCATACTGTCACTACTTCTGGACGATACCGTCCGGATCTTGCGTGACTTTTTCCGATCAAACACCTTGTGCGAATAGCCTTCCACCAGGCCAGGCGAGTCTTGCGATTCTTCGGAGCACGATGATAACCCGCTGATTGAATGTCGAACCGTTGTGGCCTGTTGGCCGTTGCCGAAGCAACTGACGGGTTCCGGAAGCTCAGGACATCCTATTATAGTGTACAGCTGTATCTCCTTATCGCCACCCTCCTTCCGACACTCCTTATCACCAACGCCATCGTCGACACGTTTTATCGTTGGCGCATAATAGATTAGTCCGGAGCGTTCGTTATCACCTACGGGCAGGGTCGGTATCAACTCGGACGACTGCACATGTGGTGCAGCAGATTGCTGCTCTACCTGCACCGGTCGAACAATGTACACGGGTTCTTCCGATTGTTGCTGTTGCTGCTGCTGCTGCTGGCTAACGAACGGACCGCCGGGACTTACCGGACCATGGATAATTTCCCACTTTTTGGTCCATTTCTTTTTTGCCGGTACAGCAGCCATTAGGGGATCGTCTTCGGATGGTGCTTGGGTTTGCAGATGCGGGATCAATTCACCCGTCAACGGGTAGATTGGTGAACGCTTTGTGACGTAGCCTTTATCTATCTCTTCCAGAATTATTGCATGCGTTGTTTCGGTGTGTTTTGGTGTGTGATGATAAGCCGAGGGCGTCAGGCCAGTTGCGTGCGGTGTGACGGCATTGGTGATCATTTTTGCGGATGACTCACGCAAGATGTTGTATTTTATGGGACTGTACAGCTTGGCTGTGCCTTGGTGCAGGTAGTACGATTCGTAGTACGATGCCGATGGGCTGCCGGTGTTTAGTTTACCCGCCGCTATCGATACATCGGCCAGCTGGGTAAGATTGTAGAGCTCTTCGGGTACGTTGTTCGGCAGTTCCTGCACCATCGTGAGTGGGTCGAGAACTGTAAAGAAGGAAAAAATGGGGCAATTCTTTACAACTTCATTTATACCACGGGAGAGTAAAAAATTTGTTTCTATTTTTATCTGAATCTTTAAGGGATATTTAATTCCTCAGCTGTTCTGGAATCGGAAACGCAATGGTAATGAAGCTACAGCCATTTTCCCTACTGATTAGAGGGATTCTCCCTATTTTTTTTTCGCTGAGTTTAAACCAAGAATTATGAACTTCAATTTATGACACTGCAGAGTGGTTCCTGTTTAAACCGCACGCAACACCCAACGGTAAATCCGTACTAGTCTAGTGGTTTCCGATTCTTTCGCCTACGATCTGATTTACGATATTCTAAAAACAGTGGTTGCTTAAAATTAGCCTTACGTGCTGCGTCTTCTGCATTGTGTTTTTTTGAGGGAAACCATTTTTTCTTCCTTTAATATGTGTTCAATGGATGCGAGAAAAGGGGAAAATAGAAAAACCAACACGGAAACCACTTAAGAGAACATTTACCATGCCAGTTGGTTGTTGCGCGTCAAGAATTCCTTTTCGAAAGCATTAATGACGCATTAAAATGCCAAACGAGCAAACAAGAGGGATAACTTTCTTTTTACATAAACTTGCAACGCTGATTGTCTCATCTTTTTATGTGCTATCATGTTATCTACAACAATCAAACTCATGAACAAGCTTCATCTTCAAAGCTTTAGTACAAAATGTAGCAGTACTAAACAAGACACAAACAAAACACGTCATTTTCGTCCGTTCGTTCGTACGTTTGTTTGTTTTGAAACGAAGACCATTGATCTTAGCAACCAGCAACAACGCGTTGGACACAGTCCAAGTGACCTGCGCACTACCGTGCAACAGTTTGCAAGGGAAAGGAAAAAAAAAACTTCCCAAATACTACTACGCATTGCAGCGCTTGCTACGATGCGACGGCACAGGTCGAAAAGGAAAATCCGCTTTTCCGCGATTCTGTTTTCATTCCTGCCGTTCGTGTTATGCTAGGGGTAGCACATTTTATGGGAGTAACGATTTTCATCAATCAATCTCCTTTTTTCCAGACGTTCCGGAAGGAAAGTAAGCCTCAGGCTACAGTAGAAAAATCGGGTCGTGGTGAAACGAACCGGTACCGAGAAGATCCTTCTGCGTATCGTAACTGTCAAAATGGTGGTTTTAAAAATCTCGACAAGCGTTTAAATAATTTTGATTTATCACATCATCTATAACGATCGTTCTCACACTCGGCCGTTTGCATAAACACGGATCCAAGAGAACCCATCCCGGATCAATAATTGGCAAAACGGTGGTGATGATCGAGGTCGAGATCTGGTTAGTGTGAGTTCACAGAGCGACCAATTTATTTGTGATCGTATAGACGATTATAGCTTAATTAACCTGCACCCTCGCCCAAGTCCCGGGTCGATGGTGTGAGGTGTGAAACCGTGCACTTTCCAGCCGATTCCCTTCGCAAACGGGCTGCATCGGGTACACCCTGAACGGTTCCGAACGATCAAGGTGACAACGCGGCATTTCCCTAACCACCGGGTGAAACAGCTGACCAGGGAGGAAAAACCGACCGCTGGCCATATTGCCAACGTTGCAACGATCGTGGACGCTCGTTTGGAACGGTTCCAACAGTTTGGTTTGTAAACATTTGCAGAGACCGTTCGTTGGACCGGTCGTCCAGGCGGGTTGGAGGTTTTAATGGAGTCGGCAGGGAAAATTGGCGATACCGATCGACACCATCTTCGCGGTCAGTCTGGAGTGCGCGTATTTACGCTGCCTTCAACTACGGCTCTCTAAGGTACGGAGGGTCACAACCACCATGCCATTCCGCAGGTAGGTTCATACCGCGCGATCGTTCCGAAAGTCGCGCAGATTCTGCCAACAAAAGTAAAAATACTAGAAGCGAATGACGCATTTTGACTACCAAGCCAGTAAGGTGGTGCGCGAAAAAGGGTTCTCCGCTTACAGCTCCCTCCTCCAATGCACTCTTCTTCCCACTGATGAAAAGCGTGAAAAGCGGTTTCGGCGAAATAAACATGAACGTGCGAATGGAAAACCCCAACCGAAACCGAACCACGTGAAGCAGCAGCAGCAGCAGCAGGTTGCTTTACCTTTTTCAGCTGGCGAGGCCAGTCGGGCAGACTTTTCACGCCAGATTTCCCACGGCAGCCGGCAGAGATGCTGACGGGCCGCGTATTAGATCATCCACTTGTTGAAGTTTATTTTCTCCCGTCCAACACACTCACATACATACACACACTTCCTTATTCCCGTCGGCTGATGATCGCATTTTTTAAACCTTTCAAGCGATCGACCAACCGAAACCGTGGTGTGTCCTTTGGGCGTTCGTTTTTACTGCTGTTTTTTTTGCACTGTGTTGATCAGTCAGTGGGTTTTCCACCGACTTCCTGTGGGGAAGCAGGAGTCGTGGAAGTAGCCCCACCTACTACACGCTCTCCCTCGCGGGATGATGATGGATGGTGAGGAAATTAAACGTTGGTTACATGTATCGATCGGAAGTTTTTGAGAGTCGTTTGATTGATGAAGATGAGATTGCTAATCGAAACGATCGATCAGCTGTTTTTGAACCTTGTGGGGGAGTGTGGGAAATAGCAATTCAAAATTTTCCCCGATCCCGATCGGAAAGGGAAAACGGGTCCGAATGTTTGACCGATCCGTCACATTACGGTTTTACGCTACCAAAGTTTCCGTTGCAGCTGTGTTAATGTGACGCGTTTTGTGTGAGAGAGTGATGGTTTTTTTTTTTAATGTTGTCTGTTCGAGCCGCAATAAATAGATATTTATATTTAAAAATTGAACAAGAAAGAGAACCCTTTTACACAAACCAGCCGCGTTGACGCCAATATGTTCGTGCGGACGCAATATACAATTAAAAATTGTGCTTATGTCGCATTGAACGTCACGTGGCTTATTGCGTGATTCGGAAGGAAATATCGTTCTTGTGCACGTAAGATGTTTATAACAATTATAAGAGCAACATCTCATATAAATTTCTCTAAACTCTTCTAATCTTCTCTCTAAACACTCTCTAATCTTCAAACTTTCAAATACGGAAAACCCCTCTTGTTTGAACATTATTGACAGTCACATCATTTTCAGTACATTTGTGTCCCTTTAATTTGGAAAAGTTCAACAATTCATAACTCCTTAATTAAATAATACTGTTTCCAGGATGTTATTATCTAATCTACAATCGCTTTCGATGCTTCCAACAGCAACCAACAAATATGAGTTATGAACGAATACCTGAATCTGTTAAATGTTCTTCGGACTGTGTCTTGTGCAACATTAATTTAGAAATAGTTGTACAAAAAGGAGATTAATGAAATTAATTAATTATTTAACAGATTGCTGGACAAATGTTAATTTCTTAATAGAATATAGTTGCGGCCCGGTGGTACTGCGACAACGGCGCCGGTCTTCACACGGCAGGACCGGGGTTCAAGTCTCATCTGGGCCGTTCCCCCATAGTGAGGACTGACTATCCAACTATGCGGTAAAAATAAGTCTAGTAAGCCAGAAATGGCAGGCATGACCAAGAGGTCGTTTGGCCAAGAAAGAAGAAGAAGAGAAGTTGCCACAGTACATAACAAGCACACTAATCTGAAAATTCGTCTTATTCGACAGTCTTTTCGATTTGCAGATTAGAGAATGCTCACTGTATGTATTTAAATTGAATAAAAAGGCAAGTGAGAGAGGTCTGAGCTCTGATATGCAGTTAAAACAGAGACTAACTTAGAACAGATGATGAATGAAAGCCTACCACAGATAGCTCAGTGAATTAAATTTTGCTTGAATCCTGCGTTGAAACTGAATTCTTCAAAAAATAGCAGACGTTTTCAAAGTTCTCTTTAGATTGTTCTTTTTCCTGCTTCTTATGTGTCTTACCTACTGGCTTCTACTCCACCTTGACCATAGAATGATTTAGCGAAACCTTCTGATAGAGATTTGTCCAAATAATTCTATTGGTTGCTATTAATGTCAGTCTTTTCCATCGTTCCCAAGATATTTTTTTCATAAACGCCATCAACTGCTCCATCTGAGTGTTTGTCACACGCATGGCTTCGACAGGGACAGCGCATTTTGTACCACAATTTCTATATTGTCCACGACAATTTTCACCATTTAGTAGAAGAAAAACGTCCAGAAAATAATGCCTTGGTTCTTATGCAATAGAAGAGTTCTACAAAACTGTTAGCTAGCAGGAATCTCTAGATTATTTGATGCTTCCTTCACATTATTTCATTGCCTCTATTTACAAATTTTATAATTCTCGAATAAATCGAATAAATTGAAAGAATAGTATGAATAAATCAGTTAACAGCATAATTGCAGTTATTCGATTAGTTTTAACCACAGCTGCTCAAATTTAACTGATAACGCTGTTTTATTTAGACTCTACAGAAGAGACGTAATACAAAAGACATTAATAGATAGTAATGATCACTAGAATATATGGATTTAACGAGAATAATCTTTAAAATCGGCAGCCCGGTGGTGTATACGATAGCGGCGCCTATCTTCAAACGGCAGGACCAGGGTTCGAAACCCGGCGGACCGCCTCCCCGTACGCAGGAATGACTATCCAGCTACAGGTATAACTAAGTCACAGAAAGCTAGCAATTGCTAGCAGGCCAAGACCTACAGAGGTTGTAGTGCCAGAGAAGAAGAATCTTTGAAATCAGTAAATTTGTTTAACTCATACGTTAAAGTTGGACGTTAATATGGACTTGGACTAGGACTATGGTTTTAGTTATTAACCGAACATTCTATATAGAAGAATCTTCTATAGAATTAACATTTCTTACGATTGTCATCTCCATTTTCTAATCTTCAAATCATTCCTTTCGTTACAAAACACAATGAAAATCTTACTCCTTTGTTATAGCTCTATTGCGCAGTTGTGGAAATTCGATCAGCTGAAACTAGCGTTTTCTTTCAACTTGAACCCGGTTCCGAACGAAAATCCACTACCGTCATTTCTCGCTCGACCAAAGAGCGTATACGGTGTCGTTGATCTACTTCGGAAGTGGCCACTGAGTGCATTCCAGCACCGGAGCTGTTGTTCGACGGTCGATTTGTGTTCTGCCGAGCGAGAGCACAAGGACAAGCGATCACCGGAGGTGAGTTACGGGAAAAGCGATCCACAAACCGGCGAATCGAAGCGCGTAGTAGTGGTCATACCTTGGATTAAGTGCTTACGTCCAATTTGCATCCGGCTGGAGGAAAGGATGGACAGTAACCGTGGACTAACGGTTGTGTATTGAGTTACTATTTTTAGTACAACGGCCCTCCGGCAGGGCGCCATTACACTGACGTTCGATATTATTTCCAACCCATTCGCTACGCAACGAAACCGCCCATCTAGCCAGTGCGGTGGTCGTATCGGTGGCGGTACGTGCTCTGAGAAATCATCTACCGCGTACAGCAATCACCTTGGGCCATAAATTCTGCTCTCAGCGGCCTCTACACCTTGATTGTGCTGATTGGATTAGTGGCCGCCAGAGCAAAGCGAAATTTACTGTCCCGGACGAGTAGTACGTTCAGTGGTCGCAGCTTAAAGGGACGAGGAGTCATTGAGCCAGGTTTTACGATAAGGTAAATAAAAGCACTTGTGCAAGTAGGGCGTGTATCGAACTTTGTATGCTATTTTCTAAATATTATTCGTGGAATGATAATCATAAGGTGGCAGCCCAACAGCTTGGCTGTAGCGATGTCGGTCTTTCACTTCATTGGACTCGTCATTGGATAAGGCAAATAAAGATGAATGTTGAAAAAGCATTCTAACATCTTGTGAATTTATATTCAAGGTGTAATAAAATGATTATCTTTCACAGCTGACAGATTAAGTTGACTTAAGTTCGCTTCAACTTAGAATAACTCAATTTGTTCACCGATGTTTTTATTATATCCTTTTTTACTTTTAGTTATACCTCTTTCGAAATAAAATTCACAGGCAATAAATTTGAACAGGAAAAAGTGCCTTCTCACGAAAAGACAACAAATTATCCAAATTAATAAAATGTATTAAAACAAGATTTGTCAACATCAACCAAACAAACTATTATAATGAAAAAAGAAAAAAAGGTGAAAGCTAATTATAAACATCAACCTGATTATTGATTATTGTAACAAAGAGATCACCTTTCTAAAGAAGGGAAAACGCATCAGCAACATCTTAGCTTTGTATCTCAAGCTTGTGTTCAGAAATGACTGAACAATTGAAATCAAATAACAGAAAATGTTAACAAATTTATTGATAAGTATAAAGAAACTTATAGTATAATATCGAACTAGCACATGATAAAATATAAACACGGTTTAAATACAGTTTTTTAGATAACAATTTAACGTAAAATATAAAAGAAAAAACTGTCAATAACTTCAAAACCATTATTAAAGATTGTAAATTTGATGAATAATTTTATTTTATTATAGAATAAATTATAGAAACGGGAAAAACTTAATAAAATTTGATTTTCAAAAATGAAATTTTCTAATAACAATGGTATCCTTGATATCCTCCAGATCATTTTCGCAAGATCTTCACCTAGAGTTTTAAAGACAAACTAATTCAATCCGTTGAATATTTGCATAGGTTAAGGTTGTTAAAGTTAAGGATAATGCAAAAAATAGTAACTGTTACTAAACGAATCTTTCATGTTAAAGGGACAACTATACATTCATTAAGTATTCCTAGTAAATTAATACTTCTCAACATGTTATCCCACAAAAAAGTGCCTAAAATTATTAAACCAAAAAACCATAGAACTCACATTTGACAGCACAAACATGGCACATTACCGCTATTCGAACATGAAAAACTGCGTCCCAGCATGCCGAATGCCGAAACCAATAGCCCATTAAGTCACCTGGCCAGTTCGGTTTTTCCCCTTGCGAACAGCAAAGACGCCACCGAACTGTGGTGGCGGTGCCGATGGTGCTACACAATTTCCCAGCGGTGGCATGCTTGTCAGATGTCAACTAATTTGTTGAAATGAAAAGTATTTCCCTCACATCTGGCCACCCCAGCATCCGCTTTCTCAGGTATGCAAAACGCTAGAAAAAACCCCCCTCGATGGGTGGGAAATTTGCTGCCCACACACACACACACACACACTTACCGCTTTTTCCGACTACCATCCGAACAGCCGCCGCCTAACGAACGCACAGTTGTGGAGTTGAAGAACACTACTACTGTTGAGGAGACACGTCGCCCAAAAAGCTAGACACACCGTCCGTTCACCTCGTACGGAAGGTGTACGGCGAAAAATTTTCCTCGGCTTTTTGTGTGTTACCTCCTGCGCCACAGCGTGAGTTTTCTTTGCACTTGGTTTTAGTGGAACAGCACACGAAACCGTCCAGCCCTTAAGGCGATCGCTTCACTGTTCTGCGAAATTTTAAAAATGCCCGACTTCTATTTGTCACTGTCGGTGCACGGCGAAACAGTAGGGGAAACAGACAGACAGTCATATCAGATGACCGGTAAGAGGAGCTATCTTTCTTTAGTGCTTGGTACCTGCCAGCTAGGTTGCCTATAGTTAGTGGGTTGATTTATCGGTTGATGCCACCTTTGTCCCTTCGAGGAAACGTTTCATCACACAACACGTTTACTGGTTTATGTTTGCTGTTGTTTAATTTAAAGTAAATTGTTTACTTGCGCCTTCTTTAACACAGTACGCTGTTTTGTTTGATTTGATAGAATATTTTCACTTTCCATACGAAATAACTTTATTTTTTATCATCTTTTTAACTCACTTCTAAGTTTTTTGACTTGTCATAACTTAGTTCATTATTTTTTTCAAACTTTTTCGCTTTAAACGTATACTTTTTCGACACAACTTCAACACGAAATAACGTTCTCCGACGCTATAACACTTTTCAAAGGGCAAGGAAAATTCGAATCCAGGTTTTTCCAGCCACACCAGAACCGTTCACTGCCAGCACCAGACGCAAACTAAACTGCCAGCACCATCGCCGGATGCTTGCCCGTAGTCTTCGGATGCTGTGATCACAGTGGCAAACCGGCACCCGCAACGGGAACCCAAGGATCGCGCTCCTGATCGTGCAGGACCCCGAAGATGTAAATAACGCTACATAGAGCGTCTCTCACTCGTGCGCGGTGGAAAATCGGCTTTTCTCCGCGATCGCGATCGTCGCGACCGTGAGAAAGAGAGCGCGAGAGCGTACCCGTGGTGCCATATGATCGCCCCAACGCACAGACAGACACACACACACACACAAGAACTAAACCATAATGTGTAGCGTATTATGTACTGCAGGCACCCCTTCGTAATGTGCATTCTGCATTGGCAGCTGCATCGGTTGCTGATGCTCGCGAGCTGACGGCGCGCGCTCCCGTGTGGCCAACGCGAGCACTGTACAGAGTGCAGGGAAATGAAGCAAAATAAACAAATCCCAACACACGTAAACACACGCGACGCGAAAGGCAAAAGCCGGCCGCTACGGTGCGTGTGGTGTTGGGAAATGCCCGACGCAAGGGTCGATGAATTGGGTAGGAAAAAGGGTTTAAAGGATTTAAGTTAGTTTTGTCTAGGCGACAGGTTAAATGAAAAAAAAATGTATAACAAAAAAAATTAACAGCAAATTAAATAAGCAAGTAATAAATAAAATATATAAGTTAAAGAAAAGTAACATAAAACGATCACACTGTTCTGCACACTCTAACGCTTCAAAGGGAGAAAAAAAGAAAGGAAACAAAAACAACTGTTTTTAACACGTGCAAAGCATACACTTATAAGAAGCATAAAGAGAGGAGCATAAACATTGGAAGCAAAAACCCAAAACGAAAGAACGAATGTGAAAACCGCGACGCGATCCGGTACTCCTGCAGCGCGTGCGCCACATAGCGAGGATGGTCTCGTGCAGTGACTACATACAGCATACCGTTATGCTCACGCGGATGCTCAAGATCAACACAAAAAAAACGGACATCAACATAAAGTAAAAAACCGAACCAAACACTAGAAGAGGTAACGACGATCGAAAGACAAAAGAAAACAGCAAAAGGTTTTCACCAACATCTTTGCTTTTTGCTCGAAGCAGAATGGGCAGATGTGCTGTGTTCGCTTCTGGTCTGGGTGGGGTTCGCGATCTTCTTGTTATGTTGTGCCAAATGTACGCATAACGTTCGATTTAAGGGCAAGAAATGTATGCTAACACAAACAAATTGTTAGTTAAAATATTTCTCATAATTTTAATATCCTTTTCTTTTAAAAAAAAAGGTTGTTTAAACTTAATAAACTAACGATCACAAGCCTCCTACAACATCCTCTCAAATCCTTCTTCTGTGCAATAATGCAATATATTTCCGATCCCCAATAAAACCGGCTCCGGCTTTCCCATTGCTGATTCACCGACCGACCAAAAAACCGCCTGCCCTAATCATCCGATCTAAACAAACTCTTCGGCAGCCCCCAAAAATTACGATCGCGTGACGAACCGGGAAAGTACATTTCGCAACACTGATCGCAAGTTACACTGACCGTTCGCAATTTTTCCACGAAATCCACCTAACCGGGTGGCATGTGGTCGATGACTGGGCGTCCGCTTTCGGGGAAAATTCACTTTGCCTCACATCAAATCAGTCTACCAGAAAGGGATGATGGAAGACTAAAACCGGAAGAGAATGACCAAACTGAAATGCAAATTTTATTGTATGGCCAAGAAAAAAAAAAACAAACAAACATTGGTGCGCGAAAAAGTCGATCCTAAACGGACCAAAAGAAAAACTGATCACATTTCAAATTCATCGAAAAGTTTTTTTTAAGCGAGAGAGAGAGAGACGCGCATCAACAAGGAAAAAAGCGACAGAAGGTGTAAAATTTGCTCAGGGGTGGGGAAATTTTTGGCGGTCAGCAACAACGTGTTGCCTGTTGCCCGGTGGCCAATGCCACTTGATTTAGTGTGTAGGAAGTAAAAGCGTTTTTCAAAAAAACAAAGCAGCTCGGTGTCACTGTCTAGTGTGACAAAATCTATCACTCATAACGTATAGAGCTGCTATAGACAGACACACGCACATGCACAGAAATAAAACAATAAAAAATAATGTCGGAAAATGTCATACGATCGCACCCGAGCGTCGAACTACAAAGGCACGGTGTGGTTTTTAGCTGAAATAAATTAGTTGAAAACATTGTAACCGTGCTCACAAGAGAGCTCAATTCAGTTGCCACGTTTTAGTTTACTGCGTCTTTTTGGGATTGGCCTCCACCTCCCCGACGACACCTCATCGGCAGTTACAGTTTTCCGGCAACTCTTATAAATAAATCAAACACCATTTGCTGTTGTGTGATGTGTGACGATCGGTGAAGAAGAATAGTGAGAAACAGCCCAGCGTGTATAAAGCGTGTTTTTTAAATTTTATTTCTGTTCAAAGCCCTCCCGCGGTTTCATCTTCAGCGCTGCGCTTGGCTTTAAGAATTGTTTAAGAAGAGTCAACAAGTGAGCCCCGGGAGCCGACCGGGTAGCCGAGAGAGGGAAAGCGGACCGGCAGAAAGCACGTCAACATATCAATGCGTCAGAAGGCGAAATGAGAGTGGGAGTAAAAAAAAAAAAGAAACGGCCCAGCGTGTATAAAGCGTGTTTTTTAAATTTTATTTCTGTTCAAAGCCCTCCCGCGGTTTCATCTTGAGAGCAGCGCTTGGCTTTAAGAATTGTTTAAGAAGAGTCAACAAGTGAGCCCCGGGAGCCGACCGGGTAGACGAGAGCGGAAAAGCGGACCGGCAGAAAGCACGTCAACATATCAATGCGTCAGAAGGCGAAATGAGAGTGGGAAAATAAGAAAAACGCGCTAAAAATGAAGGATAATCGACCACCGCTTGGATATGATTACGCTAAGCTGGGGAGACAGCAAGCTATACGTGTCGAATCGCGGTCGGATGCAGGGCCGACCGAACAGAAGCCGCCTGGGGCGCACCAGCTGGGGAAGGCAACCATCATATGTTCTCTAACGCCTAACATCCCTCCCAGTCTGATGAAGAGAAGGGTAGTATGGGTGAGGAGAAGCGGGAGCTACGATGATTTTTTGGCAAACGGAACGGTAGCACCTGTTACTAGCTCACACAACTACTACTACTACGGACGCTACTGACGTCGGATGTGGATGAATCCAGCTGGTACGGTTCCCAAAAAAAAAATGTACCGCTTCCCATTCCGAAGCCAACCCCTTTTTTGTGAAACCCCTTTTCCAAACCCACCAAGCAGACGCCAAAACAAGTACCAGCTGGGGAAGGCAAGCATCATATGTTCTCTAACGCCTAACATCCCTCCCAGTCTGAAGAAGAGAAGGGGAGTATGGGCGGGGAGAAGCGGGAGCTACGATGATTTTTTGGCAAACGGAACGGTAGCACCTGTTACTAGCTCACACAACTACTACTACTACGGACCTACTGACGTCGGATGTTGATGAATCCAGCTGGTACGGTTCCCCAAAAAAAAAAAGATACCGCTTCCCATCCCGAAGCCAACCCCTTTTTTGTGAAACCCCTTTTCCAAACCCACCAAGCAGACGCCAAAACAACCACCCGCTTGCCGACCGAAATATTCTTGACCGCGAAAATGGAAACCGCGCGACGCACGCGGTGCCCAAAGGGGATACGAAAATATGTGTGTTTCTTTGGCTTCTGGTTTTTGGTTTTGCACTGCATTTGCCGGTGACCGCGCGGCCGATTGGTCAGTGTGCAATGTGCAACTCACGATCACCATCATAACGCACCAGTTGGTCGACAATTTTTGATCATAGTTTTGGTGAGCGCATAAAATGCGCTTCTTTTCTTCTGCTTCGGAGAGCGTATTAGTAGTGTCTGGTGATTTTATGACTGATTTATGGATGATCATAAAACGCGCTCGATTAAGTGCAGCACTGGGTGCGGTGTTTTAACGGAGTGTGCGATTTGTTGGCTGCCTAAACGTTGCTGCGAACGCCACTCGGCACACTATTTCGGGACGCAACGTGGTGACGCTGACCAAATGATGGTGCGCGTGTTTTGTGTTGATATTTTGTGTTTTTTGGGTGAGCATCGAGGGGGTTTTTTGCTGACATGCACTGCTGGTCACTTCCGTCAACAGCGCCAGGTGGTTCTAAGCGTTTGCGATAGAGCGTCAGACGCGTCCCGCTGTAAAGTGGTTGGTCGGATAATGAATTTCCGCTGTCCGATCGGATTTGACGAAGACGAAGGTTAGAAAGTCGTCATTGTTGAGAGTTTCAACAAATCAGTGGGATAGTTGATCATACCATAAATTGACTTGTCGATCGTAAACACGTTTTGTGCAATAATAAACGATTTTTCACTCATCTCATAATATGAGGTATTTTTTGGGGAGTGAGCAGGTTTATTGAGCACCATCTGAACTACATAATTTTAAGTGAGTATAACTGTTTGCTTTATGACGCAGTGTTGGATCGTGGCCAGCACTGCCACTAAACAGTGGGTGGTTATTGGCAATTAGACAATTAGGAGAAGTAATTTCAACCGACGGTGCTCAGTTTCATGTAGCAGAAGGTACATAAACTGCATTGACAATACGGCCTTCACCCGTCATACTATAAATTTAAAAAAGTTAGGTAAACTGCATTAAAATCGACATTTATAAGCCATTTTGAGGAACTTTGCATCAAATATGCATAGCAAAGTTGTAAGAGATTTTCTGATAGAACTCAACATTTGCATGCGACAGTTAAAACATCCAAAAATCCAATATTCACATCCAATGAATAAGCATCGAGAATTAGGACCCATGTTTCAGTAAGGCCCATAGAAAGTTGACATCGAAATCAAAGGTGTTGATGTGGCGATCAATGGTAAAAACTATAGGAAAACCTTGCAACTGTTACTTTTTTCTCTTTCAATAACAAATTACTTTGCCATTAGGCTTAACACTCTGGGTACACCCTAAAGAGATGAAATATAATTATGTGTAAGCCAAATTCTAAGCTTTTGCAGTTGCTTAAAACATTTAAAATCCCTTCATGCCAATGCCAATGCCAAGTATGAGACGACCTAGTATGGGATCGACAAACTCTTTGGATTCTGAAGATATTACCAACACACAAAATGCCCGATATATCGTACACAGATACGTCCGGCAGTCCTGCATGTCTACGAGTTCTGGACCTGGTGTTCTGGTGTGCGAGCAGAACGTGTTTACAAAAGATGTATAAATCAAGACCTATCTGAGCTGTTTGACGTTGCAGATATCCTGACGGTAGCCAAAGCTGGGCATAATGAAGATGATCGAGTCATGTCCCACCAGGAAGGCGCTCATCAGACCCTTAGCTGGATCAAGTGGAGTCTAATCTGTCGGAGTTTCCTAGGATCTTAGGGAAAAGAATTACCTAGAATAGTTTTCATGACGTACTCGACCCTGAGCAGGCCAAAACAAAGAAGTTTTCATTAAAATATACGCACATCTGCATCATAATACAATGCATCGGTCAATTTAAAAATAATTATAATTTGCAATCATGTAAAATTTTAACTACTTAATTAGTTAACTCTGGACCTGCCACCAAAATGCGCGATACCTCTCAAGATCTTTAACCATCGTTTGCCAATTAAGTATCTTGGCTGTTTCGGAGAACGCATCAACGCCGTCGTTCCTTGACTCCAGTTTGAACCTGCTACGCCTTCTCTGTACATAGGGACGGTCTAACAGAACTTTATGGGCAGGGTTGTCCGGTGCAATTCATATGACATGTCGCCAGCCCAACGGAAAAGGACGAGTCTTATAGCTCGAAGAGCTCGACATTGTAGTAGCTCCTTCGATTCCGGAGAGAGTTGCGTCAATTTTGGACAGAGTCCATGTCTGAGAGGTGTATGTGAGTACTGAGATTAAAAAATTTCTTTCTCTGTCAGGTATTTTGAATTGAGAAATGTAGTATGGCCTGTAGTTATGGCGGCCCGGTGGTTTATACGATGGCGGCGCCGGTCTCTACACGGCAGGACCGAGGTTCAAATCCCATCCGGACCGCCTCCCCGTACGCAGGACTGACTATCCAGCTACGGGTAAAACTAAGTTACAGAAAGCCAGCAATAACAGGCCGAGGCCTCACGAGGTTGTAGTGCCAAAAAAGAAGAAGAAGAAGTAGTAGTATGGTCAGGTTGGCAGCCAACTCTCTCACACGTAATTCAACATTTATTTCGCTATCGATACATCAGTATCACTGCGTAAGTCCGTGTTTGTTAACAGAGCCACTGTTGCCTCCGTCTGCTCAATCCTTTGGTAAGTTCCTGCTACATATCATAACCTTAAACCAATTATATCTTTATCATCAGAAAATGCCAGGTTCTGGATTAACTTATAGAAGATGGTCCTTGAAGTTTCCACCTACAAATCTCAATTTGATTATCCTGTAAAATATGCAAGTCATTTGTAGTAAATTTTTATGCTTAACTGATAAATCCTGATGAACCAAACCAAACCAAACAGATATGTTTCTTAATACCTAATAATTTTCACATACTAATATTTATAAAGTGATAAACTTAATATATAATTTACGAAAAATCTGGATCTAATCAAAACTAAAGTTGGACGTTTATAATTAAGAACATTCTTACATTCATTTTTTTTTCTTCATCATTTTACCCAACTTGACATCATTCACAATGATGCACAAGGCAATGAAATCCACCAGGGAACCACATGTTTCGTCTGGGATGGAGTGATTCACTGCCAAAAATGCCAGCCGGTTCAACGCGCGAACACGCGCGATTTCTTTCGGATGTATTTTTTAATCAAGAAAACACATTCTCCACTCTACCCGTTTTGACACATTACACGGAATGTAGATCAACTGAGGGGTAGCTTTAAGATGAACAACAATAACATCAACAGCAAAAAAAAATGCTCTCGCAGACTGAATGATTTTCGCTTTCAACCGACGTGATCTGCAGACACTTGCAAAATATTGATCATAACCAAATGGAGAACTTAGTAGGACGTGATGCGTAATTTTGACTCCCGAGCATAACCACCGAAGTCGAAGTGCCGTACCGTCGTTGGCAACTCTTTCAGCAGCTGCCTGTGTTGGGTTGCTGTTTGTTGGAGTAGCCAGCTGTACCCATAATGGCATCCGGCTGCAGACAGTTTTGGCCGATCTTGTGCCCAACAAAGGACACTAAATCATGCTCCATTTGCAATCGTAGCACGCACGCATAAGGCAAGGGCGATCGGCAAGTGTCGGTTTACAACATGCGCGACTGCGTTCGCTCGATCGACGACAGGTGGATTTGTTTGCCAGCAGCAGCAGCTTCCTGGCTGGATCTCTGGGGAATCGAAGCAAACCGAGTGCCGAAAAGAACAAAGAAATCCCACCCGCCGGCGATGTCACAACTTCCGTTCGCGTCCAAATTTTTAACACCCGACCGTACCGAACGGCTCGTTCCACTTTCGATCATCGTAATGTGTGTGTTTGTGTGTCTTTTATCTCCCATTATCCCGTATCCCGTTTGCTACCTCCCGCATTGGATCTCATATCACTTTTGGGGGTGTCCGTTTTGGGTTGGAAAAACGATGGCGTAAACCTTCTTTGTTTCATGCGGGTGTTCTCCGCACGCAAATCGACCAATCTTTCCCATTAAGTCAAATGCACACGGCGAGGTGAAAAATTGAAGAGAAACAAAAAATGCAAACCGACAAACATGAAAAGTCGCAGTAACGGTGTAAAGATGGAAAAACAAAAACAAAAGTGGGACAGTGTGTTTTCCGCCAGATGGTGGTGGCGCGTACTGATGCGCCGGTGGTCCTGCCGTAAGGATGGATTCTTCAGAAGAAACACATTCGGCATTCGGGGCATTCGATTGGATAGACAAACAGGAAGGAAACACTCAAGCAGAAGTCAAGTGAAGAAAGAACCCCCTGATGGGGGAGGAAAAAGACAATCTCAAAGGGGACAAAAAAGACAAAAAATGGGAAGGCGATCTTTGTGAAATTGAATATTAATCGGTGCGATGTGTTCCAGTCGTAAAGTACTGGGCGTACGCATCGATTGTTTTGTTGGTTATTTTTTGTATGAAATACTGAATGAATTGCTTTTTAATACGTATATTGAAGAATGTCTGATTATTTATCTTGTTGAATGTCTTGTCATTATTTAATGGTTCTTGTGTTCCATTGAACGTCTATGATAGATCGTCTTTAAGTAAATCATTTAAACTGAAATTCCGTCACAAAGTAGCAGAGAGAAATTAAGTTGATTTTAACAGTTAATAGTTACTAGTGTTAAAGTAAATGTTGTTTAGAAAAAAATACGCCTTTTATGTGCAATGTAGACAAAAATTTGAAGGATTTAATGTTAAATATCGTAAGTTGAAGATCAAATAAGCCTAGATAGTAAAATAAAACCAAAAGAACACAAAACTAATCGTTTTGAACAGAGAAGAGAACGGAAGCAAATACAGTTCTAAACACAAGTATACGAACATCAATTTTTAAGAGTAAAACAGGAACATTCAACCTTTCAAAATATGTATTTTATTGAAGAAGAGAACACCCAAAAGAAATGCAAAACTTTTGTAAGCGTAGAGCAGAAAATGCTCAGAAAAATGTTAGGATCTTCAACTTCAATTACATTTTTTTCTTAAAATGTTCTCAAGAACAATATAGGCATTAGAAATTAAATTAAAACTGCTATCTAAAACCCTTAACTTTACTAGAAAAACGTTTACTTTTCGAGATTAACACAAAAGTTTGTAGAGATGGATGGATGTTCATAGAAATTCGAGATGAGCTAGTAAAGTTCGAAACAGTTTTGGATCGTGTTTGAAGTAAAGTTGATTTTTTTTTCAGAATTCTGAGAAATTTTATTTGCAGCACTTGTGTAGAAGATTGGACCTTTGTCCCTTTCAGCTGTTGTACGAAGAGCTGAAGGCTATATTGAAACTTCGACAACGACAAGATTTAAATAATTCCTTAAAGAAATACACAAAAAGCATCCTACGACAGTATGAAACGATAGTGCGTTATCTCATCCTAGACAGAATCTAGCAAACTTTCGAGCTTACTTACCGTAAAGTTGTTTATTTAACGAGTGTTTAACCATTGCGAATTTGAATAAGGTCGTGAAAGGATAATAGGTTCTAGTTCTACCTAAAACTCTTCACTTGCTTTCTAAACATAGACCAGAAAGGCTCTTTTAATATATAAAAATGGTATCCCTAAAGCCAATCAAACCTGCATGACAAAGAGGTTGTTGAGGCCATTAAGAACTAGATTTCAATAAATGGTTTTGAGAATTTTAAAATATTTTGAACCATTTTAAATTATGATTAAAATTATTAAACCATACTAGAATGTAATTTATAGCCATTTATTAACGTTTTTGTTTTATTCTAGTGCTATAGACTGTATTGTAGTGTACTTAGATATATTTCAAATATATCTATCGGAATATTTGTTAAAATCAAATATTTCCTTTTCAATTTCATAAAACACCAGCTAAAGGTGCCCCTAAATCAAACAAAGCAAAGGAAGACACGCTGTGTCCTAACTTACACACCGATCGAATGTCTCCCTAGACAGATGACAGACTCATCTAACATGTACACACACACACACACATACAAGCACGCACACATTTTCCCGTACATACTTCCGGGCGCAATGTGGTCGCGCAGGAACGCGCCACCATTTACGAAGATGACGAGCATGCGTGCGATATGCCGCTCAACGTACCGATGTTTATAAATCATTCCCCAATTCTTTCTGTTCACTCTCTTTGAACACACACACACACAAACGCCCGCACGCGGATGCGCACGCGACCTGCACCACCGATCACATTTCCACCTCTCCACCCGCCACATCACCTCTCGTTCCCTTACACCAGTCCGCTAAAACCCGAACCCGCGGTGACTTTTCGGCGTGTTTTACATTTTAATTCTTTGTTTTGAATGCGACATCACCGCGATGAGGGCGATGAGAAGCGCGTGAAGCAAATCACAACAAAACGTAAATCATTCGCCGCACAAACGAGCCTGAGCGAGGCGGGGAAGACGATGGGGTTGCGACAGGAAGGAAATTAGTGTCATGTCCAGTGTAACGAATGGATTGCAGGTTTTATGATGAAACAAAAAATGCGGCGAAATTTACTGTATTTACGCGAGCAATGTGACATTGAATTCTTCGAAGATCGCCCAGACGGGAAGTAATTATTATTGTTGCGAACATTGGGGTGTTTGCTTTTTGTTGGGAAGTTGTCAAATTGGATAATGCGAGTAGAAGATGTACAGCTCAGTGTGTACCCATTAATGTTTGGAGTTACTTATCTATTTGCATGCTGTTTAAAAATAAGCTTTATGTCCTGTACGACGGAACGTCCTATTTAATAAACGTGTAAATTGTCTTTATGGCATCCATTATTGCTTGTACTCGTCCCAACGTTAGTTATGGCCAACTGTTCGTCTGTCGTCAGCAGGACAACACACTCACGGCAACATAGTGGGCATGTCAAAGAGGGCCAGAGTCTGTCACTCAACCAAACACTAAATAGCCCACTAAATAAAGCTATCAACAAAAACCCGGCCAGCATGCCGTTGCAATTTGCAACAAATGTTACCCCGACTATGCAAACCGATCGTGCTAACGAATGGAGCGGATTCCTTCGGGCTGGTTTAGAGAGAAAAGTAAGCTGGTGCCGTGACCAGGAGCATCACCGCGGTTCAATGAACTTCACGGTGCAGTACGCTGTATGGGAAGACTGACAACCGTGCGGCGGCCAACCCGGGAGATCACCTTTCGATGACGAGAGCAAGACAACTCCACAGGTCCACAGGAAAGCTGATGCGCTTCCACCTCTCGGGACAACCCGCGGGGTCGATATTTTTAGAACTCACACACACGCATACACTCCGTGAGGGAAAAAGGTTACCACGATCGTTTCCACCGTGTTCCAATGAACCGTAATAGTGCGTGCGCGTTGCGTAAGTAGCCGATCGCACTATTATGCTGGATCGCTAAAGTATAGAGATCGCCTCGATCGCCGAACATTCCAAGAGAGTGTAACTTCGGTGACGAGGTTCGTGGAAAGGGTGTGGAAAACCGAAGATTCTCGGCAGAACAAACAACCACTCAACTCACTGTGCTCACCCCAATAGTTCCATGGCTGCAAAAGTCAAGTTACAAAACAAAACAGCACAAAACTGTTGCTGCATTGCTGATCGATCATTCCCACTTTAGATCTTTGTTGAGTCGTTGAAAAAACTGAAATTCCAATCGTGCAAACAACGTGCGAAAATTGATCCATCACAAGCGTGTGTTCGATCTACGAATCCATCGAACGATCGCAGTGTCCTCTGTGAAGAAAAAACCCATCATTGCATCTAAACTACCCGGTTGGTTCTTTGAGGCTGGTGGTTCGTTCTATTCTGAACCCTTCTCTGCCGGAGTTTGGAACACTTCGAGCTAAAGCGCACAGCTAATGAACTGGAGTGCAGGGAAAAGCAGATAAGCAAAAGAAAACTCATCCAATATAGAAAAAGGCCGGGTAACGATCAACAAACCATAGATCAAGCAAGCGCATTTCCCGCCATATACTACACTCACCGACAGACACGTCTTGCAGTTCATTGCACCGGTTGCTACGTAACCACTATTGCTTATGCTGCTACCCCGGCTCTACAGGAGAAGGTAAGCGAACCTAAAGAACCACACCACACGACTCCGTTGCACGTGCTGCATTATTTCGACCCCGTGTTTTTTTTTTGTCCCTCATTTTCCACTGAGAATGGAGTGTTTTGTTTAGATTATCGCTTTTTCCTTTTCCCTGGCTGCAGTATGCAATCGTTTATCCGTATCCCGCCGCCATACTCTGTTTCGCTCCGTTCTTCTCCTAGTAATAACAACAACAGCTACGGGCTACCTTCAGACTGGAGAAAAACAGCAACCGACGGATTCGGGATCGATTCCGGACCACTTGGAACACGAGTCGGTGTCAGTGGAATCGTTCACGCTCGGTGCCAATGGCCCCTCCCGATCGGCTAGCGTTGAGTCGGGAACCCAAAAATAGTGTTCCCTGGAAGATAGATTGCCCGGAAGCGCAACATGTCGCTTCCACAAACGCTCCCGATATACCCCTCCGTTCGTGTTGCAGGAAATTATTGAAC
>KZ061729.1:27986-77215 GCA_002091835.1 Anopheles maculatus | reverse complement strand
AACCGCTCAAGAATAGTCGATCTTGGCACGTGCTGTGGTGCCACCTTAAAAGTCTCGCGTGGTCCTAAAATAGACACCACGCCTGGATTTAAACAACGACGACGACGACGACGACGACGAACGATCGATAGTTCCAGACTACTAGCACATCCCATCGGCTTAGTTCCCAGTCGCTAGCAAGGTCAAAAACCTGCACGCACTATGAAGCTTTGCTACCGGGACCACCGTACCTTCAATCAACGTCGACGTCCTTTCGGTTTGGTTGTTGAGATACCGTACGGCGAACCGTACCATACCGTACCACAGAGAGGTGGTACTTATTTTTAGGTTTTTCCACCGTACTTGTCATATTTTATACCTTTCCACGGGGTGTACGGCGCCCAACCGGTTGGGCGAGTCCCGTAAAACGAAACCAGAAGGGAACCAGCCGAAACGCCAACTATAACTTTCACTATCGATCATGGCGGAAACACCACGGTTTGTCTGTAGAAGCTGGTCTTGGTGAAGCACGCTAGAACCATGCGCCTGAGCTCGGCCGTTGTTTTATGAGTTCATTACCTAGGAACTCTTGATGGCGGTCTGGCGCGTATACCAGGACAGATGTGGCCGTGCCGGTGACGATGACGAACCTTTACCCAGAGCACCGAACTCCAGCCCAAACCGATCGTGAACAGCTGCTGTCAGCTTTGCCCGACCGTTGTTTATCGATCGTGACTCCAAGGGTACCCACCAGAATCCGCTCGATTCCTTGGTGGTTCTAATGTGGTGTTCCACGGAACAGAGAACACCACCCAAAGCCAGTTGCCCGAACTCGGTGTCCCCCTGTTGGAATCGGCAACCCTCTTTGTTGGGATGTTTCACCGTATCCGGTTGCTCTAAAAATAAGCACCCACAAAGACACCGGTGAGCCGATTCCGTACCAGTAGCACGGGAAGCTACTAGGACATCGTGGACATCTTTTCATATAAAATCACCATTTTGTGTCACTTATTGATTTAATTTCATTTTAATACAGCCGTCATTCAGTCTGCTGCTTGATGCGGGCACCAAGCACGATCAACAGATCGTTAAACGGGTTACTGCTGCTTAATAAGAATCTGCTCACGTTCCATCGTTATACTTCCATTTATCAAGCAGTTTTCCAGACCGTGATGCTGCACACAGTTTTCCATCTCCATCCACACAGCTCGACACATTCCTGCCACCAAACGGCGGAGGCGAATCGTTTACATTGTCGCTTGTTTGCTAACAAAACAATCCATAAAGTAGCGATCGGGACGACGATGAAAGGCAACACTTGTAAAGCTGTCCATTAGCCGGTGCATCCAGGAAACACGGCTCGTATTACACACAACCCAGGCGCTCGCATTTTCCGCGGTGGCCAGGCGACAGACCGCTTAATGGTGGTCGGTAGACGCCTGTATGTATGGAGGGATGGCATCTCATTAAAAATTGTTGACATATTGAAAAATCTTGTCATCGACCGGGTACAAGATCAATCACCGGCTGGTGGACTCCAACAAGCGAGGATGCGTAAAATTACATTTCTCGCCTCGAAAATGGATGAGTGTCCGTGTCGGCGTGACGTGCGTTTGACGAAAGTAAGCACAAACGAGCTACTACTTGTCACAATGCACACGAGCGGGTTTGCATTAGATCGCCATTAACTTTGTTGCAGTTGCAACACTCGCCTCCCTTTCCTATGGAGGTTGTGCTCACCATTGAAGGAAAAACTGATTGTTCCAAGTCGGTGCATGGGACGTGCTTGAATGAAAATCGATTTTTCGAACCCGTAACTTGAAAGCAATTTGTCGACGTACGTAGTCAGTCACATCGCGTTGTACAAAAGTGGTGAAAACACACAAAAAGTCCCAACGAACGACCATACCAGTTGTCATCAATCATAACCAACCTCACTCGATCGTGCTACGATCGGGGTTTTCTTTCTTTTCCTGCGCTGGTAAGTGCCAGTAAGGTTATGGTTCCTACTGCTGACACCGTTGGCTCGATGACGAATTCCATCCGCTCGCTTAACCCTTTCCGTACTTCCGTCTCGTTTAATGTCTCGAGCACGGAACAGATGCAGTGATGCAGCGGTATGCGTCCTGACATTGTTGCGATACAGTTGCCAGTGGATGGAAAGATCAGAACGATCGGACATGTTGAATGCATTAACAGGAAACAAACTTTTGTAAGTAAATGCTTCGTGTGTTTCCAGGGTCAGCTGACGATCAGACCGGTCAAAGACAGAATGGGGAGAACTGCTTGTTTTGACATATTCCATCATTTGCCAGACTGTTGGTTACTAATTTAGTAGATTTTACAAAAAAATTTCAATATGCGGACTCCTAGCTGCTCAACAGCACACGAGAATAACTAACACTGAACCTAATTTTGTACGGAATAGAGTATATAGTTCTATAAGCTGGTGTGGTAGCAATACTGCACTGGTAAGGTATGGATCCGAACCCTCTTGAAGGTCAACAAAGGCTCTCCATACCCTACTTCGACTCAATACGTCCCCGGCGTATAGAACGGTAACATGTCTCTCCAAATATCTGAGCTTGGGTATACGGCGAAACCCAACCCCTTGGGAAGATGGGTGATATGGCTAAATTGAGCGGAGGGGGACAGCTAGCGTCTGTTCTCCATGTTAGGGGCGGCTAGCTGTCCTTTCTGTCCTGGCTTCCTACGGGACTTTAAACAGCTAGGAAGCGTAGGCCCTCCGACGAGACAGGGGGTTGGGGGAGAGGCCTTGCAAGCCACCCCCAATAATACCGCAACGAATAGTGACCAAGTAATTTCGAATCGGAAAAAACGATACCGACCCACGCAACCGAAAAAGGACAACGATTGGAAACTCGGAACATGGAACTGCAGATCACTCACAGCACCAGGAAGTACCCGTATTCTTTCGGATGAGGTGAGGGCCCGCGGCTTCGGAATAGTAGCACTTCAGGAGGTGCGCTGGAAAGGAGTGACGGAGCGTCCCTATCGCAGTGATTGCATGATCTACCAGAGCGGTGGAGACAAGCAGGAACTCGTGTACGTACGAATGCACAGAACACATACCTTCGCCTTTAATAGGATGTGGATGGAGCTGGAGGATGGCCGAGTATGTCAAATCCTCCCCATGAACATCGGCAAACATTTGGCCCCGACAGTGCTAGCGGACAGTGCGTGGCACATTTTCCATTCACTGTGGCTGTGTGTGAGTGTCCCCTGTGCGTGTGCGTATGTGTGATATGGAAAACCTGGGCGATGCTGGTAAGCAGCACACGGTACAACTGATGTGGTTGGGGTCGTATTCTCACGCTACCTGATAATCATGATACGATTTTCACGCTCTTTCTTTCTCTCTGTCTGTCGCTCTTCCTTTCTCTCTCTCTCTCTCTGTCTACTCCCACCAAGCAAGACACTTGATCTGTGATTGGCATACCAGAATGGAAAATGCTACGGTTAGGGGGAGATTTTCTATATCCCAGTTTTTACTCCGAAACGAAGGAAAGGATGTACAAAAATTGGAAAATGGCTAAACGTTTGTTTTTTTGCACAATATATTTGAAGCTGCCGAAAACTCCTGGCTCGCTAGCTCATGCGATCTCGCACGAAAGGTTTTAGTTGACTTTAAATAAATGCAATATTTACTGAAAGCTTTAATTTGACGAAAATTCTAGCTTCAGTTTTAAATACTTAGTTATTTATTAAAGCGGCAAAGATACAGGGCTGCTTCAGAAGTCCTTAATACAGGGTTTAACGGGCTAGCGCAGCTTCGAGCTGATGCAGCAGTTGTCTCAGTCGGGGGAAACTCGTAAGTTCTACAGGATGCTGAATGCGGCACGAAGCGGTTTTACTCTCATGATCGCCATGTGCCGCAACGCGGAGGGAGATATCCTGTCGGACGAGCGAGATAAAATTCGTTAAAACCATATTCGTTGAGCTATTTTTAATATGAAACATCCAGGTTTATTCTTAAAATGTGAATTTTCCATGCACTTATGCAAAAAAAAAATCGTTTGATTTGCTGTTGGCAGTGATGGGCTGGTGGCTGAACTATTCAAGATGGGCCCGGAGAGGCTTGCCGCGATTATGCATCGGCTGATTGTTAGGATATGGGACCAGGAAGAACTACCGGACGACTGGAAACTGGGTGTTATTCACCCAGTGTACAAAAAGGGCGACAGACTGGACTGTGCTAACTTCCGAGCCATCACAGTCTTGAATGCTGCCTACAAGATCCTGTCCCGAATACTCTTCTGCAGACTTGCGCCCCTTGCTACAGATTTCGTCGGGAGCTACCAAGCTGGATTTGTTGGAGGGAAATCCACTACCGACCAAATCTTCACTCTACGGCAGATCCTCCAGAAGTGCCGGGAGCACCAGATCCCCACGCACCACCTGTTCATCGACTTCAAGGCAGCTTACGACACCATAGATCGTACCGAGCTATGGAACATCATGCGGCAGTATGGTTTCCCTGCGAAACTGGTACGGCTGTTGAGGGCTACAATGGACGGTGTGCAGTGCAAGGTGAGAGTGTCGAACATGCTGTCTGATTCGTTCGAATCTCACAGGGGACTGAGGCAAGGGGACGGACTCTCCTGTTTGCTGTTCAACATCGCTCTGGAAGGTGTCATGCGAAGCGCGGGCTTCGACATCCGGGGCACGATTTTCACCCGGTCTCTCCAATTCCTTGGCTTCGCGGATGACATCGACATCATCGGGCGAACATCTGCGGCGGTGTGCGAAGCGTACACCCGACTGAAACGCGAGGCCGATAGGATTGGATTGAGGATCAATGCGACGAAGACAAAGTACCTGCTTGCCGGAGGCTCTGACCGTGATAGAGCACGACTCGGAAGCAGAGTATTAGTTGACGGCGACGATCTCGAGGTAGTAGAGGAGTTCTGCTACCTTGGCACGATCGTAACTTCGGACAACAACGTAAGCAGCGAAATCCGAAGGCGCATTGTTCAGGGGAATCGTGCCTACTACGGACTCCACAAACTCCTGAGATCCAGAAGACTCCAACAACGCACGAAATGCGCCATATATCGTACACTGATACGGCCGGTAGTCCTCTACGGGCACGAGTCCTGGACTATGCTGGCGGAGGACGCCAATGCACTCGCCATTTTCGAACGGCGGGTGCTACGGACTATCTTTGGCGGTGTGTGCGAGCAGGGCGTGTGGAGAAGGAGAATGAACCACGAGCTAGCTGAGCTGTTTGACGATGCAGATATCCTGACGGTTGTCAAAGCCGGAAGGATACGCTGGTTGGGCCACGTGATGAGGATGCCGGACTCATGCCCAGCCAGAAAAGTGCTCGTCAGCGACCCGTTCGGCACGAGGCGTAGAGGAGCCCAGCGAGCTCGTTGGCTGGATCAAGTGGAGTCTAACCTGAGGGATATCGGATGCAGCCGGGGATGGAGGAGTGCAGCCATGGACCGAGTTTCCTGGAAACGGATTGGACACCAGGCCATGTCTATTAGACGTGCTCCCTAGGAGCAGGCCACAAAAGAAGAAGAAGAAGAAGAGTATATTGTTATAGATATAAATAATTGAAAATGTTTAGCAGAGATCACGAGATCAGGTCCTTCTATTTTCTCTAAACTTTTAATAGATTTTGATGAGTTCAATTAATGCTAACGCTAACCTTAACTATGAACAATGAAAGAGAGGTTCCAATACCATTTATTGTATAAATAAAGATATTCTTCTATGGATTTATCTCCTTTAACACATATTTTCTTGGCAAGAGATGAGCAGATTTTAAAGAGTATTTATTTTGTGATGGACCTTTCAGAACCTAAAGTTTAAAATACCTCACATACCCATTAGTCATTGGATCAAACATCAGAAAATCATGAACAAGTGAGGAACTAATAAAGATTGAAGAAGCGCAATACTACTTTGAACTAGTATACTGACTTAACAAAGTAGTAACTGCTCACTGTCTTCATACGGGACTGGAAGCCAACTCCTATCAGCACTGTTCTTCCGTAGCAAGGGCGTGGCAAGGATCAGTAAGTCTAGATGGTCAGCATGATCTAACAAGTCGTTAATTCAAGAAGTCTAAAGTCTTCAAAACTTTATCCATCCAAACTACATATGAAGACTGCACTGGAGATTAGTGTGTTCGTTGATAGCAATAATCTATCATAAAACTAACTAACTAATAAGTATATCATAAAACTCCAGAAACAGTGGTTAATATTCAGCTACGAAATAGAAGAAGTTAGACTAGAACTAACCCGATCAGATAATTCAGCTAACAAGTGTTTTTTTATCTAGAGACATGTTCATATAATCATTCTGCGATTATCTGCAATAATCTACCCATATTTGAAATTCCAATTTTCGCACAACAGACACACATTGCTCACGTTCCGAATTTCGCCATCCCGAAAATCCTTTGACTAGCCAGTAACGGCATGATGAGCGGCATCACCGTTTGAGCGCTCGTTTTTTCTCAATGAATGCAAATTCTGAATCATCTCCCCATCAACAAACGCATCGACTTCTAATTAGGTGTTATTTATGGAATTGCGAAGAGGCAGACATTGGCGCTTTTGCCTTAAATTCCCAAGAATTAAAATACATGTTTTCCGCACGCTATAACAGGGTCCCTAGTAGACGGAAACCCGACATCGTCCTCCTGGCTCTTCTCGCCCGGCTTTCCTTTATTGTTTCCTTCTGCCTTCCCTCTTTCCACGGTGTTGTTTTCCCGCTTGAGTCTCGGTCTTTGCATTTTCGGCAAAACCCCTAAAATTAGAAGCACTTTGAATGAGAGAGGAAGAGCAAATTTACACCGAAAACCCCCAAAACACGGAACGAACGAACGAAGGAAACGTAATTCTAAAATTCCAGTCCCAAAAAGATCCCGCGAGCCAGACGCGTGCTTAATACCGCGCCAAGGGTCGCCCGACAATGTGACCAATAAAGATCGGGAAGCAAATAATAGATCACCTTGAAGCGTCAACAGCAGCAGCAGCAGTAGCAGCGTCGTTGAGTTTTGAACAACCGGCGAGGATACGGCCACTGCAGCCAATGTCTTGGACGACCTCCCCCGGTCACAAGGCAGGGTCACAAACGTACCATCGTGCCGAGCGCATTTTGAAGGCCAACGGGAAGATAAATCCGTACATAACACCATAACACCGGGAAACTGTTGATCGCTGCAACCGTGCAACAACGGTGGTGTGTCATCGCGAAGGCGCATCTGGAAAGCGGCACACATTATGGGACATCGCGCCGTTGATGAGCCGTCTGGAGCGTCCCCGGTTGGGGGTGGGTTGTTGTGGTAAGGCCGGCCGCGATTCTTGATGGTGGTATATTCTGTGGTAGCATTTCCACGCAACTTTCGGTTACACAACGGGACGTTCGCAACGGCGCAACCCAGGAGGTCCAGAGAAGAATCTATTTTCCAGCAAGCAAAAGCCCCAGCTGAAGTGGTGTCTAAATGGAGCAGTCACTTGTTGGAACAAGTGGATAAGGCGAACGAACAAAAGCAAACACACTCCCATTATGATGCGTAACGTGAAGAATTAAAAACCGAAGAGCGAACTCCAGCTTCGAAAATCTGTTGCACTTAACTGGGACCATATGGTTGCTAGAGCGAGGATTAAAAACAGTCGATCATCTTCAGGGTAGCAAAAAGCGGAAAGAAACGAAAACTCCCCAACCTCATCTACTAGGCCGTAAAAATTATCAGCAACGCCTTTCGCTTAACCTCAACTCTCGAATAAATCATTCGTCTGCCCCATTCCAGATGACATTGACAGATGGCGCTGTTCGATTCGAGGATCTTTTTTTCCCCCACTTTCCACGGCACAGAATCTCACACACTTGGACTGACAAACGGATCGCTGCATTTTCACGGATCAATTCATCGAACCGTGCCACCGCGTGGCACTCCAACCGGGAATGGTGACAGTAATAGAAGTATTCGGCAGTATATCTGCCGTGTGCCGGAGTTGCGAAAAATAAACGCAACCCTCTCGGCACTGCTAAGTCAACCACTCTTGCGAATCCAGACGATGGCGGCGCCGTGGCACGTTGGAATGTTGGCTGGTTGGTGTGAACGAAATGTTTGCCCCAGACTGACAGCGTGGCTGTATCACTAATGGTACGAATCCGTTGGCGATCAGTCATAGGTCTGCTGCCGAGGGGAATTCTTGAGCTCAGGCTAGGGGACCGATCACCTGAAGCGAACTCACGGAGAGTTAATTTCGGATGTGATTGTACCAATATAAATATAAACTCTACATGATTTGGCCACAAATTGGAGTATCTTAAAGACACGTCACGTGGAAAAGCAGACATCCAAGCTTTCGACTACCACTGACTAAGCAAGTGTGCGTCATTGTTTTACTTATGCTAAACGGAACATCTTCAACTTGAAAAGCAGACACCAGCATGATCAACCGTTTAATAGATTATTATCTGACTTGGAGCTGCCTGGAGGATCAGACAAATTCCAAGAATAACAGCTGGCTAAAGTTGTCGCGTGCCAACAAAGACCACCGTCAGCCGAAAGCAGATACGCTTTGGCTCGGCCCGAAAGAAACCAGATTTTAGTACTTCCCCCTCGCTTAATCGTTCCTTTGCAATGGTGGTGGTGCCTGTTGTGACAAACATGTGTTCAGGGATTTTGTTCCCCTAAAATTGTAATGTACGCTTGATAGAAGTGCAGTGCTTCGTGTATTTGTGTGAACATCGTCATAAACCTATATACTGCATGGCTCAAGCGTTGTTTTACTGCTATCCAAAGCCTGGTGCATTAAAACTGCACCAAACATGCGTCGATCGGGACGCTTTATGACGCGTTTTTAATATCCTGCTTTAATTACACTCTTCACAGCATGCGATAGGGAATAAGACAAAAAGAAATTATGTCGTAAAAAGCTGTACCAACGTTTATTTAGAGCTGTTGGGCGAGCAAGCAGATTCAACGCGCTGGACTTCAACTCCAAACCCCATCATGATGAACCATCACACAAAACCGTCAACGAATCGTACCCACGCGTCAACGTGCGCCGCAATGACAAAACCTTCACACCGATCCTTCCACAAAACCACGGTGGCAGAAACTTCCCGCAACTCAATGTGCGGGAGGAGTTCGGGAATCTAATTCGAAGAATTCACCTGACACCGTGTGTGGCCCACGCGTTCCACAACGTACTACTACTAATTGAAGAAAGTGGTATCCGGGCGCAGCATAAGATCCGTCACGGGCGTCATCAACCTGCCACCGTTCTGACCTTTACCGTCAACTGACAGTTGGCCAAAAAGGCCTCGAAATTAGCATCTCAGTCCCATCGCTTGTGTGTGTGTGTGTGTAATTTTTGGGATAGTTTTTCATCCCACCAGGCCACCTTCAAATGATCGTTTTATAGGGATGCAAACGACCTCTTCATTGCCACGTTTTGTGCAGCAACGATCGTTAGGCGTGAAATGCATAAATCAAACCGTACGCAACCCAAACTGTGTGACGATCTTTATGCTGGCAATGAGTAGGACAAGCAAAGGGGGTTAATAATGGGGAATGGGGATCATTCCAATTTCGATCATCATGAGCTGAGCTGAGAATTATTGCTGGTGCGTGTTACCAAGTGATTCACCGTGGCTGCAAGATGCTAATAAATGCATTTAATTAGGGTTGACCATCGCTGTGACCTCGAACGCGCCAGGATCAATGGCATTCCTTAGGACATTAGATGTGTTTTCTGCTGCTATGAGATGAAGGTGGTTATGGTTATGTTGGACAAAGAACTTATTACAATAAGATAAAAAGATCTAATAGAACTTAACAGAGAGTTTGTTGTGACAGATTTGTTTTGTGGAGCTGGATCTGCTAATTATTTATCTCAAACCTTTCTGGACATGCCTTCGGAATTGGGTTGTCTGATGACATTGTCAAGACCTCTGCTCTGACGTATCATAACGTCTCAAGCTCTCCATAACCAGATCGTTGACCAACTCCAAACCCCATCATGATGAACCATCACACAAAACCGTCAACGAATCGTACCCACGCGTCAACGTGCGCCGCAATGACAAAACCTTCACACCGATCCTTCCACAAAACCACGGTGGCAGAAACTTCCCGCAACTCAATGTGCGGGAGGAGTTCGGGAATCTAATTCGAAGAATTCACCTGACACCGTGTGTGGCCCACGCGTTCCACAACGTACTACTACTAATTGAAGAAAGTGGTATCCGGGCGCAGCATAAGATTCGTCACAGGCGTCATCAACCTGCCACCGTTCTGACCTTTACCGTCAACTGACAGTTGGCCAAAAAGGCCTCGAAATTAGCATCTCAGTCCCATCGCTTGTGTGTGTGTGTGTGTAATTTTTGGGATAGTTTTTCATCCCACCAGGCCACCTTCAAATGATCGTTTTATAGGGATGCAAACGACCTCTTCATTGCCACGTTTTGTGCAGCAACGATCGTTAGGCGTGAAATGCATAAATCAAACCGTACGCAACCCAAACTGTGTGACGATCTTTATGCTGGCAATGAGTAGGACAAGCAAAGGGGGTTAATAATGGGGAATGGGGATCATTCCAATTTCGATCATCATGAGCTGAGCTGAGAATTATTGCTGGTGCGTGTTACCAAGTGATTCACCGTGGCTGCAAGATGCTAATAAATGCATTTAATTAGGGTTGACCATCGCTGTGACCTCGAACGCGCCAGGATCAATGGCATTCCTTAGGACATTAGATGTGTTTTCTGCTGCTATGAGATGAAGGTGGTTATGGTTATGTTGGACAAAGAACTTATTACAATAAGATAAAAAGATCTAATAGAACTTAACAGAGAGTTTGTTGTGACAGATTTATATTGTGGAGCTGGATCTGCTAATTATTTATCTCAGACCTTTCTGGACATGCCTTCGGAATTGGGTTGTCTGATGACATTGTCAAGACCTCTGCTCTGACGTATCATAACGTCTCAAGCTCTCCATAACCAGATCGTTGACCAATAAGTACCTTAAGTACCCGGTGACGTTGTCCTAGATCCTAGATCCTGCATACCTTGATCCGATAGATAGAATTCCGATTTTTCCAACTATCTCTAAATGTTTCACAAGTTGCTCTTGTGCCTGTATGTCTTTAGATGTTCAAAGACCTTGTACAGTTGCGCAAGAGACATGAAATAATACTTCAATATTATGCAAGGCACAAACTGACGGTAACTCCAAGGATGCTGGCCTCAAATATGAAGTCGGCAATACAATTGCATGGCAGAAGAACGTCTCAAGAGTCAAGATGTGAGTAGTTTTGTAAAGATCGTCAGGGAACCACACTACGGGTCTGTATATTGCTTGTAAAAAAGGTCCCTTATTTTGTCCATTTCCAAATAGACTCAAGAATTATGATCTTTATTTGTTTAACTACCCAATAGTAGGATCTCCTGTATAAAGGATATTTCCACAATTACGCTACTTTTTGTAGTTTTGATGTTAAAATAATAGCTATAAAAGAAAAAAATAAGAATAATAACAAAATTTTCTAATACAGTTGAGCGTATAACTCCAAAAAAACAAACAAATACACAGCCTAATACGACATAGTTACCAAATTACACCGTATCTTTACTAAATTACCATTATTTTAGAGGGTTTTTTCATGTTCTCCCCTTCTTCGCATAGCATTAAAAACATGTGCAAATGCATTTTACTGCATTTGAGCAGCTGCTCTCCTAACGCTTGCTGCAGCAAATAATGCTCACCCCACCAGATGTTGATGCCAACTTCTCGTAAAACTTTACTTTGTTCTTGTTATTTTTTTTCTTTACTACACTCTAACCGTCTTTTCTGTCGTTCTTTGGGGTGGACATTTTTAGTTTTGTTCTTGTGTTGTTTTCGTTTGCTGTACAACCGTTGTTTGCCGCGTTGTTTACTGCAAGTTCACTCGTGTGCTTCGCTGTCTTTTTCTATTACCTTTTCATCACTTTTGCAGCATGCAAGAAGCAATGCAAAAACACATCTTCCAGGATTCATCTGCGTCCCTTTTTGGGGACGCTTTACACAGCACCAGCAGACAGGCTCCCTCCCTTACAATTGCGCTCACACTCGCGACCAAAACACGTGTTCTTAAATCATATAGCCCCCATCCCGTTCGTGTCACGTAAACGCCTGAACGTACTGCACAAGCTAGATCAACCCGCGGCAATATAGCCCGTTCTTCCTTTTTTAGAATTATATTACACCAGCGAAAGGCAGAGACAGACATCGAGTGCGATTGGCACAAGTACCCGCTATGTAGTGTGTAATTAACTATTTCGTGACAGCTGCACTATCCGATTTATGCGAATAACTCTTACGCTTAGCACGGCTGGTAACATAAATAGTACATGCGTCAAGTGGAATGATTATGCTGCTTAGTGGCGGATGGTCGGATAAGATTTTCCTACATTTCTTCACCGGAGCGTTGTTTGACGTTAAGCAGAGTGGCTTAGCAAATTTGTGAATGATTCATTCGTTTTAAGAACCACTGTCGGGTGGATGTGCACGTTATGTTAAACGGTACTTCGAAAGAGGATGGTTAGATGATTTATCAAAAAATAAATACTTAAGCGACGTATTCATATTTTATTTAATCTCAAATTTGAAATTTAACATACTTCAATCACTGTTCACTTGATCGATGGTTTTGTAATATAGGTTTTAACAGTAGTAAAGTAGGGATTGAACTACATGAACCTTACAGAATTCCCAATAAGTTAGAATGTCTTCAAACAACAATCCTTTTACAGACCTCCAAATATGACGCTATTAAGTGACTAAAATTTAAATGTCGGTAAGAAAGTCTAAAGAAATATTGCTCAAAATTATGTTAAGGCATTGCAGTTTTATATCAACAAAATGAAAGTAGTTTTACAATCGGCGTTTTTTAATTAATCATACAGAGCATTAAACAAATCCTGGACATTGAATTTTTACAAAAATTGTTCTTATCTTAACACATTTTGTGTTTTTTAAATGTCTTTATTATTTAAAACTACAGCAAGAATAGGTAGTAAGACTGATTAAAGGTTTGATGAGACAAATTAATTTCCTACTCAAATTATTTACCTTGGAACACAAGGCATAGCACGTCTACAATCAGATTAAAGTAGCCTAAATGGCAGGCTAAAACCTTTCGAAGTTATTCGAGGTGACGTTTATCAGCGATCTAAATCCCTCAAAAGAAGAGCAAATAGTTCTGGCGCCTCTCAGTCTTATTGTATTAGTTTAGCTAATAAAACTTGACGAGATTCGCGTCTGATTGTCAAAATCTCAGTTGAGTCTAAGTTGATTTCGATTCCTCCAAAAAGAAATCCAATTTGTTTAAGTCAGTAACAAATTACGATGACTACATTATAGAATAGTACTTAATTGCATAGGTCCCTTTGGACGAGTCCATTTCTATGAGGACAACGATGTCGTTGGCGGCTGCTCGCTCTTTCCGTATGTGAGATAAATATCATCGGGATAGAAGCATTGAATATCTTGAACACCTAACTTTATATACAGAAAATAGTCCTATTGAGTTCACAATAGTTGAATTGACATCATTAAGAACGACATCATCTACTTAAATAAACATGAACGGTAAACCAAGGTTTAGGTGATCTTTTCTTCGGGAGGGACCACATGCATTGTTTCCGAAAATCTGCAACCATTATAGGATACACACATGCCAGCTAAAACACCATTAGTCCCGGTACTTTCTACTTTGGCTTATCACACGCACACAAAACAAAAGAGATGAAAATTAGGACACACGTGCGTGGCTAGCCGTCTATCAGGAGGATACACACATCTGCAGTACCCTTTGTGTGTACTTTTGCACTCGAAAACAACAGGAAAAAAGAACTATCTCCTCACAGCAAGTTAAGACCACACAAGGCATTGTAGTTTTTGTTTGTTTTTCTGTCTCTTCTACCTGGGAGGTACTACCTATCTGGGTGGTATTGTGCTACGTTTCGGCATGAGTCCTTTAATCGTACAGAAGTATCCTTATGTACAACCGTACACGTGCACAGCAGAAACGTAGCGGACTTCTACGCTAAAGTAATGGCAAAAAACCCGAAAAAATACAGTAAGGCACGAGCTGTATCTTGATGAAAAAAGGCATGTCCCTGTAACGTTAACGTTAACGTACCTTTCACCCGATGGCACACGTTGAAGTTGTCTTTTTTCAGCTTCCGTTTGACACCTTTCCGTAAACAAAACCTGTTCCCGGGGCGTTAAACCCGGCAGCCGAAAGGTTTTTTTCTCCCCGTTCTCGAATCCAGGCGTCTGCTTAGGATGTTTTAGCATAAACATCAGGCCAGCTACGCTTCCAGCCAGCCTTACTCCCTGCGTATTTTTGTTTCCCCCTTTTTCGCCCTCCGAACGCTCTAGACGGGAAAAATGTTTTTCACCCTCCAGGAAAACTGTCCCCTTGTTTTGTGGTGCAGGATCGCGTTTCCGATGTTCGATCGTACGCTAGAAGGGCGAAAGATATCGCGTTGAAGATGCGCTCATGACTCGCATCCTTACGCAAAGATCGTTTAAATACGCTGTTGCTTCCGTACGCAAGAAAACCAGCAATTTATTTATTATATTCTTGAAGTACGTTCTTCCCTCGATACGATCACGCACTTGGAAGTAGCGGGGAACGATTAATTGTGCCACGCGAGAAACGAATGTAGTTACGAACGGAAGCCTTCGAGGTTGACTGCGAGCGGGAGATGATGGATTCCATCCTCGTGGTGTTGTTGATGGAAAAGATCCGGAAGAGCGATCGCGAAGGGGGAAACTCTCGAGCACTGGCTGATCATTTGCATTGTTTTTTTTTCTTTCCCTTTGCTTTTGATGGAGTATGTTTTCGAAAGGAAAGAAAGCGAATGATAAGAACGTATTTTTAAAGTCACGTTGTACGACTGGTACTGGAAAACGTTAAGTTTAATTTGTCTTATTAAAAAACTATTGTAGTTTACGTTTGAAGATCGTATTATTTACGTAATTTTATTTGTTCTCGAAAAAGATCACTTATTAAGCATCTCATTACTGTGCGTAATATGTACATTATTGTCAAAGTTATGGATAATCATTGCACTATTTTTATACAAAAAAAAACGTTGAGAAAAGACAAAAATTGATATTATGTCACAGATTATTGCTAAGAACTACAAACACCAAACATCTTTTGATTGTTTTTGAATTATTTTTTTATACATGAATAAATATCTTTAAAAAAAATTCTTTATTTAGATTAAATGCGTAAACCTTAAGAATATCTTTCTTTCGTCATGTATAATAAATTTTAGACTCCAACGAAACAAACAGGCCGTCTTAAATGTATGAAAAAAGAGAAATGATTGCTTTAAACAACTTTAATTGAAAATCAGATAACTATTCAGTTAATTTATTAAAGATTTATTTAAAAGACATTGTATAAAAAAGCTACTTTTCTTACCAAGCCCTCAAGACGGGTCCTGCTTTCTATGTTTTTTCATTCTAATTCAAAAATATTACTGATATAACCACAATTAGGCTTGAAAGTAAATTGAATATGTAAGTAAAGGTGGACTATTATCAGATTTTAAACGCCTTACATGGATCGCTTATATATACAAAACTACATCAACAACACTCCTTTCTATTCAGTACAATTTCAGGGATTATTTATCAATTCATCTCTATTTGTTTTTCACTTTTCCGGGGCTTAAAGGTCTCGGCAAGAGCAACAAGATCTATTTTGTAATTCACAAGTTATTAGAACAGTGTTTGTTATTCTCAAACAAAAACAACTTTTCATATAATTATATTAAGCACAGTATACACACTCAAACTTATCTAATACAACACTATTTAACAAAAATTACTTCATCTTATCTTTATTAGGTGAAGAACTGAAAGAGTCCTCATCTTCGACACCTGCTCCTGTCCATGTGAACCAACCAAACGCGACTTTAAGGACCTGATTGTCCTGCATCTTTCTAATGACATGACTAGAAACACCCCAGATATCAACTCCTTTCATTGACTACAAATAAAGCAAAGTATAAACATTACAAAGTATCACAAATATAACATCCAACCAGTTCCTGTAAGTATTCAAACCAAGTACACCATATGCTCACAATAACGAACAGAAAAAAGAGGCCGTAACGAGGAAAATTATCGTTCCATTTTTCCGTACTTCCTTGCAATTCGACTTCCAAGCGAGCGCGTGCCAATTCTTACAGTAAATCTGACGTCTTTTGTACCATTCCCATTTCACTGCAGGCTTCAGCAACATCAAATCATCATCCTGCATGCACTTGTTGAAGTGTGGCGTGCGTGAGCACATGTGCCAAAAACGAAAAATAAAATCCCTTTTAAATGCTTCTTGCATTCGTCCTTTACTCGTTCCTGCTCGCGTTTAACAGGAAACAGTAAAACCCATCCAACAACCAAACACAAATACGGAGACACACATATCGAGGCAGAAGATGCCGTTTCGGGGGGTTTTGTTTTCGGGTGACGTTTTATGGCAGCTTAGGTTCGAATTTGATTTCCAAGGAGGGAACCACCGCAGCACACTGTTCCGGTACAGGTTAGTGAACCGTACCGTAACCATACCAGCGTCAGTCGGCGTTGCATCGTTTCGCCTGAAAGTGGTTTCTTCCGTTCCGGTACCTATCAAGTTTCTGTTTCTTCACAGTCACGATCGTGAAGTCGATCTCTTTTTTTAAAACTACAAAACGGCGCACCGTGAAAGTTTGTTGCACCCGGTGCAGGAAAAACACCACCAGGAAAACGGATGGTGGGGTGGTGTTGAAACTTTGTTTGTTTTTCAATGTTGGAAAGATCTCGGAAACACACAGGTTTTGATTTGTATGGGGATAAGATAAACTAACCGCTAACCGATTGGGCATTCTCGGTGGCATTTGGTGGCTAGAGATTGTGATTCTTGTTAGGTGGTTATGGATGTGTCGTAGTTTGTAGAACATAGAACACAACACATCAGATAGATCTTTCCTGAGAACAAGTAGTTCAGGAAGTTCTTATGATCGATCGTCCGAAGGTAGATCTATTTATAATAGGCTTGCATCTGGTTCATCTGGTAGCAAAACAATCGTTCATGCAACATAAAATAACATGAACAATGACTTCAAACATTCCAGTGTTATCGCTATTCTTAGGAAGTTCGTAGACGGTTGAACAAACATACAATCAATATAAAAAGTTGCCGTTAAGTGCATTCTCCCTTCGATCGTAAAGATTATTGGAGGGGCCTGTAAAAATACACTCTCATTCTGTCGCTAAATGAAAACATTTAGCCGGAAGCTGGGGAGCCGTCTAGACATTTTCCGATAAGCAAACATTACTTAGAACATATTATTCGCTGCTCTTTTGTATTGTACGATACGAGCACACGAAAAAACGCCATAGTTGCTCTATTACACAGAAACTGTAGATTGACTGATCAGATAAAAAGGTGTACTGGACCTAACACATGCTCAAGACTTTCCTGCAGCACGAAAAGGACTTCGCTTAGTGCTGCTTTCTCTCGCAATAAATCCATTTCAATCATTTTATTGGCAACAAACCATAGAATATTTCAATATCCATCATTGCACTGTAATAAACACTTCCTGTTCTCCAGTAAATTCCCGATCAACCCAATGTCTGTTCGGTAAATTCTTCCTGCACTTTCGCTAGGGGCATTGCACCACGACAAAGCGTCGCCAGCAAAATTATTAAAGAACGCGTTACTTCCGCTCGGGAGAAAAATCTTCACATAAAAACAGCGGAAAAGCGAATGCCGTTAAAGGCAGCACCAAGCATGCAGCATGGCATCGGATTGCACAGCATATGCAAGACGTTTGGTGCAGAATTACAAAAAGAGCACATTATGAGCAAGGATGAGCGTTGTGGAAACGCAAAGAGAACGATTAATAGTGTGGCCGTCACTGGGAAGCTGCAGCTAACAGTCGGTTGCAGTCCGGAAGTTGATTTTCTATTTTGGTTGGAGATAAACATAAGACCCTAAATAGAAAATTATAATCGAAAGTACTTTGTTGTATAATCTCTTCTTCCCTGGCCAAACGACCTCTTAGGTCATGCCTGCCCTTTGTGGCTTACTAGACTTATTATTACCGCATAGTTGGATAGTCACTCCTCACTATGGGGGAACGGTCCAGATGAGACTTGAACCCCGGTCCTGCCGTGTGAAGACCGGCGCCGCTGTTGCATCTACCACCGGGTCCTGATGATCCGGGAAATGATCCTCAAATGCTGCTCATAGAAAATCATTGTTTGATCAACTATCTTTTATCACAGAACTCTATTCCCAAACAAACTAACAGGTAACACCGCACTAACAGAAGCTCTAATGGAGTATATGCTCCTTGTGGCCGAATAAGCAATGGGATCCACATTACCAAACCGTTTCGCATTTCCACCGTGACATACGTGCTAAATATGGTCTTGTAATGCGTAAAGATCCAGCAGCACTGGCAGCTGCTGCTCAGTCATCAACATCAACTAGTCCACCGCTATCGGAAGCCATCAACCAGCGCAGTAGTGCCGGTTCGCCAGGGCACGCGTCGTTGTCCTTGATCGTGTGTGCAAACCGTCGCCAGATCGCGGGAGAAAAATCTTCACATAAAAACAGCGGAAAAACGAATGCCGTTAAAGGCAGCACCAAGCATGCAGCATGGCATCGAATTGCACAGCATATGCAAGACGTTTGGTGCAGAATTACAAAAAGAGCACGTTATGAGCACGGATGAGGGTTGTGGAAACGCAAAGAGAACGATTAATAGTGTGGCCGTCACTGGGAAGCTGCAGCTAACAATCGGTTGCAGTCCGGAAGTGGATTTTCTATTTTGGTAGGAGATAAACATAAGACCCTAAATAGAAAATTATAATCGAAAGTACATTGTTGGACAATCTCTTCTTCCCTGGCCTAACGACCTCTTAGGTCATGCCTGCCATTTGTGGCTTACTAGACTTGATGTTACCGCATAGTTGGATAGTCAGTCCTCACTATGGGGGAACGGTCCAGATGAGACTTGAACCCCGGTCCTGCCGTGTGAAGACCGGCGCCGCTGTCGCATCTACCACCGAGCCGCCCTGTTGGATAATATTTTGTTCCAATCAGAAATGATCCTCAAATGCTGCTCATACAAAATCATTGTTTGATCAACTATCTTTTATCACAGAACTCTATTCATTCGCAATATGGTCCCAATAATCCCCAAACTAACAGGTAACACCATACCGCACTAACAGAAGCTCTAATGGAGTATATGCTCCTTGTGGCCGAATAAGCAAATGGGATCCACATTACCAAACCGTTTCGCATTTCCACCGTGACATACGTGCTAAATATGGTCTTGTAATGCGAAAAAGATCCAGCAGAACTGGCAGCTGCTGCTCAACCATCAACATCAACTAGTCCACCGCTATCGGAAGCCATCAGCCAGCGCAGTGGTGCCGGTTCGCCAGGGCACGCGTCGTTGTCCTTGATCGTGTGTGCAAACCGTCGCCAGATCGGCCAGATTGCCAGACCAAGTGTCATCTTCGTGGTGCAGCGGTAGTTCGCTACACCAAAATGCATTGCTCATTAAAATGGGTTAATAATAAACTACCACCACTGCTCTCGGTACTTCTGCAAACGGGTTCGCAGCACTGGGCACAGAAATCGACAGAACCAACTGCACCGTAACTGGAGTGCACCATGAAAGGGACCAAGACAAAGAGAGCCAGCAAACGGAAAAGGGTTAGTCTGTGTGTCCTGTGTGCGTCTGTATGTCATCGTCGACAGCTCCACAGCGTCAGCTTGCTCTCCACCCGCCATCCGCTGATGAGCATCATTTGCTAAAACTAAAAACCTCTTACATAGTCGAATCTGTTACTCACTGCTGTGGTATTATTGGAGAAATGGCACTTGGTGCCTTTTCCGATGGTTATGTGCGCCATATCCGCCCATCCGCCAGGAAACGTTAGGATGGTGAACAGAGCTCCCGGTAGAGAGCTAATACCATGCCTCATGTATCACAATGTGGCCTTTTTGCAGCAGTGTCGCTTTGTGTTTGCAATGAGGCGCATCTACTGACACCGATTAACGTTTAACCGCGGCAAAGGCGACCCTCGTGTCTACCACCTTTGGATCAAGTGCACGCGAAAATAAGTTCTTCAATTGAAGCACCGTGTCTGTGCCGGCCGAGCAGCATAATTTTGCCCTCAGGCCTACCCTCAAGTGGACTGGTTAAAATTAAATTTCCAACATCAAAAACATGTCCCGATTCGCATTGTTACGGTTGATGTGTAACCGTTGCGGTTGCAGCCGAATGTGCCTGCCGCCATTTGCCACAAACCACTCGCCTAGGCCAGTGGGCGAATGTTCACTATTCTTAGACCTTTCCACCGTCGTCCGACATTTACCATATTTTGCAAAAACTAACAGGTTCCTCTTTGTTGGTGAGTAGGAACGGGAGCTCGTGGAGGACCTAGTGCTTCTGACACAATTTTGGTATCAGGGCCAAGTTTGGGAACTGCTTCTTCGTGTGTTGAATTCGGCCGCCCGGCCGTTCATGCTGGGGCATCTCAAGTTCGTACAGCTATAGTTAAGGTTAGAGCTATGGCTGGTTGGTCATTAATCGTTAAATTCCAATGGTGACGTTGTACAATTTATTTGCCTTGATTTTTTACTGAACTTTAGCTGTTGAATCCATATATCTGCTTCTGGACGTTTAGGCAAAGATTGAAGCGAATTATTAATTCGTTCTATTACTCGTAACCGTATTTCTATTAACTATTTGGTCGCCTATGTCAACATAAGTCTTCTGAGGACCTTCAATTTCTTATGGCAGACTGGGCACCCTTTGGAACAAACCCGTTTTACGAGGCCCAATGCAGGATATAAAATATTAAAAACCCAGATATAAGAGGTAAGTTGGAAACCATATAGACATTGAGGCCTTTAGCGGCCGCGCACTCCGCTCATGGTTAAACCGAGCAACGCATGGTAAATCTACCAGAATCTGGTGAAGATATTGTGCTCTTTTGCTATAATACTGCTGATGTTGTTAACGTATTTAAAGAGGCGAATGAGGTCTCTAAGACCCAAAGCCTCTATAAATAAACGAAAAAAAAAAGTTGTTAACGTACAATTGTGATGAGAGATTCGTTCTTCTTCCACATGTATAGCAGTAGCTTCTTTATTTAATATAAGGACTTCAAACCAAATATTTATACACTTTATACGTTTATGATACGTTTGCCTGATTTGCGGAAATCAGGTCTAATCTGTGCAAAGCTTTTCATCAGGGTTGGCAAACTCTAAACAATCCCGAGCATTTCCTTAAAACTGAGATATGTTTAATCTTTTCGACCAGAAATTCATTTTTTTAAAACTCACGATATATTTTTGTGGAAATGCAATGTAGTAAACTATTCACGATCGAAATATTTATCACTTTTTTAACGAAATTCCAGATTGTTTTCTTTCTCGTAACGGACGATTTGAACGAACCGCATACTTTAGCGACCTTGATACTAGTGTATGTGTTTCCCACCAGAGAGCGCACGATGCATTACTGTCATCTACCCTACAAATGTCATCGAGCGAACAAAACGAAAACAGGTTTCGCGATTTTTTGCAGTCATAGAAAAAGTGAAAACTAATTTGAGCTAAAACCTACTTTTCCTACATCCGATTCTGAGAAGCAATTACATCTAACCGTCGTGCCAAATGTAGCCGACGCGTGGAAATCGGTGAAATAAACTGTACACTGTTTGTTCCGTAGCTTTCCAGGCCCCCAAGTGGTGGATGCGGATTTCTCCGCGACGGGCTTTTGCGTTGACCCAAACTGTAAACAAAACCCCTCCATCAAAACACACACTCACAGGACGACCTAAAGTGGTCACGTTTTGGTTTTCCGGGGACGGGTTTTTCTTGGGCGGGTGCAGTTGAGTAACTAGTTGAGCCCTAGCAAGTGCCGGAACGCGAACACATCCAATCTGCTACGATGGCTGGTCACAGCCTGAACGATGACAAAGTGCGCACCGCCGACGTCATGGTGGAGCGGAGTCTGCTGTTCGAGCGGATGTCATTGTCGGAACCAGTGAAGCAGGCACTAGCTCGCAACAACTTCATTCACCCATCGCCCATACAGGCACGAGCCGTCCCATTGGCCCGGTGTGATTTCGGTAAGCAATACGCTCAATATAATCAATATTTTTGCCACTCCACATGCAACGCGCAATGGCCATAAAACGTGTCACTTTCTATCGTAGATCTGCTGGTGCAAGCCAAATCGGGCACGGGAAAAACGCTCGTGTTTGCGATCACCATCGCCGAAAGGCATGATCCCGAGGTCGCTTTCCCACAATCGCTCACGATCGTGCCGACGCGAGAAATTGCCGTACAGGTGGAGGCGGTACTCAACCGTATCGGCAGCGATTTGGGCAACTTTAAGGCACGCTCGTTTATAGGCGGTATGGAAATTAGTGTCGATCGTAAGAACCTACAGAACTGCTCCGCTGTCGTCGGCACGCCGGGAAGAATACTGCATCTCATCAAGAGCAACGTGCTGAACACGTCCTACATCCGCACACTCGTGATGGACGAAGCGGACACACTGCTGCAGGCCAGTATGCGTGGCGATATCGACAAAATCGTCTGTTCGCTGCCCGAAAAGCGCCAAACGATCGTGTGCAGTGCCACGTTCTACAACAACCGTGATCGTGAGCTGCTGCGGTACATGAACGCAAAGTTTATCGGTGTAACGCCCAAGCGGGAGGTGCCTCTGCTCTTCGGCATTAAGCAATTCGTGCGCGAACTACCGGCCGAACCGGACAACGTGAAAGATCTGATGGCGAAGGTGGGTGTGCTGAACGAAATCTTCCAGCAGATAAACTTTTCCCAGTGTGTCGTGTTTGCGAACACGATTGCGAAAGCGGAAACGTACTGTACGTATCTGAAGAAGGCGGGCTGGCCGGCGGAAGTGATAAACAGCAACATGGAGCAGCGGTTCCGGTTGAAAGCGATCGAAGATTTCCGCTCGTTTCGGGCCCGCGTACTGATCGCGACCAATCTGATCTCGCGCGGTATCGATGTGGAGAATGTTAATCTTGTGATCAATGCGGACGTGCCGAAGGATAATGCCACCTATCTGCATCGGATAGGGCGTGCCGGTCGGTTCGGTACGAAGGGTATCGCCGTGACGCTTGTGTCGGGCGTGAAGGATATGGAACGGTTCCGGCGCATTCTGCACGATATCGGTGGAAACGAGATGTTTGTACTTAAGCTACCCCAGGGCCAGCTGGACGATGTGTGGCAGTTCGAACGGTACGGCGATCGGTACGAGAAGCTGTTCGCTTCGCAAATGGTGCAGGAAATCCGGGACAAGGATGCGGATCAGTTGTTTTTGAAGGCGATGAAAATGATCGGTGATGAGTTGAAGAATGGCGGTGGTGAACCGTCGGCACGAAGCAATAACAACGAGGAAATGAAGCTGGACGATAGTTTGGAGAAGTCCACTTCGGACGAGGAGACGGTTGTGGAGCTAGTAGATGCACCGAATGGCGTGCTGGAAGGGGCACAACCGAAAGGAAAGACCACAAACGGGCATGCGGTGGAGCTGAATGGGAATGTGTCACCGGGCAAACCGGAACAAGCGGGTCAATCGACGACGTCAAGCACGGTTGCAATGGATGGATTGTCGATGTCGATGGAGAAGCTGAGTCTCGATCGTGGCCTACAGTCGAACGGTGAGCGTGGGACAAAAACGAAGCGTCTCGATTCACTGAACGGAAACCAAAAGAAGCACAACGCACTGCTGGGAGAAACCGATAATGATGAAAACAACGATGATGACGAGGACGACGAGGATGACGAGAATGATGACGATTCTCCAAAGCCGGGACCCTCGAAGAATGGCGTTAAAGCCGTTCCATCGTCAGCCGCCACGTTAAGGGGCAATCCATCGACCCCGGTACCTGATATAGATGGAGCGCAGCTGTTGCTGCTGAAGGGTAGCACCATCACGACCATCGTCACCCGGAACGGTGCGGACGAATCGGACCTCGAAAGTAGCTCCTCGCTAAGCACGAACGTCACGGAAAAGGTGGAAGTTGGGTCCGACTTTAACGCACAGATGTCACGGCTTAATCAAATACCCGATCCACGCTTCCGGCAGATCGGTTCCGTCGACTGTTCCGACATCGATCACAGCTCGGACAGTGAAGCGAACGGTGGCGAATGTCCACCGTTCGAGGCGAACAATGATGCACTGTTTGCGAAGATAATGGAGCAGAAAGAGCTCGGCGTGGAACATCCGGAACATCAGGTGCAGCTGCACTCGATCGATGGGTGCAGTCTGGAGGTGCACGACGACACGATCAGCGATCGGGGCCTAACGCGCAAATGTTCCGTGCCGGATGTGGTACCGTGCGGTATATCGCTCGATTCCTCCCGACTACATCATGGTGGCGGCAATCATCGTGGCGTGCTGGCGGAAGAGATCGGTGAGAACGGTGAGGAAGGGGAGGAGATCGAGCTCAATTCCAACACGTGTGGTTCGAATCGCGGATCACTGTTTGAGGATGAAGTTGAGGATGTGATACAGGCGAACCTACCGAACCGGATCCGTTTTCAGCAGCAAGATTCGCTCGAGGTTAATTCGAATACTGTCGGCTCGAACGTTGGCTCAACGCCGGAACCACCCGAGATGCTAGACCAGCAATCGCTGCCCATCATTAACCCTATCGAAGCCGATCCGATCGGTCCGATTGGGCCGGTATGTGCGGCGCACGATGTGGACGACATGATGGACGATGCGAGCTCCTACTCGTCGTACGACAGTGATGCGTCCAACTCGTCGTTCTTCGATGATGTGGATCGTGTGTCAGTTGCATCGGCCAAATCAACACCCAAAGAGAACGATGCGCTTGCGTCCACCGATCCACTGATGGGGGGTGCGGCTGCCGTTGGTGGACCGACCGGTAGTTTGGAGCAGATCGGTGCCGTTCCTTCCAATTCGGTGTCGGTAGCAGCCTCGCCCCATCTGTTTGCCGTTCCAAGCATCCCAACACCGCCACTACTCGTTAGAGGGATAATTCCACCGGTGGCCGGCAGCAGCACGGTCGTCGGAGGCGTTAATCCACCGCCCGCGCAACCCACTATCGATGAAGAGCGTTCTACCCGATCGCCCGCGTTTATGGCACGTATGGAAAATTTGCTACCACCGTTCCATCCAACAATGGCCGCCGGAGCGGCAGCGATGGGTGGTCCAACAAACACGGCGCCTCCGATGCGTACTGATGCTCACGCAACCACACTCTACCATCGGACGTACGCCCTGTGGAGCAATCAGTACTGGAACCAGCTGACGCAAATTAACGATTACGTGCGGTTCGCGACTTATGCACGGCGCAATGCTTACCGGAGTCCTTAAGCACTTCCTCCCGATCAACGCAGCAGCAACTGCCTATCAAAGGGAATAGGATCCCATCTTACGGGGTGATCTTCCGCCATCAAACCACAAGCAAACGGCGACAACAATATACACCACGTGACAGAGACGCAGGCAAGTAGTAATGGCAAATTAAATTTGTGATCTGAATGTTATAAAAACAAAACCTTAAAGCGTTATACACACACACACACATACCCTTACTAATACGAACATCATATAACAACACTAAACAACCCCCCACACACAGCAGCATACAGTCTGCCGCCAACTCCGTCGTTTAGGAGATAGGATCCGGGAAGCGAGTGCCGCGCTTGTGCTTGTTTGTTTGTTTTTTTTTTTTAACACAATAACTATTCCAAACTGTGCAGTGTTTGCGCGAGGAAACGGTGGTTCTTAATAAGCTAAGCGGGAATGGTAAACCAGAGAAAGTAAGGGTCTGCAAGGGAAGGGTAGAGAGCTTCTAAAGCTGGACCTAGTGTTTTACGGGCTCTGCTCTGCGCTACCCTTACATTATGGGGATTCGCTTTTTTTAATGGCGGGGAAACCAACATACTTTTCTGTGCATCATTATTGGTTGTTTGATTGTGTTTTTTTGCCTTTTCTTTTTAAACGAATTCACTGTGTAAAGCTCTACATTAATCACTCTACCGTGTATCGTATTGAATACAAACTAAGTGCTGAAAAATAAAAACCATTGTATAACCTAGTTCCAACGCAAATAAGGTATGGTGTTTTTTTTTCTAAATGAGTTCATAATTTATGTGTATAGAAATTATTGAGAAATGTTGAATGTTGCTTAGACATCAGGAGAGCTCCTACTTGACCTTCAGCATAAGAAAGCTGTTTATCACTCTGCATGCTTGTAATATTTGAACCCTCAAATCACTTCCCAAAATCAATTATTCATCGAATTCAATATATGTCCCGCCTTAGTGAGATTAAATAGATGTTACAGTGTCAGCTGGTATTATTTTTATCCTTTGAGCCATTAATAGCACCTCATAAACTCGCGTTTTTACCTGTATTTTCCGAGAATTACTATCCAGCTTTGGGCCAAACCAATTCAAGGAAGCCAGAACTGATTGATCGTGAGGCAAAATTTAACAGGCAACGACTGAATATAATGCGAGTAACTAAAGTCATAAGAAAAAAATTAAAGCAGTTCCTAATCAGTCTAGAATGGGCGATACAACAGCATGCAAAAGTCTGTTTAACTAATCATACGAAAATGTAGTATTATCTTAGTTAAGCTTCCTTTAGCTACCATTTTCTCCAGAGACTTCTTCTCCTTTGAAATTAACTCTTATACTCTTCTCCAGATCATTTCCATGATTGTTGAGGACTTAAATGATGAGTATGGTTCCTGAAAAAAAAATGTCCCAAAGAAGTTAAATCGATATTTCTAACCATTTTCAATAAAACTAGGCAAGCAAAACGATTTAAGTTCAAGACGTAATATATATTTTTGTAATCCTATTCTAGAGTTCAGCCATTAAGGGCTGAATCCCTTAATGAAATCCGAAAAAATGTTTGTTTTTCTTCATTTTGTCTTTTACAATGTTGCTTACATATATATTTTTTTCTTTCCCTCTACGTGCGTAATGTAATACGCACTGCATAATATGTCTTAATCGGTAAACCTGGAATACACACGAGAGTAAACGCATATTGCTGTTCTGTTCTACACGAGGAATCCAAAAGAGTTTTAAAAAACTTTCAACGGTCGTTCACTACAATTTGAATCTCACACAGAAATTGGGGCCTGCCTGTAGGCTAAACGGTTATAGATACCATCGAACGAATGTTTATGCATGCTGTTGACTAGAGTTTCATGCGTTCGTGGATAAATATGTGATACCAAAAATGGGGTTTTTTGTTGTTGTATTCATCTGCTCTCTACAAATTGACGTATTCCTGTTACACTATCTAGCAGCTGAATAAACGGGCCTACATATTTGGCTTACAAAATGGTAAAGGTAAACTGTCGAATGTAATGGCTTAAGGTAATCAATTTTGGCATAATTTTGATTCGTTAATTTTTGTTTTTAGCTAATTATACGTCTTTAGACCATTAGAAGTGTACGGAACAGAGTTTACGGACCTTTTGTTTGCCCGTATAAATTACATTCTTATCGTGAACCATTGAACGTATGTGACAAAACTTGATGCTTCAAAACAAAGCGACCAAAAATGCGTACCGAGAGAAAGTTATTTTTTACCGTAGCCAATTAATCGGTCAATTTTACTAACTTTAGAAATTTTATAATTTGTAATCAGCTGTGTTTTGTTTTCTTTTTTTCCGTATTATTGTCCTCAAGGGTATAGCAATGGATCTGTTCAATAGGTAACTTCCTTAACACAGTTTTTTCTCCTTCAACTGAAGAAAACTTTACAACAGTTTACGGCTCTCCTCATCTTCAACGTTGGTCAGCTCTTTACGCAACGTTTTGCAGTCTTCGATGATAAAACTAGAAAAGAGAACTTGCCATTAGTAAAATGTAACAACGTGTGGCGATCACACATTATAGTTAAGCACAAGAGTTACCTATAGAATAGTATTGTTAGTGGTGCCGTTACCAAATGCCATATTGAATGGGCATCGAACGTCCACAGGATCGGTGGGAAGTCGTTAATTTCTAGCAGTAAGGACGAGGTGGCCAGCACGATAAAGATAAAGCATTTCCAAACGTAGCGTCGCTTCCTGCGCTGCAGGAAACACCACAAAATCCATCCTAGTGCGCCGCTCATTCCTGTAGGTGAAAAGCACGCCTCGTAAAACAGACGCACACGACGTAACCATAGAAACGAAAACACCTACCTGTCACGATATTCGCTTTCATGTTGTACGAATAATCGAACCGCCCGATGCTTAGGTAGGAAAAGTGGTTAATAAAAAATAGTACGCACAGGAAGCTGAATGTGCCGCGCACAAGGAGTGACATCCGGTGTATCATGCGCATCACCATGCAATGAAACGAAGCCAGCACCATCGAATAGGCAAACGTATAGTCAAGCAGCTCGGTGACGGGAAAATCGCGCGTGTGAAAAATTGCCGACCAAATCCACGCATTCAGGCATATGTAGGAAAACGCTCGCCACGTGCCGTACATGGGACTGTCGGTGCGTACTTCGCGCTTGAACCGTTGCAGCATTTTGTAGTGCGTAAAAAAGTTGGCGATCGAAAACAGCACCGATGCCGGTTCCTGCATACCGAGGAATCGAACAAATGGCCACTAGAGGATAGTAGAAAATGTGAAGAATTGTAATTAATATTACGTTGGAATTATATGGATAAGCAATACACTTACTTTGCCGTAAAACTGTGGCGTTGTCCAGTTGCGGTTGTGAAATGCGGACGTTGTCCTCCACATGCAGTCGTAACCGCACTCATCGTAGCATGTCCACATCAAAAGTTTATTGATTGGATCGTGCTTCCACTGCAGGTCCTTCTTGTAAGAAACACCAGCTACAACAAAAAAAAACAAATGGAACGCATAAACACGTATGCACTTACATGCCGTTTCCCATCCCGAAACTCAAACTTACACTGTGTACAATTGTCAAGCGTACAGAACTTTAGGCAGTTTTGATAAAACTGACTTCGATCACCACCGGAAGCAAATATTAGCCGAAAGAAGTAAATTAACAGTATAATTAAAACAAGCGCAACCACCCGGTATCGTATCATGGTGCTGTGCTATGCCTTAATATGATTGCTGGGAAATTGAATCTCGGCCCTCGCCACTCTGGTTGCTGCGCACACTTTAGCGAAAGCAACACCCGCGGAAAACTGAAAACACGCGGCCAACCCCACGGAACCACAAACGGAACAAATCACAGTTTCATTCTAGCGGAAAAGATTACGCAGCCAAGCACCAGCAGCACACGCAACGAAGGCGAATTTTGTGTTCGCGTTTAGTTTCGTTGCATACACCAAAACCGCGGATCGAAAGTCATCGGGAATGCGCGAGGCTGAGGAAAATCGGAATCAAAACAAACGCGGGCACAGTGTGATAGGCAACCGGACAGGCACTGCTAAAAGCGTCCACTTTTTAGGCTATGTTTAGCTGATGAAACATTTTTTAAATGCTTAAAACAATGTTATTATACATAATATATTATTTTGCGATACTTTTACCAGTGATTATTATTAAAATTACATTAAAAAAAAACAAATGTTTTTCCCAAAACAATACAGCTGTCAAACGATCCTTCATCGTCCAGCTGTCAAACGGAACGTCATATGGTCGAACCTGCCCGTTCGCAATTCACTTGCTCTTTTCTCAAAGTGTTTTTCTGCTAAGCTGAAACCTTTAACAAAGAGATAAACATCGCTAAATTGTGGATAAAGTGTACCGATTTTAAGCCATCTAATTGAATTGCCTGTCCGTATCGCTCGTTCTGTGGTGTTGTGTGCACGATATTGCATCAATTGTACGGGCAACAGTAATTGTTCTGTGTTATGCGTATTTTGCAGTACGGGGCCAAGTACGCAGTGAAACGCTAGTCACAACAGTGATCTCTCCCTTCTCGTGTGTGTGCGTGCGTGTATGTGTCTTTGTGTGTGTGTGCGCTTTGAAGAAGCAACATAAAAATCAACGAAGAAGGTGGCCCAATCGTGTGTGATAACAGATTTCGTGAACTCCACGTAATTCCGTTCTTTTAAGTACGCGTACGCGTAAGCTAACGTGCATCGCCTTAAACGGTACATCCTTCCTCATCAGTCGTCGGGGCAAAGTTTGTTCTACGCAAAAAAATGTCGTACGCTTACTTGTTCAAATACATCATCATAGGAGACACAGGTAAATGGAAAACGGCACAATCTATACCATCATCAGGTTGGAGTAATTTCATCAAGGGTTTTCTGCGTCACACAAAACATACGGTAGAGTTAGGTTAGGTGGTTCATTTTCCGCACCCTCGGAAGGTCCTGTAGGGTTCCTTTTTGGGTGTGATTTAATTTGCACTTTGCGTAGGCGCTGCTGTGTGTGCGGGTGTAACACCAACACCACCGTATATACCACCCAGCTGGGTGATGAAGTAAGAGCACACGGGAGGAGGCAGGAAGAAAGCACAACGAAAAGCGGATAATGAAAAGGATGATTAAGCACGGTTTTCCTTAAGGGTAAGAACAGGGGAAAACCCGCATCTTCTGCCACACAGCATGGAAGTGTGATGTGTGCGCTGTGCTGTTCAAATGCCCAACCACAGTCGGTGACGCCAACGCAAACGCGCCGTCTGACAACAGCGGCAGCAAAGAACAAAATCGATAATTTTTCGTCATCAACCCCCTCCTTATCGCACCGCGCACAAGAGAACAGCGGAAGGATATGGAAAGAAACTACGCTCGACTGGTGTTTGTCGAACGAGCGTTCGTCGTCGACGACGCCATCCTCCCGAACACCCAAACATCGAACCATATGGGAGAGCTTTTCTCGACAAAACAGATCGAGTTACCTTTGCTTCCGCTACCATTCAGTTGCATCGAGAATGCGTGCAATGGCTGGCTCGATGGAGAGATGAAATGGGGTGGCAGAGAATTATCACAGCCTCAAGAAGAAAAATATTTATAATTTGAGAAGCGTCAACTATATGCTGTCCTACCACCCCACTACCACTAATACTACTCGCGTAAAACCGGGTCATGCGGACACTAATAGCAGGCGGTGGAGAATGCATGTGTTTACTCGCGTGTTCTTTGTTCACTGTTGGACAACTCCATCCACCACCGTGTAGGTCACACTAGTGTGGTTTCCCAAGCAAAGAAATAGCAAATAATAACTGACGAACAATTTGTTCGTCAATTGCTGTCCCTGAGACCGCAGAAATCAAACTTTCTAAACTATCGCTCATGCAATATGAAATCAACCCGTTCCGTAGCCAAACAGAGCAACCCATGGTAGGATTGATGCGCAATACACATTTGTGTGCATTCAGGTACGCGGGTATGATTCAAGTAGACAACGGTGCTACTGTTGCTGCTGTATGGTCACGATGGCCTTTAATCCGGACGAGGAAATCATATTAGCCTCAGCAGCTACACTGGTGGATTGAAGAAGAAAGTAAAAATCGACAATACGGTACACCAGGTTCAATAGGAAGCAATGCGAGCAAAAGCAGGGGTTTCCTAATTGATTCATAATCGTAACACAAACTGGGAGAAGAGTTTTGTGATTTCTTATGGAGCGATAAATATAAATATAAATATAAAATATATACCGTATTAAACCCCTTTTTGTACTAATTTTTCGTATATAAATGTTTAAATGATGTTGGATACATAAATAATTTTGTCTCTATCCATCCTATGTAAAGTTTTCACTATATTTTAAATATTTATAAACAGAATATTGAGCAAGAAAAACAATAAGATTGTAAGCCTAATCGGATCACAGTGAAAATGTTAGATGAATATAAAAACACTCGTTTTTGATGAGATGAGGTGTGATCGTTGAGTGATCATTAGAAATAACGAAAAAACTAATATGCAATGCACGTACAACTAAAGTCATATTAATAGTTTTGCCTGGGTAGCGGCGCCGCTCCTTATACCGAGCATCAAATCTCGCTGGACCGTCTCCTTTTATACAAAACTGACTATCCAGCTACGGATAATAAACAGGTCACAGAAAACCAGATATGGCAAACTTTGCGTGGTTGTAGTTCCAAAAAGAAGAAGAATAATTTGGCCTTCTTTTTATGTAGTAGCAAATACACGAACTTTCTAAATCAAAAACACAACTTTTTTTAAAGAATATTTATTTATTTTCTACACAGTATTATCATTAAGAGCAACTGATACGAGACATCTAGCCAATTTTTACTCGGTTACTGACTTATAACAGCTAAAATTTTGATCTGTCTATTTTATTCTGGTTATTCTCATGTTTCTGTCGGCTTTCCAGTTGTTTAAAAACATTCAAGACTTTTTTTCCAACAGCTTCCAATTAACTTCTTCAGATAACCAGAAAACAAAGCTGTTCCATTGCATATCTTTGTTGACTAAGAAGGTTTATAACGCCTGGCACTCAAAGCGTAAACCCATATTTGACAAAAAGGTATATTTACGTTTCGTGTTCAATTACGAAACCGTTTCTTCAACCACATTCCTAGCAATATGACCAGGCCGTTCCACATGAATAAAAAGAAACCCTATTCCTGAAGTTTTTCTACTAACAAGCTACTTGGCTAAATAATATGATGTTAATAATGACTTGGATATTCCTGACGAACTTAATACTAATTTAGAAGACCTCATTTACAAATCCTGTGCATATGGCTAAGGAATAAAATGTATTTTAGCTAATTCTCTACTGTGATTGATTGTATTCTTCGCGCTAAAAATCATGTCTTCTTTATCTGCGTTCATCGTAAGAATCTCGTTTGTCATCCAATTTTTCTCATCGTATATTTTTAACAATTATTAACACAATAAACAAACATGATCTTCTGTATAATGTTTAAATTATTTAAGTATGTCAGAAATGCTCCTGGATTGTGGATCAATCTTAATCTGATTCGAAATACCCTGCAAACGAAAGACCTGCAGAAAGCGAATTGCGCGATGAGAGCTACCAGCCAGCGAGCCCGCATGGTGTTATTACGATAGGGAGGGATGAAACACCACTCGTGCTCAATAGTTTAATATGTTGCCTTTGTTTGTTTATATTTGCCGGAAGCGGTACGTGAATCATTGCGAAGGAAAGGTGTGTGAGTGTGCTGCTGCAGAAATGCAATTGCATTGCACACTGCGCTTTACTTGTGGAGTACGTCCTATTGGCAGTCTGCCTCTACAGTAAAAATGATAAAAATTGAAAGAAAGAAACAAGAGAAACTATGAATCATCGAGTGAATCATGTAATGGCGGGGTGGGAAAGTACAATCAAGGAGAAAATTTGTTGTATTAATATTAATCTTGTTCGCTGTTCGTGTGCTCATCGAACCATACTTTCAAAGTGATTAATGTACATATGATAACTAATAAATCACATTTTCTTTTACCGTTTGACCATTCCAGGCGTCGGCAAATCCTGCCTGCTGCTGCAGTTTACCGACAAACGTTTCCAGCCGGTGCACGATTTGACGATCGGCGTCGAGTTCGGGGCCCGCATGATCACCATCGATGGCAAGCAGATTAAGCTACAGATCTGGGATACGGCCGGACAGGAAGCGTTCCGGTCGATCACGCGCTCGTACTACCGCGGTGCAGCCGGTGCACTGCTCGTGTACGACATTACGCGCCGCGAAACGTTCAACCACCTGACGACCTGGCTGGAGGACGCACGGCAACACTCGAACTCCAACATGGTTATCATGCTGATCGGCAACAAGAGGTAATTCCGTTTTAAAGCCCAACGGTTTGGATGAACAGGACACGGCAGCTGACGGTGGGTTCTGCTTTTTACAGTGATCTTGACTCACGCCGCGAGGTAAAGAAGGAGGAAGGTGAAGCGTTCGCACGCGAACACGGTCTGGTGTTTATGGAAACGTCCGCACGTACTGCGGCGAACGTGGAGGAAGCGTTCATCAACACGGCAAAGGAAATCTACGAGAAGATCCAGGAGGGTGTCTTCGATATCAACAATGAGGTGTGTACGGCCCTAGAGTTTACCCAAAGAGGGCTTTTATTGATGTGTTGTGGGTTTGATTTCAGGCTAACGGCATCAAGATTGGCCAGCAGCATTCCCCGACGAGCCCGTCGCTCGGCAGCGGCAACAGCCCGGGTGGGCCGGCTAGCAGTGGTTGCTGCTAAGCGTCGTGCCGCCAGCCACCGACAATTATAATGTGTAATGCCGTACCCGACGAAGGTCCACCGTTGGGCCGAAGCTGGGATGAAATAAAGTAAATTTGGGTTTAACAACTGGATTGGAACAACGGTGGGGGACGGAGAGAGAGAGAGAGAGAGAATGATAGGGTTGGAGGGTTTGCGTATTTTAGCGTTCTTATGGTCGTGTCCCTTACTGAACCATATTCTGGTGTTGCTAGCTTGCGGGCAAACGAATGAAGGGCACTACGATCCACGAACGCTCGGACACGCAAAATGAAGGCGATCAAACAGAAAGAAAAAAATTAGTAACGGTTAGAGCTGCATTTTCTTTCCCTCCACAGTAACACGCTAAACAAAACGGAATAGAAAACATGGGAAAAGAATAGCAACAAAGTGAATAACATGCGTCTTGTCTTGTACGATCGTCGAACACCTAGGAGGAGAAAAGGATAGGTCGAAAAACAACAACGTCAAAAAAGCTAACTGAGTAGAAAGTGTGCAGCATAGCAGCAGCAAAACAGGTAACACTAAAACCTAAACTTAAACCAAAACCAATTCCAATCTTGTGATGGGGAATATGTGTGTGTGTGTGTGTGTAAGTGTACGTGTGTGAAAAGTAACGCAGAAAGAGAGGGAGAGAGTGCGAAAATGAACAATAAAAACGAGATAAAAGACACAAACCAAAAGACATAAAACATCGAGCACAGATATCGAGCGTGTCTCCTCCTGAGAGCTGAGGACGAAGAAAAACGAACAACCACACACACAGCAGAGCAAAACCGACCGGGGAAAACAAGAGGTTGGATCGCCTGAGGTTACCCTATACTAAAGAAGCATGTGGCAGACTGGAACGAAGAACGCGGTGTACTACTACTTTGGGGTGGATGGCGGCTGTAAACTAATAACGTAAAAATTTTTACTCTTATCAAGTCAAACACAGTCTCTTATACAAAAAAAAAACACTAACATACACATTTCTCGAGCAGTGGCGTGGGGGCTTTCGATTGGGGATGAAGATCCGACAACAAGGTCGGATCCTCGCGGAAGGCGCCTTCTTCTACGCCTGGAGATAGGGATAACACACACACACACACACGCTTCTTGCTCTTTTTCTTTTTGGCACTACAAACCATGGCTTGATTTTACCCCATAGAGCTGGATTAAGTCAGCCTTGTCTACGAGCAAACGGGGAATCTCTAGCATGGATGGGATTCGATACCGGTGCCTTTAACGTTTCGGCCACCGAACCAACCTTCGGAGAACACGCATCCACTGCATAATATTGTACTGCTTCTGCTGGAACAAAAGCCTACTGCGCTTATTGCTCATGTTTGATGATTTCCACGTCGATTTCTTGCTCTTTTAGTCAAATGTTGCGCACCCCAATTAGGAAAGCTTCGTTGCCCATTCAGTTTCTTACATGTAATGTTTAGTGCATTAGTCCGATTTTTATTTTTGCAAAACTAGCCAATTAGTCTATTGCGTTTGCTGTGTGGTCATTCGATTAGTTCCGCTTTATCGAAGATCTTCCCGTACAATCTCATAGTGTTACCGTAGCGAAAGATAGAATGAATACAAAGCATCCTTCTTGCGAAACATTTAATTGGATTGCTTACCATGAACTGAACATGTTGCTCTAGCTGCGTTTTCAAATGTCCTACCTCTATGTGCAATCCACCGCCCGTTTATTGTAATGTTGTAAGTTAGTCAATTTAATTTATAAACTTAAACAGCTTTTCTCTCTCTCTCTCTCTCTCCCGATTTCATTCTTTGGCTAACATGCGTTCCCAAGCCGTCGATAAAGTATCTTCTTAATCCCTTAAAAACCCCCTTCTTCGATTGCGTATTAATGATAACACACACACACATACAACTCTGAGCTGATACAAGCGATACCAGAAGCTAGATTTAAACTTTCAGCATAATAAGTAACGATTGGTAAAAACAAACACTATTCGACTTGCAAATTGGCACACACACACACACAGAAACACAAACACACTCACACACACGCATATGGATAATTGTAATCGAAATGAGTGATGATGATGCAGGGGCATAATACGGTCACGAACCTTACAGATGTTGCATCCCGTTCCGCCGGAAATTGGGCGGAAAGGGGACCAACGGGCGTGGGGATGGATATAGATAAAAGTACAGAAATAAATAAATAATAATTAAAACAAGCAACAAACAAACAAACAAACAACAGGCAACGGAACTGAAAACATCTGTATTTGCAGGTTGTATCTGAGTTTTTGTGTGTGTGTGAGCGGTGGTGGTTTGTTGTGTTGGTTTGGGATGTGTGATCTATTAACAATACAAATTCACCAACATGTATACACTACTGGTATACTTTTACGATGGTAATGAGAATATCACGATTTACCCCCTCTCAACTGTAGCAGCATCCGCAAGCTTTTGTAGGGCATTTCTCTTTAACAAGATCAGGGGTATATTGTAGAGTGACCCGCTCCAACATCATCCGAAAGGAAGGTCTGTTAAAACGATGACAAAAACAGTAACAACAGATGAGAGACGTTTCGGACAGACATTTTTTACTCATTCGCTGATCCGGTACTAAAATTCCTTAGCGATTTTGGTCTGATGCAGAAGCACTCGTTCCTGGTCCTTTTGGTGGATGCGTTTACCCTATCACTCCATCACAGTTATGGTCTATCAAGTCTCTTCTGTCGGTTTGAACGGCCGGGAAAGACTTTATAGATTCTTCCGTACGAGTTTCATTTACGGTGCGTTATTGAGGTAATTTTAACGGCTATTTCTTTTCCATTCTATAGGCACGAATTTCCAAAAATTCTTCTAAGAACATTTTTATCGAATGCGCCTAGGAAGCTAATGGATTGGAGCTGTGATTTCCTTCATCACATCTCGGATAGTGCCAGGTTGAAGAGAAGACAGACAAGCCCATTCTCGAGCAGAGCACCTTGGTGGCAGCAACGGGCCCTGAGAGTCGCCTATTTCAAGCTGTGCTCCATGATGTGCTTTTATTCCTGGGACGCTGTCAATGTGTAGAATGTGCTGCAATATTAAGATAAGGTTTCTTCATAGACATGGCAGAAATAATATTTTGATCGACCCTTTGAAGAGACTGAATCTAATATTCTAGAATACAAGCCAAGGGTTAACTAAGACATGAACGCAACTACACGACAAACAGCAGCAATAATCAAGGTAAGATTCTACCATCTTTCAAATAATTCAAAATGCCGTGAAGATCATATTATCTGGAGGCTGGATTAACTACTAGAGGAGTTTATATTCATTAAAAGCCATTGGTGGTCAAATGAAGTTGCTGGCCGAATGTTGCTGGCGAAATTTATGGAACTTGACAGCTTGAAAAGTTTCCAGCCACTTTGTTGCTGTCAAATTCCATACATTTCGCCAGCAACTTCATTTGACCACCCGCTTAGTATACCAAACGGCTAGAGATGGGGATGCCTAACTTATGTTCCAGAAGGAAGAGACTCGCCAATAGAGGAAGTGTTGTTGGCAGTGGCGAAATAACAGTATACCAGATATTGGATAATACAGTCGTTGAAGTGTTACTTCTACGAAAACCGTCTTAAAATGGTCTTAAGTGGATTAGATGCTAATGCCGTAGCTTTATCACATACAACTCCTCTTAAAGTGGGTTAGAAAATATAATGCTTACATATCATTCGATATGAGATATGTCTGATTTGACATCGTTTAAAAATATAATCAAAATTTGAAACATTCTTCGAAGATTAGCTTTAAGGCAGTCATAATTGTCCAATAGGAATTTCACAATCCGCTTAATGTTATCGATTTGAACGAAGCGACCAAGAAGAAGATCTCTGGTGATTTTCCCTCCAGATAAGCAATTAATTTAGTTGGTATTTTAAACGCAATTACATCTGTAAATGCTATGCTACGCGTACGCCTCCAACGCTCAGAGATCCTTCGTGAACGCTGCGTACTAAGAGGTTATTCGACTTATAGGAACGTCCTTCCCGTTACGGTTTCGCTGATCCTTTCTTTTAATTGTGTCGTGAGCGACCGCTACGAGCCTAACTTGTACACTAAGCGGCCATAAGTACGACGATGACTTTCTTCGATCTCACAACAGTCTCCGACCGACAAAACAAATCGGATGTTCTTCAAACAAATTCATATTACATATTTATCAACTCGTCAAAGTCGACTAACACTTTTATGTAGTACCCTTATTGATTAGAACATTTTTTCGGACCAAAAAAAAAACAGCGAAACTAACCCCCAAGAAAGGAATCTTATGATCGATTGGAGAATTTTTATTCTACCTAGATATAAAAACACATCTTAAAAGTAAGTACGGAAATAAAATAAAATGTGCCATTCTAATCCTACCACATACACACCCTCAAATGATTTATCTAGTTGCAATTTGTTTTATGTTTTCTAAATAAATTCTAAACTATTATAAAACGAACAAAACGTGTAAACATACATATAGAGAGAGAGAGGTATCTGAACGAAGCACGCAAAAAAAACGATAAAAAATTGTTCTAAACGTACAAATACAATCACAAAGAGCCCTGTTTGTTTTTGTTTAAGTGTGTCTACTTATAGTAACGTACTACTGGGACAGCCTAAAATGTGTATAGTAGCAACCATCACGCTCAGCTGCCGGATTTTCGTGCGCTACTACATCTAACAAGTTGATTTCGAAAATATCCTCTTCCTCTTTACCTAATGAATGATGATGGTCCCAGGAACGAGGGGAAAGGAGAGTGGGAGGAGTGACGGTTGAGAGGATGCTTTTTGTTTTTTTTTCGCTAACCTTAAGGTGCCACTAAATAACACGAGAGGGACAACATTGGTCACGGAAGCTCCTCACTCGTTCGCCTAATGTTTGCCTAAGTGCCTTGTGTTGCAATAAACACGTGCGCGAAAGCTTCTTGTCTGCTACTCTATTTGTTACCTAAGTTTAGAACTGCTAATAGATTTTATCATGTTTTTCAAATTTAATTCTCTCAAATATTAGAACACGAGGGGTGTCTTAAGTTTCACGCATTTAACTACTCTTTCTATAGGCATAATTTACCGATTATTTTGCTTTTAATAAGGCATTCGATTGATGTTCGTTGTTCTGCGGAGCGTTTGTTCTGGTGTTTAGCATTCTTTTGGGTTTTAACAAGTTTCCCTCCTTTAACAACGCACAAACGTATAACCAAACAACGATTATCTAGCTCGACGGGAATACTACTAACTACCGCTGATTGTAAAGTACATGTTTTGAGGTAGTCCTTTCATTTGTTTCGTGTTTTGCTATTCCAAAAATGATGAAATGGAAATTCCTAAACATGCGACAAGTGTGAACACCGTGATATGAAACGAAAAATGTCTTACTATCTCGCCTGTCGTACGCTTGTTTGCTTCGCTCTGAGAACGAACTCACACTCACACCAAACACTCGTTTCACTAATAAGTACAAAAGGCACCACAGTTGATGGCACAGCAGCCCCGACACGTTCGCTTAGGCCGTGACCGTTGAGCTGAGCGCATCACTTTCTTTCTCACCATCGTCCGCTTCGTCCTCGCTGTCCGGTGTTGGTTTCAGCGAACCGATCGCCCAAGCACACACCCCCGAGAGGAAGATAAAGAACCCGGCCGCGTAGAATGAATCGTCCCACCGATTGGTCACATCGTACAGGAAGCCAGCAATCGGTGGTCCGACCAAGCTGCCAATACCCTGCACCAGTAGCACCAAACCGTATGCAACGGTAAAATCATCCAAGCTAACTAACCGCACCATGATGATGGGCGTGAAGGAGAATGTGCTGGCGAAGGTGAAGCCAAAGATGATGCACAACACCACCATCGCTGGGTAGCTGGAGATGGCCCACGGCATGACAAAGATCGATGCACCACACACTGGAATAGGACAACAAACAAACAAAATATTGTAAATGGAAAGATTCTTGCGTAGAACTGTGTCCTGCCGGGTAACTTACACGCTAGACAGACGGCATACGTCTTCGACACATTCACCCAAGGTCGATCGCCGAGCCAGCCAAGTCCGACCATGCCGATCGTGTTGGTAATACCGATCACAGAGATAAGGTTCGCTCCATCCTGCTCACTGAAGTTGTAGTTCAGCACGTACTCGGGGATATAGAAATAGGGAATGATGTACCTAAAAGCAAAGGAAAAGATGATACAATAGAACATGGAAATCGATTAGATTCTTAAACATGAACTTACCACACGAACAGCAGTAACGTTGAGATGGAAAGCATACCGAACCGGAACTCGAAGAAGAGCGAAAAATCGAAAATCGATTTAAGCGTATCGATGAAGCTACCGTACCATGGCTAAGGAAAGAGAAGAAGAGAGAAGTATAATTAATAAATGATTATATATTGAATGTAATAAGATAAAAGATAGAAAACAGAAAGCAAACATACAAAAACGAAAGCAAGTAAGATAAATGATAAGTGAACAAAATAAGAAAAAACAAACAAACACACTTAAAAAATTAGTAAAAAAAATAAGTCGCAATTGTAAAATAGTTAATAAAATGATAAACTAAAAAAAACATATAACTTTAAATAAGAGAAAAGATTGTCTACCAAAAAGAAAAAAACATACAACAATGAAATAATACAAAATATTACGACAAAATAGGACAAAACAACAAATACTAATTAAAAAATATAAAAAAATTAAATAAGAAAAGATAATGAAAACTAAAGTAAATAAAGTAACACAAAAAAGACAAAATTTAACATAACTCAAAATATGTAACAAATAGTAAAAGCATTGAAATATCATTTCACACCCATAAAGAAGAAAAAAGGTAATAATTTATCAATCAAAACGTGTGAACGTATGAAAAAAGTGAAAAAAAAGATGAATCATCACAAATTAGCAATCCGTCTCCAAACAGATGGAGACGCATGGTTGCTATGCACACAAACACGTGTCTGGGGTGCTTCACCGTCACGCAACTTGACAGTTTCATGCACGAGCTGCAATTTAAAATCACCCTCAAACTGGTTTTCCTTGAGCGTATGTTTGTGAGTGCTGATGACTTTTTAATTATCGTTTCATTAGAACTCTTTTTTACAGTCGAGCAACGTATAGCTAGCTATTAATCCAATTAAATCAACGAAAGCAACGTGATAAACACATCAAAACCTACCTCATCTTGTTCCTTGGCGATCGTTGTCATCGAATTGCGATAGATGTTCGGACACGACGAAGCCTTCAACCGGTACCGATGGGTATTGAGCAGTGCACCACGATAATGGATCGAGTTCCGGTGCAGCCGCATATCTTTGTAAAAGTTCGAGTAACGCATCGAATGTTGACGACCGAGCGAATGTTGCTTCTTGAGCCCTCCACCACGGGGCGCAACCGAGCGTTGATGCAGCAGCTTCGTCTGCTTCGGTACAACCAGCGTCACGTTAGTGTCCACGTTCGGATTGAAGATTTCGTTCTCGTACACCACATCGAGCGAATTGCCCCGGAAGCTGCGACATTTCTCCGCCCGACTACCATCTCCACTGCCGGGTGCACCATCACCGTGCTGGACGGGAACGACAAGCGAACCGGCCAGTGCAAGCTCATCCAAGGACCAGGTACTTCCGCCCGCCTTTACGTGTAGTTCTTGCTGCCGTTTCACGCTCAGATAACCATCCTCCAGCGAGGCGACGCTAAGCGTTTTCAGCGAAGCCCGTATTCCAAGGCTAATCCCATCCGGATGCTCCTCGTGATGATCGTCATCATCATCCTCGTCGGACAGTTTCTCGTACGAGTTCAGGGTCTCCGTGCTGGCTAAACGTGCCTTCGCCTGTACCAAACGACCACTACGCTTGAACGCTTCCTTCGTGAGAACGTTGTGGCGAAGCGAACGATTGCTGGAGTGCAGATTTCCAGCGCCACGTGCACCACCACCACCGCCATGCTGTTCCTGCTCGCTATAGAACGTTGGCAGAGCGACCTCACTCTGGTACCGCTTGTTAATGGTGGAATCTTCCGGTGGGATAACCTGGTTCGCTTCCGTGTTCACATTCGTCACGAGCGTGTCCAGCACATGCTCCTTCGGGATGCCCGTCTCGATGAGCTTCTTGATCTCGTCCAGGTAAACGCTTGAGTTGGAGAACGTCTGAATACTCTGGGCACGACTCTCGAGCTTGCTTTCCTCGATCATCCACTCGGGATCACGCATCAGTGCACCCATGGCGACCATGTTGAACAGTGTGCCGGCAAGGATAAGCGTTGCACCACGCCATCCGAAGTTGTTGATCAGCCACTGGCAGAGTGGAGCGTACACAAACGTACCGATACCGGTACCGGATGCACCAATACCCGTAGCGAATGTACGCTTCTTGTCGAACCAGAACGCCACACATACGACCACGGTTACGTAGCCGAAACCGAGCCCAACGCCCGACAGTATACCGAAGGTGAAGTAAAGCTGCTCTACCGACTGACAGAAGGACGCCAGCACAAATCCCATTCCGCCGATGAATCCACCAAGCATGGTCATTTTCCGGCAACCGTAACGATCCACCAGATTGGACATGATCGGTCCGGAGAGAAGCGGTACGGCGATAAAGAGCGATCCGATCCAGGCCGTTTTTGATTTCGATTCACCAAAGTAATCGAGCAGCTCGGTGTAGATCAGCCCGAACGAGAACGACACACCGTCCATAATCAGTGAGATCATGAACGACGAGAACACGATCACCCATCCATATCCACCGTCCGGGATCTTGGGCGGTTTCTTCTTCTCCGGCTCGTGGAACGACGACAGTATCGAGTCCGCTTCCGACAGTTCCGATATTAGCCGCGTACGACGACCACCACCATCTCTACCACCATCATCACTGCCCGCAGCAGCAGCACCACCACCAACTCCGGGCACCTTTAGCTGAGCCATGCTCAAGTTCTTGCCATAGTTGCCACGTCCCGAACCGGGCGATCCGGGCGGACCAAGATCCGTATCCAGCACCGTACTAAACGTCACCTCGTTCGTGTTGAGCAGGTTGGTCTTGATCGCCTCGAGCTCATCGCGCCCAATCCGCATCGGTGTGCGGCCGGGCGAGTGACGGCTATTGTTATTCCGACGATCTTCCGCCAGCTCTTCTGCCAGCGGTTTCATCACACGCTCCGGTGTGACCGATTTCTCCGACGGATCGGTAACGCGAATTTCGAGCACCATGGTTTGTTTTTTTACGGGACAACTCGTTGTTACTAATCGATGCGTTCCGACGGTGTGCGAAAATGTAGTGGCAGTGTTGTGATTTTTAATTACTACACGGCGTCTACTAACACGATCACGCACCTAAACACCGTTCAGAGGCAGCTGTCTGCCCGACGCAAGGCAGGTCAAGGTGTCGGTGGCGTACGACGTTAAAATAAACTGACGCCGCGAACGGACGCTGGTGGCGTCGCCGACGATAGAACGGATGTTACTACGGATGTTCTTTTTTGAGCAGTGCACCACGATAATGGATCGAGTTCCGGTGCAGCCGCATATCTTTGTAAAAGTTCGAGTAACGCATCGAATGTTGACGACCGAGCGAATGTTGCTTCTTGAGCCCTCCACCACGGGGCGCAACCGAGCGTTGATGCAGCAGCTTCGTCTGCTTCGGTACAACCAGCGTCACGTTAGTGTCCACGTTCGGATTGAAGATTTCGTTCTCGTACACCACATCGAGCGAATTGCCCCGGAAGCTGCGACATTTCTCCGCCCGACTACCATCTCCACTGCCGGGTGCACCATCACCGTGCTGGACGGGAACGACAAGCGAACCGGCCAGTGCAAGCTCATCCAAGGACCAGGTACTTCCGCCCGCCTTTACGTGTAGTTCTTGCTGCCGTTTCACGCTCAGATAACCATCCTCCAGCGAGGCGACGCTAAGCGTTTTCAGCGATGCCCGTATTCCAAGGCTAATCCCATCCGGATGCTCCTCGTGATGATCGTCATCATCATCCTCGTCGGACAGTTTCTCGTACGAGTTCAGGGTCTCCGTGCTGGCTAAACGTGCCTTCGCCTGTACCAAACGACCACTACGCTTGAACGCTTCCTTCGTGAGAACGTTGTGGCGAAGCGAACGATTGCTGGAGTGCAGATTTCCAACGCCACGCGCACCACCACCACCACCATGCTGTTCCTGCTCGCTATAGAACGTTGGCAGAGCGACCTCACTCTGGTACCGCTTGTTAATGGTGGAATCTTCCGGTGGGATAACCTGGTTCGCTTCCGTGTTCACATTCGTCACGAGCGTGTCCAGCACATGCTCCTTCGGGATGCCCGTCTCGATGAGCTTCTTAATCTCGTCCAGGTAAACGCTTGAGTTGGAGAACGTCTGAATACTCTGGGCACGACTCTCGAGCTTGCTTTCCTCGATCATCCACTCGGGATCACGCATCAGTGCACCCATGGCGACCATGTTGAACAGTGTGCCGGCAAGGATAAGCGTTGCACCACGCCATCCGAAGTTGTTGATCAGCCACTGGCAGAGTGGAGCGTACACAAACGTACCGATACCGGTACCGGATGCACCAATACCCGTAGCGAATGTACGCTTCTTGTCGAACCAGAACGCCACACATACGACCACGGTTACGTAGCCGAAACCGAGCCCAACGCCCGACAGTATACCGAAGGTGAAGTAAAGCTGCTCTACCGACTGACAGAAGGACGCCAGCACAAATCCCATTCCGCCGATGAATCCACCAAGCATGGTCATTTTCCGGCAACCGTAACGATCCACCAGATTGGACATGATCGGTCCGGAGAGAAGCGGTACGGCGATAAAGAGCGATCCGATCCAGGCCGTTTTTGATTTCGATTCACCAAAGTAATCGAGCAGCTCGGTGTAGATCAGCCCGAACGAGAACGACACACCGTCCATAATCAGTGAGATCATGAACGACGAGAACACGATCACCCATCCATAGCCACCGTCCGGGATCTTGGGCGGTTTCTTCTTCTCCGGCTCGTGGAACGACGACAGTATCGAGTCCGCTTCCGACAGTTCCGATATTAGCCGCGTACGACGACCACCACCATCTCTACCACCATCATCACTGCCCGCAGCAGCAGCACCACCACCAACTCCGGGCACCTTTAGCTGAGCCATGCTCAAGTTCTTGCCATAGTTGCCACGTCCCGAACCGGGCGATCCGGGCGGACCAAGATCCGTATCCAGCACCGTACTAAACGTCACCTCGTTCGTGTTGAGCAGGTTGGTCTTGATCGCCTCGAGCTCATCGCGCCCAATCCGCATCGGTGTGCGGCCGGGCGAGTGACGGCTATTGTTATTCCGACGATCTTCCGCCAGCTCTTCTGCCAGCGGTTTCATCACACGCTCCGGTGTGACCGATTTCTCCGACGGATCGGTAACGCGAATTTCGAGCACCATGGTTTGTTTTTTACGGGACAACTCGTTGTTACTAATCGATGCGTTCCGACGGTGTGCGAAAATGTAGTGGCAGTGTTGTGATTTTTAATTACTACACGGCGTCTACTAACACGATCACGCACCTAAACACCGTTCAGAGGCAGCTGTCTGCCCGACGCAAGGCAGGTCAAGGTGTCGGTGGCGTACGACGTTAAAATAAACTGACGCCGCGAACGGACGCTGGTGGCGTCGCCGACGATAGAACGGATGTTACTACGGATGTTCTTTTTGACACGGGCACACACGGGCGCACGACGGAAGCGAACGATCGCAATAATGGTGTTGGTGGTAGCGTTCGCACTACTACTACTACTACTACTCAAGCTGGCGGTGGTGGTGCTGTTGGACGGTAATGTCCCACAGGGATCGGGTCTTCCTGTCGATCTAAGCCGCGGATCCTTGGGCATATAGCGGAGACAATGGGTGGCAGATTCGGTGGTCGCGTTTTCCCGAATATTATGCATAAGTGTTGCTAGCAGTGCGTGTAACTGGCCGCCCCTAGCGTTTCTCGTTCCTCCCCGTACCGGGTGCGTTCTCATCAAGCCGGCCACAAGCAAAAACGGTTGCACGGGCGTGTACACTGCTGTTGTCGGTGCCGGGCACGGACACGGATCGCTCGCTACTCGGGCACCCGTAGGCACAAGCGAATTGCGGTACGTTTTTGCTTCGACCGGATCACACTCGCAGAAGATGCACGTCGTATCGTGTCAGGCTTCTGCAACGTAGTCTGCAAAACCGGACCACATTTTGGCAAACGACGGAAAGGTTGAACAGGGAAGTCTTTCCGGGACAGCACTAGCCACGACTGAATGTCAAGGTGACGGCGGTGGTACGGAAACACTGAGCGTATCGTTTGCTTTGAAAAGTTTATTTCTACCACAACGGTGCCGAGCTCGTTACTTTTTCCACTTCCTTTGTTGGTAACACGGTTGGACACTAAAACACACTTAACCAGCAAGACAGACACAGACTCTTGCCTTTTTTTTCCTGCAGAAATCTACATATGTTGCGCGAACACTACGAGAATAATGGCAGAAGAGTATTGGACAACCACCAGTGGCGCGTTTTGCCGCACGTGAACGATGCAAAATGGGACGTGTTTGTTGTTGTGCACCGGGCGATGGCCGCTGCTGCTGCTGCTGCTGCTGCTGCGTGGTATGGCAATATCTGAAAGTATAAATATAGCAACAAGCAGATGGATCAGACACTGATGATGATGCTTTAATGAAGTAGGGAAAAAAAGTTAACGATTGGAGGAGGAGGAGAATGAGCAACACCAAACCTTCCTGCCGGATCATACTCAAGCACACACACACACTAAGTAAGTGTAGTTAAGTAACCTTCGGAAGGTTGAGCAATCGGGAAAGATGTGGAATGATATATGGCACTGTGATCGTACACAGAAATGCCATCATATTTGTTGGGGATGTGATAAATTTTATAAAAAATATTGCCAACGGAACACGACCAATACGACCCTAACCTTAACCTTGACCCTGCAGGGCTAAAACGAGAAGTTATTCCTATTTTCATATAGTATTTTTATAACACGATCACGCACCTAAACACCGTTCAGAGGCAGCTGTCTGCCCGACGCAAGGCAGGTCAAGGTGTCGGTGGCGTTCGACGTTAAAATAAACTGACGCCGCGAACGGACGCTGGTGGCGTCGCCGACGATAGAACGGATGTTACTACGGATGTTCTTTTTGACACGGGCACACACGGGCGCACGACGGAAGCGAACGATCGCAATAATGGTGTTGGTGGTAGCGTTCGCACTACTACTACTACTACTACTCAAGCTGGCGGTGGTGGTGCTGTTGGACGGTAATGTCCCACAGGGATCGGGTCTTCCTGTCGATCTAAGCCGCGGATCCTTGGGCATATAGCGGAGACAATGGGTGGCAGATTCGGTGGTCGCGTTTTCCCGAATATTATGCATAAGTGTTGCTAGCAGTGCGTGTAACTGGCCGCCCCTAGCGTTTCTCGTTCCTCCCCGTACCGGGTGCGTTCTCATCAAGCCGGCCACAAGCAAAAACGGTTGCACGGGCGTGTACACTGCTGTTGTCGGTGCCGGGCACGGACACGGATCGCTCGCTACTCGGGCACCCGTAGGCACAAGCGAATTGCGGTACGTTTTTGCTTCGACCGGATCACACTCGCAGAAGATGCACGTCGTATCGTGTCAGGCTTCTGCAACGTAGTCTGCAAAACCGGACCACATTTTGGCAAACGACGGAAAGGTTGAACAGGGAAGTCTTTCCGGGACAGCACTAGCCACGACTGAATGTCAAGGTGACGGCGGTGGTACGGAAACACTGAGCGTATCGTTTGCTTTGAAAAGTTTATTTCTACCACAACGGTGCCGAGCTCGTTACTTTTTCCACTTCCTTTGTTGGTAACACGGTTGGACACTAAAACACACTTAACCAGCAAGACAGACACAGACTCTTGCCTTTTTTTTCCTGCAGAAATCTACATATGTTGCGCGAACACTACGAGAATAATGGCAGAAGAGTATTGGACAACCACCAGTGGCGCGTTTTGCCGCACGTGAACGATGCAAAATGGGACGTGTTTGTTGTTGTGCACCGGGCGATGGCCGCTGCTGCTGCTGCTGCTGCTGCTGCGTGGTATGGCAATATCTGAAAGTATAAATATAGCAACAAGCAGATGGATCAGACACTGATGATGATGCTTTAATGAAGTAGGGAAAAAAAGTTAACGATTGGAGGAGGAGGAGAATGAGCAACACCAAACCTTCCTGCCGGATCATACTCAAGCACACACACACACTAAGTAAGTGTAGTTAAGTAACCTTCGGAAGGTTGAGCAATCGGGAAAGATGTGGAATGATATATGGCACTGTGATCGTACACAGAAATGCCATCATATTTGTTGGGGATGTGATAAATTTATATAGAATATTGCCAACGGAACACGTCCAATACGACCCTAACCTTAACCTTGACCCTGCAGGAGAGCTAAAACTAGAAGATATTCCTATTTAGTATTTTTATAGCAATTAAGGAACGTTCGGTCCCAATTTCGGTCCAAAAAACAACATTTCAACGCGTTACATAAACCTCCTCTCGGACGTCAAAGCTGTTTCTCTGTAAGGCGTGTTTGTTGTTTTTTTTTTTGTTCTCCCAAGCAATGGCCATTCGCCAGGTCCAATCATCTATCTCAGAAATAGATTAAAAATGCGATCGTTTCGAGAGTGATTAACCAAATTGAGTAAAAAACGGGGGGAAAAACCAAGCTCAAGAGAGATGGGCCAACATCCAGCCCAGCACACACACACAATCGCCAAGTCAACCAGTAATGCTTGGTTCCGGCCGGTCTCGGCTGCTGTATGACGTCTTTGCTGCCCGGCAACGTCCAAGGACACCGGCGGTTCGTGATTTTGTTTTTAAGTGGTGTAGGTCGTAGACCGGACGCGACTATTCCAAGGAGAAGCTGGAGGGTGAAATTGAACCATCGGTTGGCGTCAGCCGGACGCGTCATAGCGAAGCAAATGGTCGTAGAATAGAGGTTTGGGACAGACATGGTGATTTTTCGCCTAT